>CM039722.1:59866297-60262866 GCA_022539455.1 Dendrobium nobile | reverse complement strand
CGACCATTGTAACCAATTCAAGTTTTAGTGAAATCTTTTCAACTGGACTAGGCCCCGTGGTTTTTCCTCTTTCAAGGGTTTTCCACATAAAAAATCTTCATCACCCCTGACTGAAGCCATCCTTCAACACCCTATTCCGGAAAGGTTCAAACTACCGAACATCGATTCATACAATGAGACATCTGACTCGTACGAATATATCGATCACTATAGGACCATAATGCACATCCAATGAGCCTCTGACTCGCTCATATGCCAAGTCTTCCTAGCTACCCTCAAAGGGCAAGCTCAAACATGGTTTTTTTCACTCCCCGACGGATCTATTCCAATGTTTGTCAAATTAGCCAAAATATTTATTGAACAATTTGTTGCCAATCGGAGGATGGTCAAAGACTCTTCCCACCTCTCAAGAATTCGCCATAACGAAAATGAGTCCCTCAATGAGTACTTTCAAAGATTTTCTACTGAGGCCCGGCAAATTCCAGGGGTAGCTCCTGAATTACTTAGAGACGTATTCCTCGGAGGGCTTCGTCTTGGCCCCTTCTACTCAGCACTCATGTGAGATATGGTCCATTCATATACGGACTTGATCCATCGTATGGAAGTCCAAATCTCTGCCAACGAAGCCATTAATGCTCACTGGAAGCAATTTAGATGTTAGTTATATATCTTACATATTGTGGCTTACTGCACTTGGATGTTGGTGGATTTGGCCTTGTTGGTACGCCCAAAGTGATAAAATCATACTCTTGATCGTGTGGCCACATTAATCTCTTAGTGTTAAATTTAGAGAATAGGAGAGGCAAAAGGCTTAATTTTATTGCACAAATTTGTCCCTATTTATAGATATATACAAAATATCTTAATAAAGAAACAAATAATTACTGAATAATACATAATTGCTCTAATATAATCCTTCTTAAATCAGTTATCTAAGTATGGAAGGAGATCAACGTGATCCAGGTGAGCCTCCCATAGATTCTCATATTTGGCCGTGGGATCAAAATGTCAAGGGACGGCTAAGATTAATAGGTGAGCCTCTCATGGATTCCCAACCTATTAGTGGGATCAAAATGCAAGGGATGGTTGGGATTTAATAGTTAGATTAAATCTAATTTATCTGATGGAAAATGAACTCCTGATCGAGTGCAAAGTAGTGTTAAGTGTTTTTCCTAATAATCAATCTAATGCACTTGCGTACAAGCATATTTGTAATGATTCATAGCAAAATTAGTAAGAAACATAAATTTTTAGTAAATATCGAATTCAGCTTTAAAATATCGAATTGCATAGTCCACATACATAAAACTAAAAAAAGTTCATGGAGAAAAAGTATAGAATTAAGCAGAGTATAACGAATGATATTTATCTTTCATTGTATTCGACTTAATTCAATAAAATTGCTTACCTGAATGCATAATTTACATAAAAGGGAGTATTGATTCTGCTGACTAATAAATCCTGCCTCAACCAGTTCTGGTCAGGTTCATGCTTCAGTGTTGAATTCACACCCATCAGTTCATGGAAAGCTTCTAACTGGAACAGTTCTCATAGTAAATGCATTCCTGTACCAATGAAATGGTCTTGCAAGTGTTAAATCATTACAAAAAAAAAAAACAATGCAAATTATTTGGATTCAGTTTGGTTTGAAGGAATTGATAGAAAAAATATGAAAAAAAAAAGTTAAATGCAACTGATAAAGGAATTTAATTGAGATTATGTATCAATCATTTGTTTGGTTGAGCAGAAACCTGAGCAAAAAAATAGTTGATGAAAAATTAAATTCTTATAACAACAACAACATCAAGCCTTTGTCCCACTAATTCTTATCAATACAATTACAAGACATTAGGAATATATCAAACATTCATAATTATTGCAATTATAATTAATTACATAACTTACCTTTCTGACGAACTATCTCTTCCAACCTTCCACTCTTTAATCTTCTTTGATTATAAGTCACCTACAATGCATCCTTCTAATCTTATAAATATTATAATCTATTATTTAAATAAAGTATATAGCATCAACTTATACTTACCTCAAATCCTCCTTTATGCATATATTCAAGTAATTCCTTCCTTCTTTCAATTCACTTTTAATATCTCTTTACTGCAATAATTCTTTCTCCAACCAAACCTCTTAATCTTCTTTTATTGATTCCTAAAATTGTTAGCACACTTATCTCAACTACAATTCATCAAAATTTTCTAACTCAATCACATTTAAAACTTAGAAACAGTTTATAAACAATCTTCATTCAACTACACTGTTAGTACTTGATAATACCTGTACAGCCGCAATCTCTTATATTGCCCTCAACTGATCCTCCCTTCCTTGCAGCGATTCAAATTACCCAAAATTCCATTGTGTTGCCAATTCCTTTGCCAACATTTGTTACAAGATTCTAGGTATAGTGCTGAACCATGCAATCTCCTCTGTCCGGTGAGAATAATTCAACAGTTTCTCTACTACAGGAACCTTCTGCGAATGCTACAGTGCTCCAATCACTATGCCGAAGAGAAAGATGGTGATTTCCTGCACTATATTACAACATTCCATCAATTCTGCTACAAAAATTCTGGCCGAACTCCTCTACAAGACCTGCAACCAGAATTCTGACCGAATGGCTCTCGATAGGAACGCAATTTCCTACTCTGCCATAGCACCCCAATCCCATAACTTCCTTCCTCCCTAGCCCCGTTTTGCTTATTGCGTGAATTCAAAACTGAAGGAAGGATGGGAGAGGGCCCACACCCAAGCATAACAGAATTCTAAATGAATTTTCAGCCTTTTGATTGTATTCTGCAATAGAATACATCCCTTCAAAATTAAGAATTATTTAAATTACTTTCCTATATTATTTACTGATAATAAAGTAAATACTATTATTTGTTTAATTCTTTTATTAATATTAAATTTTAGCATACCTGGAAATTTGGATCTTACAAGATATCTCCTTGTACCATCATAAGGATTGAATTTTCTCTACCTTGTTGATTTCTTTCCTTAATCTAATTTATACACTAGTATTTAGTGATTGGCATCTTGATTTTTATCAAATTTAATTAGAAGTGTCAATACTTGACCCGACCCAAAACCCAACCTAGACTCAACCCAAAAAATTTTGGGTTCAAGTCAACCTGTTTGCCAGATGGGTCAAATTCATGTTAAAAAATCCGACTCATTTTTAAAATCGGATCAGGTTCTGGTTGACCCTAACTCTCATCTATTAAAATTAAAACCTAGGTTTACTTAAAAGCATATTCGCGTGGGAAGTGGGGAAGGTTGGCTCTAGTGTTTCATTGTCTCGATATGTCAATTCTCGATTCTCTCTTGTTCTCTTCTCGACTTTGTATGTTTCCTTCTCTGCTCTTGGTTCTTGGCCTTTTGCTTAGCTTCTCTCGTTAGTTCTACAGTAGCTATCGATGCCTACAGGCTAAATCTCGCACCTTCTGTTGCAAGTGAACTTTCGGGCCCAATAGATTACATTTGTTTGTATCTTTTACTCTTTTCCTACTTTATGGTTTAGGATTTTTGACTATTTTTGTGTTGATGGTTTTGGAGGTTACTGGGAGTTTGGGATTCAAGTTATTTAATCTCATCTTTGAATTTTTACAAACATTCTTTCTGAATTGTAGGGTTTTTCAAATTAGGGTTTTCTATTTTTACTTTTTATTTTCATGATTTAGGGTTCATATTATGCTTTTTACTTTACAAGTTGTTGCTAGAAAATCACAAACATATAAAGTGAGTTTTGTCAATTTTTCTAGTAGTATGGTTTAGAGTTTAGGGTAAAATGGTGAATGGCTAAATGCTTCTTATCATATTCATCTCTCTTGCCATTTATGCTGATTGCTATAGTGCTATTATATTGTTTTTGTTATGCACTTATGCTTCTCCAGTAGCCTTCTTTGAAATTGGTGAATAGTTTGACCTTCTTATGATCTGATCTATGGTGAGTGATGAGTACTTGAGTGCTAATGCCTGCTAGACTTTTACCGCTCCTCATCTCTGCTATGGTTAATTGGTTATTAGTTTATGTTTTACACTAATGTATGCGGTCTGAACTCTGAACCATTCACGATTTATTGGAGCGGCTAGGGCTAAGGAGGTGGGGATGTTTGCTTTAGATATGAATAGGGGATTAGGGTTATATTTCTATAAGAAGAATTCAATGAAACATTCTCCAAGAATAATTAAGAGATTCGCTACAAAAAAAAATGTTAATTAACAAAATGTCATTGATTTTTCTACCTCCAAAGTCCAGGCTGCTTTAAATTAGCACCAAATTATAACAAGGAAGAAAATAGATTGTGCATTTGGCTATAAAGGTAAAGGTAGTTTTCCAACTCATAGTAGCATGAGATGATGAGGGGTTGAGAGACTCGTAACTTGAGGAGCTCTTTTTACTGAAGTGCTCAAATTGCTTTGGCTTTTCCTACTAAATTGTGTGTGTTGAATTATTTATTTATTTTTTTAATATAACAATAAGTGTTCGGTAATATTTTATTTTCACTTATTTTATAAATAAATAAAAAATAAATTTAAAGATAATTTCAGAACTTAAAATAAAATAAATTTTAAGATACAATAGTTTTTAATTTCATGAAGCTTTCTCCATCCTTGACGGTCCCTTTCCTTTCCTCTCTCTATCTCTGTTTCTATTAAGCGAATCTTACATAATTTTCTTCCTTGTTAGACTTTGGAGGTAGAAAAACTGAAAAATCAAAGACATTTTGTTAATTAATACTTTTTCTATAGCTAATTACACTTTTTAACGGAATTCCTCTTATAGAAATATAACCCTAATCTCCTCTTCCTATTTAAAGCAAACAAACTCATCTCCTTAGCCATAGCAGCCCCACTCCCTTCCTAATAAAAATCATTGAGTGGGTCCCACGGGCGGGCAAAATTAAGAGGCCTGATCCACCTCTTTCTCCCTCTCTCTACACACATATAGTACAGCCTCTCTCTCTCTGTGGGCAATTTATACACATATTCCTTTTTTGTCCTTAGAGAGCAAGGGAATGAAGTACGGTGAACTCTTATCTCTCTCTCTCTTTGTGCAATTTTTATAGAGAACCATGAAGTACAATGAAGTTGATCACTTTAGCAAAAATGAAGTTGATCCCCCAACGCCTCAGCTCTCTGCCACTCTTTCTACCCAAAATGTTATTTTCAATTCCTACCTTACCCGCCCTGGGACTGCCCTCGCTACTGCGACGCTTGCGGCCAAGATATCGGCGGCTTCGTCTACCACCGTCGCAAGTGCGGGAATGACCTCCACCCCTGCTATGCTGCTCTAATAACGGATCATCAAAAGGCCGATGTTACATGTGATCAAACCATCTAAGGTGATTGACTCTCTCTAGTCTTATATACTACTACTAAAGCTACTTGAACTATTTTAAGAATATGCTCATTTCGCATTCTGTTTTTAAGAGTGAAACCACTCAACCACCTAAGAATCCTCATCTATTAAAAATAAAACCAGCCGAAACTCACATTCAGTCACACAATTTTTTTGAGATAAATTAGATGTTAGTTATATATCTTACATATTGTTGCTTACTGTACTTGGATGTTGGTAGATTTGGCCTTGTTGGTACGCCCAACGTGATGAAATCATGCTCTTGATCGTGTGGCCACATTAATCTCTTAGTGTTAAATTTAGAGAATTGGAGAGGCACAATGCTTAATTTTATTGCACAAATTTGTCCCTCTTTATAGATATATACAAAATATCTTAATAAAGAAATAAATAATTACTGAATAATACATAATTTCTCTAATATAATCCTTCTTAAATCAGTTATCTAAATATGGAAGGAGATCAACGTGATCCCGGTGAGCCTCCCATAGATTCTCTTCTTAGCCATGGGATCAAAATGTCAAGGGAATGCTAAGATTAATAGGTGAGCCTCTCACGGATTCCCAACCTATTAGTGGGATCAAAATGCTAAGGGATGGTTGGGATTTAACATTTAAATTAAATCTAATTTATCTGATGGAAAATGAACTCCTGATCGAGTGCAAAGTAGTGTTAAGTGTTTTTCCTAGTAATCAATCTAATGCACTTGCGTGCAAGCATATTTGTAATTATTCATAGCAAAATTGGTAAGAAACAAAATTTTTTAGTAAATATCGAATTCAGCTTAAAAATATCGAATTGCATGATCCTCATACATAAAACTAGAAAAATATCAGGGAAAAAAGTTCTTAAAAATCATTCAAATGCTTATAGCTAAAATAGTTGGAGAAAAAGTATAGAATTAAGCAGAGTATAACGAATGATATTTATCTTTCATTGTATTCGACTTAATTCAATACAATTGCTTTCTGTGGTCGTTTAGACATAAGCATCAGATGATGTGATGATGATGCTTCATTAATATTAAAGATAAAAACTAGATAAATATGGAGCACAAATCCTGCCTTAAACTAGATAAATTATTTCAAGAAAAGCTGCTGAATTTTCTTACCTAACATGTAATTTATATCACAGAAATGCAATTTCAATGTAAATGACAAACCTAACCTAACATGCAAGATGAAGATATCTAGCATAAAAAAAAAATTATATCATAGCTTTTGGAGGCTTTTATCGAGTTCAGGAAAGATTTAAGACATTTGCATTCCATCTTATTAAATATTAATGAGAGATTTATGCCCTATGAATTAAAATTGAAACCAATAATTAAATCAAAATCATACAAAAAGGTTATCATATTGTTGTTGTCGTTATTCTTGAAATGCTATATTTTATGAGTCATGAAGCATATTCATTTGAAAATGCATTTGCCTTAATTTGAAACTAGTTGTTGCATAATGTATAAAAATAGGTGCATTACTATAAGAGCAGCATGAGGATTGAAGCTTTATATTGCAATTAAAAATCTAGTTATATTGAATTTTATGGGTGTCAGAACGGGTTTTCGGGTCGGGTTCGAGTCAAACCAGATTTTGATCCGCCATTATATGACCCGACCTGACCCAATTAGCTTTTATAGTCAATTTTTATAATTTGAATCTGACCTGACCCGACAACTCGGTTATTTTGATTTATGGTTGGTTGTGATGTAAATTCATAGTTTTTACTTTTTACCCAAAATTGCAACAGTAGTTGTTGCTATTGGTATTTGGTATTTGGATATCATTTGGATGTTGTTGTTGGTGTTGTTGAATATTATATAAAATTAGTAAAATTAAATACTTTGTTAAAATTGCTTAATTTGCCAAATTTGAAAAAGCAAAATTTGCTCAATGTTAACTTTGAATTTTGAAATTGCACTAACATTAATGTTTAATTATAAATTCTACTTAAATTTTTTTAATATACTAAACAGTTAATTTTGCAAGAACATAATTTTTTTTCCAAAATAACCGAGTTGCCGGGTCGGGTCAGATTCAAATTATAGAAATTTACCATAAAAACTAATTGGGTCGGGTCATATAATGGTGGGTCAAAATCTGGTTTGACCCAAACCCTACCCGAAAACGTGTTCTAACACCCATAAATTAAATATAACTAGATTTTAAATTGCAATGAAAAGCTTCAATGCTCATGATGCTCTTATAGTAATGCACCTACTTTTACATTATGCAACCACTAGTTTCAAATTAAGGAAAATGCATTTTCAAATAAATATGCTTCATGACCCACAAAATATAGCATTTTAAGAACAATGACAAAATAATGAGATAACCTTTTTGTATAATTTTGATTTAATTATTGGGTTCAATTTTAATTCATAGGATATAAAACACTCATTAATACTTAATAAGATGGAATGCAAATGTCTCAAATTTTTCCTAGACACCATAAAAGCCTCTAAAAGCTATGATATAATTGTTTTTATGTTAGAATTATCTTTATCTTGCATGTTAGGTTAGGTTTGTCATTTACATTGAAATTGAATTTCTGTGACATAAATTGCATGTTAGGTGAGAAAATACTCAAGTTCTATTCAATATTCACTTGATCACATTTATGTATACATAAATATATAGCAAAAAATCCCAAGCAAGTTTAGAAAGAAATTAAAGGAGTTATATATATATATATATATATATATTCTCTCTAATCCTTTTAATAAGAGCGAATAATTATAAGACCAGTGTAAGATGGGAATGTTATCAATATATATATAAAAAAATACCTTTTCCACTCTTAACATGTTAATTAACATTATGTAATAATTGATGTTTATACATACCATACCTAGTACCTAATAAAAAAGATTAAATGATATCAATATATAGCTTCCATATGTGTTATGTTTGTTGTGTATATAAATTTTGCTTGTTTTCATTTATATGAGAAGCAAGGGAACCATGCATGCATGAGATGAGAGAAGGAAAAGGGACAGTGATGGCGAAGTAGATGGTGGGGGCACACATCATAGGAACATTTAGTAGGAAAAGCCAAAGCAATTTCAACACTAAATAAAAAAGAAAACTGACATTCTGCAAATAGGAAAAAGTTGCTACTACATATGATGATATGATGATATATAATGCTTTAATAGTATTCAAGATAAAAACTAGATAATTATAGAGCACAAATCCTGTCTTAATTAAACCATCAACGCTAAATAAAAAGAGCTCTATAATTATCTAGTTTTTATCTTCAAAACTATTAAAGCATTATATATCATCACATCATCTGATGCTTATCTAAACAACCAATGAAAGCCTCTAAATGATATCATTATGCATAATGCAAATAAGGAATTAATATTAAGGGAAACTCATCTTTTAAATTTCTTAAGAAAAAATATTTTATTTTTCTTATGATTCTATTAATGATTGTTTTTAAAAACACTTAAATTGAATATGTTTTTAAACTCCGTACATATAATATATTTAATTTCTTATAATTTCTTCTTTTTTTTAATAAAAAAGTACTATCTCTTACCTCACAAACTATGAAATTAATAAATATATACTGATGTAGAACAAACATGAGAAGATGAGTTGCTTAAGAAAATTTGCACGCTTAATATTTCGAGAACAATATTAAATAAGACTTGTGCCAATTTAAACGCTAAGATAAAACAATAAGGCGATAAAACAAGCTTTAGACTAAATCACATACGTAGGAGTTAAGATCGTAAAACAGTTCAATTAATCTAACATTACATACATGGATGGTTTCAACAAGAGATCCCTAGATTAACAACAAGATTAGTCACTATGATAGAATCACTCACCCAACTCTCTAATTTCTAAAGCTTTAGCGGAGAGTAATTACCAAGCTTCTTATGAATCAATTAAATCACATAGTAGGAGAACTATGCAGATAAGGGACTAGGGAAAGAGTTCATCATTATCAAGCATTAGGCAGTAGTTGGAAGCCTCAGATCAGCAACCTCCTTAGTCTCCAAAGTTCGGACAGCAATCTGAAATGACTAAGGAGTTCTTGGCAGCAGTTGGGGCCTTCCCGTTGAAGGTCTAGTGCAGGGGAGTCTGCCGAACTTCGTGGACAGCAACCTTGGACAGCAGTTTGGCAGCTTCTGAGTGGTAAACAGCAAGTAAACCTGACTTGGACTCCTTGGACAGCAAACTGAAGGCCCTGTATAGTAGCTTTCTAGGTTCTAAATTTCAGGGCAGCACTTAGAACCAATACAAATTTCTGGACAGCAAGTGGAAGGAGAGGAAATCAGTGACTCTCCTCTCCGTGTTGCACAGAAACTAAGGGATTTTAGTGGGGAATCGTGTGGGCAGCTATGCTGATTATTAATTTTTTTGTCACAATGTCGCTTCATGGGTCCTTTCCATTTGATCCTTAGATTTTTTAGAATTATATTGATCCATAATAGCTCACATATTTCTAAGGTCATAGCTATGTATTCTGTTTCTGCGCTAAATCTTGCTACCACATTTTATTTCTTGTTTCTCCATGTAACAAGGTTTCCTCCAAGGAATGTGCATTATCCTAAGGTAGATCGTCTATTTACTGTTGATCCTGCATAATCTGCATCTTTATATGCTTCTTATTGTGACTTCTCTTAAGTATTAGTGCTTGAAGAAGAATATATGGTTTCCTTGGCTCTGTTAATAACCATTAAGTAGCATGACTTTTGAGAATCTTCTAAACTAAGTTCTAGGTGACTACTTTAGTCCATATAAAACCTTTTTAACCTACAAAGTTTGTTACCCCCATATTGTTCCTTGAATCCTAGTGGAATCTCCATAAATATGTCTTCCTTCAAGTTCTCATGTAAGAATGCACTTTTAACATCCAATTATTCTAGATGCCAGTTATAATTAGCTGCTAGTGAGAGCATGAGCCTCACGGTATTCATCTTGGCCACACATGCAAAAGTTTCATGTTGTCAATCTCATACGTTTGAGAATTTGAGTGTACTCTTTCACCACCAATCTTGCCTTATAACTTTACAGTGTACCATCAGCTTAATATTTCACAAAGAATACCCATTTACAACTGACTAATTTTTTCCATACATGTAGGTCAGTGATCTCCCAAGTATTATTCTTTTTTAGGATCTGCATTTCATCTTTCATTGCACTTATCTAATTTTCATCAGATAAAGCTTCAGAAATATCATTAGGAATATGAAAATCATTTAATGCAATAAAAAAAATTTGTATGAAGGTGAGAAACTATGGAAGGATACAAAGCTAATTATAAAGCACAAGGGAGGTTTTTTTAGTGAACTTGTATTTGCCTCAATTTGATGAGACGATTCAGATTCTTGGATATGCGATGGAGCATAATTTGGATTTGTACGTCTTGAATCACTTTCCCAAACCCCATGTTATCCATATAACTTTGTCCTCAATTTTCCTGGCTTTGATTTCAAGTTTGGGTGGATTGATTTGAGGTGGAGCTGAAAGGTCAAGAGAGTTAATCTCATTTTACTCATCTTCCTCAATTTCAGTCTCCCCCTAAAGATGAGATTTGGTGAAATAAGATTTTTGTTCATCAAATGTAATGTCAATAGATACAAAAGTTTTCTTCGTAGAGGGATGAAGACACTAATAGCCTTTCTAGGTGGATGAATATCCAACAAAAATACATTTGAGTACTTTTGGATCTAATTTCCTCTATTTTGATTGTGAATATGAACAGAGACAGTACACCCAAAGATTCTAGGTGTGAGGTTGTTATGGGTTTGAAATTCAAGGTAACAAGAGTGTAAAATATCCATTTGTGATTTTAGTCCCAAAGTTGTTGAAGGGAGTTAGTTTATGAGATATGTATCGGTCAGAAGGGCTTCCCCCAGTAGGATTTGGATACATTGTGGTGGAATAGAAGTGCACGGGTGGAGGCCAAAAGATGATCATTTTTTTTCTTTCTACAACTCCGTTTGTTTGTGGGGTATGAATGCATGAAGACTCAAGAATGATACATTCCTTTTGAAAGTAGGAGGATAGAGCTTTTAATTTTACCCCGAATTGATTATGAATTATGGTGTGAAAAATGGGAAGGAATGTGCTCGCATCGGATTTATTTTTTAGCAGAAAGATCCAAGAGACTCGAGTGCATAATAAGGAATGACATCTCTTAATTTTTGTTGAATTTTTTATGGTCCTCAAATATCACTATGAATAAGGTAGAAAGGGATATGACATCTCTAAATTTTGTTGAATTTTTTTGGGTCCCCAGATATCACTATGAATAAGATAGAAAGGGGACATCTATCAATTTTTTTTTTTAAATAAAAACTCGTTTATGCTGGGCAAACTCACAAGTTTCACAATGAAAATATTCATTTTTCAACTTGTAAAAAAATTGTGTGTACATATCTTTTAAGACATCAAAAAATGGATGTCCTAATCTAAAATGATGAAACCAAATAGTAGATTTTTTAATTAAATAAGTATAACATAAAATAACCATTATTGATAATAGTGGATTTGTCCAGCTCTTCCAGGTAGTACAGCCGATCTCTCTCCTTAACAATCCAATCTTCTTCTCCAATCACTGGTCCCGAAATAAGTAACAAGTAGGGTTAAATAGGGCTTGAGAATTATGATCACTAGTAAATTTTTGTATAGAGATTAGGTTTGTGGATAATTGAGGTACGTGAAACATATTTTTTAGAGTGAGATAGGAAGATAATGATATGTTTCCTTGGTCTGCTATTGTGGTAAGAGAACCATCAGCAGTGATGATTTTCTTCTCACTTAGGCAAGGAGGGTAGTTGAAGAAGTTGGTAGTGATTTGTGCCATGTGATTTGTGGCTTTTGAGTCAATAATTCATACTCCTTTCAAATGATTTCTATAGTCACTTAATCCAATGAATATAGGAAATTTGCCTTAAAGTACAATAGAAAAAGATACAAATGATTTTTCCAGTGATATCAGGAGTTGTTTTAGCTTGCAATATCTTTTTTGTTGAGCTCTCTAAAACTAGATCGTGTTTCTTGGTTGGGCTAACTTGTTCTAATGTTAGCTTGTGATGTTCATTTTTATCTAAGATTCCACTCATTACTTGGAGGCTTTTCATATAACTTCCAGCATGTCTCCTTCGTGTGTTTTGATTTCATGCAATGGCTTGCACATAAGGGTCTTTATCTTGAAATTTTGAGAAATCCTTACCCCTTTTCATCCATGATGCCTCTTTGGCTATCATCATTATTGAACCTTCAGCAATCTTTGGTTACAACATTACGCCTCGTCGGCTTTCCTTAGCATGAATGAGAGAAATGACTAATTTAGTGTGGATGTCTCCTCTTTGGCAAGGATATTGGTTGTTCTTGCATTCCTCCATCAAGGTTATGCATCACACAAGTTTTTAACTACATATATGATCACTATATGCACTAAATAAAAAATGAGATAATATTGAAAACATCATTTCACTTTTAGAGCACAAGAATCTTTATTAGTGCTTATTATATTTTATACATCATCAATTCAAAATTAGAGAATTGGCCAAATATGGAAGAATAAATTAATAAGCAAACTCATTTTCATTGAAATCATAGAAGAACAAAAATACAAGAGAAAAATATCACAAGGAATGATCAATATATCTCTTCTACACTTCTTCTTCCTTAATGTACGGAGTTACTCAAACAAATACACACTAAACACCCTAATGATTATATCTGATACTTCCCTTGTCTCTCTTAGATTGGACTCTAAGAGAGATCTAAAGTAATACTCTGAAAATTATTGAATTATACAAGTGAATGAACTCTTCTACAAACATAACTCAATAATTATTTATAGGAAAATACAAATTAGGCAACAGGTGCTGCAGCACTTGAAAGATTAGCATTGCAACGCCCATAAAATGAACTAACGTCGTTGCGCTGATGTTTTTTCTTCGTCGCGGCGCCTACTGATGTGGATTATTTACTTAGTGAACAATCGCGTTGTTTCGCTGAAAGATCGTGTCCTTCAGAAGTTACAACTGTTATGACGTGGCGCTGCTGACTTTCAAACGCTGATGCACCAGAATGTCAATTTTGGCGTTGAGGGGTGATAGATTGTGATGTCATGGCACTTGAAAACAGCGAACATGATGCTACCAAGCTGACCATTTTTACGCCGCGACGCTGTCAAACAAAGAATTCCACGCCACTATGTCAACATTGTGGCGCTCCAGTGGTGTCCCTAATGGCATTGCGGCATTGATTAGTCTGACGTTATGACACTAGATGATACTTAGAATTTGGCGCATTTTTTGGCATTTTTCCTGCATAGCACAACTAAAGTAACACATAGGAACGTGAAAGTATCGCTAATTTCTGGAGTCATGGAATTCCACAACCATGACATGATCATGGAGTTTGCTTCATCCTACGCCAAAAAATTAGGAATTTCTTCTTTTAGTCCTACCCCAATGAGGTGATTCATCTTTCCTTTTCCTTTCAAATAGGTCTACACAAATTGAGACAACTTTAAATAATTCTTCCCATTTAGGGATAAGAAGGTTGCATATTTTGGAGATCTCTTCCTTGGTGCACCATAGAGTCCTTCATTTGGTCGAAACTTTGGGAGGAATTTGCTTAAGACATTGCGGCGGCAAAGGGCAACGATGAAGGCTGCATTGGTTATATATATGATACCAACAACAAGGGAAGGCCGACATAGAAGGCACGGCAGTAAAAAAATTCAGAATTCTGGCAACAACAATGAAGTCTATGATACCATGTTAAATTCAAAGAATTGGAGAGGGAAAAGGCTTAATTTTATTGCACAATCTTGTATATATTTACAGATCCATACAATATATCTTAATAAAGAAACAAATAATTACAAAATAATGCAAATTGCTCTAATATAATCCCTTCCTAAATCAACCATCTAAATATGGAAGGAGATAAGAGTGATCCATATGAGCCTCCCGTGGATTCCCATCTTAACCTTGGGATCAAAATGCCAAGAGACGGCTATGATTTAATAGGTGAGATTCCCACAGATTCCCATCATAGTAGTGGGATCAAAATGCTAAGGGACAGTTGGATTAAATCTAATTTATCTGATGGAAACTGAACTCCTGAGTGCAAAGTAGTGTTAAGTGTTTCTCCTAGTAATCAATCTAATGCACTTGCGTGCAAGCATATTTGTAATGAATCATAGCAAAATTTGTAAGAAACGTAAATTTTTAGTAAATATCGAATTGCATAGTCCTCATACATAAAACTAGAAAAATATCAGAAAAAAAAAAAAGTTCAAAAAAATCATTCAAATGCTTAGCTAAAATAGTTGGAGAAAAAGCATAGAATTAAGCAGAGTTTAACGAATGATATTTATGTTTCATTGTATTATTCAAATTAATTCAATACAATTGCTTACCTGAATGCATAATTTACATAAAAGGGAGTATTGATTCTGCTGACTAATAACTCCTGCCTCAACCAGTTATGATCAGGTTCATGCTTCAGTGTTGAATCCACACCCATCAGTTCATGGAAAGCTTCTATTTTAATTGGAACAGTTCACGTAGTAAATACATTCCTGTACCAATGAAATGGTCTTGCAAGTGTTAAATTATTTAAAAAAAAAAACAATGCAAATTATTTGGATTCAGTTTGGTTTGAAGGAATTGATAGAAAAAATATGATAAAAAAAAGTTAAATGCAACTGATAAAGGAATTTAATAGAGACTATACTTCAATCATTTGTTTGGTTGAGCAGAAATCTAAGCCAAAAAAAAAAAGTTGATGAGAAATTAAATTTTTACTTTAATAAAAAACAAATATGTGAGTAACAATAATGAACTGATAAAAAATTCATCTATTTTTCACCAGAACTCGGTAGAAAACTGTCAATTTAAGAAAAAAAAAGTATTTCTTCATTCATCCAGATAAATTTAAACATCAATTAATTATAATAAAACCAACCACTAATGATTGAATTGTGAAGTAAAACTCATTTCCATTCCCAATACCTTCAAACAAAATACTCCCTTATATTTGGTTTGAAGAAGTAAGAGAGAGGGTAAACGCATTTTACTTCATAATGGGTGTTTGTTCTCAATGTAATTAATATGTAATTTGATTTACCTAAGAAATATAAATAAAGGTATATTTCATTCTACGATTCGCTTATCCTACTCAAGTAAAGAGAAAGAAATTTTTTTTGTGAATTAACACTATGTCTAACATATTCGGTCCTAGCGAGTATCCAAAGCTCAATTTTTCATCAACTAAACAAGGTCAAAATAAAAATCAATTGACCATCTAACTTCAATTCAATTTCATTTCTATATCTATTTTATTTTTCATTTCCTCTCTTTTTTAATTCAAAAAGGCCCTTAGTGTTTAGTCCTCTGTTTGAACCATGATAAGACTTACTGAGCCAACTGTGCTTGAAGACTTGAAGTTGAGGAATCTGAATGAACTGCAGTTGTTTGAAATGCTGTCCAGATTGTATAGGGTGATTTGCAACAAACAAGCACTAGGGTATGAGAACACAAGAAGTTCAACTAGGTCTACATCATAAGCACATCCAAACTACCCAAAATTAATTAAAATTTATAAAATAAAGTCCAATAAAAAATGGCTCAAATTAATTTTTTTTATTGATGTTACTTTTGAGTGTAAAATGTAAATCACTATTATATTTGTAAGGCTACAAATTTAGTATTTGTTACTTTAATCCATTCAAAGCATAAAATTTGTGTTTCTTACAAATTTTGCTAGAAGTCATTATAGATATGTTTCATGCAAATGCATTAGATTGATTGCTAGGAAAAACACTAACACTACTTTGCACTCAGGAGTTCATTTTCCATGAGGTAAATTAGATTTAATCTATCTGTATTCCGTGGATGGCTAGGAGATTAAGATAGACACGATCAAGAGTCTATGGTTTCATCACCCTGTACAAGACCATTAAATCAAAGCATCACTCTTAGGCCTTCATAGTACTCAAAAGGTAAGTTCCACTTTTGGGCCTTTCTTTGAATGTAAGCCTCGATGTAAGTAACTCAAGCCAGCACAAAACAACAACCCCATTTAATCAAATCTTCATTTGCTGAAATTTGTGGGCTTTCCTTGGTATGCAATACCTAAACCTTAGCCAAGTTCATAACTACAACAACAATAGGCCACTAAATAGTAACTTGGGCTAGCTCCCATGCTAATACGCTCATCAGGAAAATATTGATTAAGGGGTAACATACATGATAGCAAACCCACCAACTAGCGCTAAGTGTCATGGATTTTATGGCTACAACCCATGCTACCAAGCCCACCAACGAAACCTCATGCATCTTCGACATACTTCTCCAGCTCATACTAAAATTTTTGAATGATTGATAGTCATGCCATGCTTGTGGATCCTTATTAACCATGTCTAGCACTTTTAAACCACAAGTGGCAATGTTACACGCTGTTGAATCATTTAATGAACATAGTACAGCAAACCCTTTGCACGTGAGCAAGTTTATGACAATGAGTCGATCTCAAAAGCATGCCATCGACAAACATCTACCAAAATTAGCTTGGTAATGTGAGAAAAGAAAGCCCATGTTGTTAATCAGGCTCCTTGGATATTACAGCTTGTAGTACACGGTTGTTGGCTGACTAGGATCGCTAGTAGATCGTAGATGGTTGAACCATAAGAGCTTGAATGAGTATCCTCCATCCACCTAATCATTTCCAAAACAACCAAATATGAGCAAATACTTAAGCCTAAGAAATCTCCTTAATCAAGAGTGAACACCCACAATCAAGAGAGGTAATTAGTTATAAGGGCTTGCACTTATGAGAAGTCTCGACCCAAAATCTAAATAAACTCATATCAAATATTATAAGGAATTTGATTAAGCAAAACAATCTATTTCAAAAAAACTACCTCAAACTTCTCTCATACACACAAGGAGGCCATGAGAAATTACGTAATACCAATGAAAGAGTTGAAATCGACACAGAGATTCTTACCGCTTCAATGGAATTCCATACAGAATCATTTTAAGTTAGTTTAATTCACTGAGGAGAGTTTACTACAATTAAATAAAATTAGTAAAAGAGAACAAATATAAAACAACTATAGCAAAGGGAGATTATATTTCAATAGTTCAACCGTGATAGCTTGCTTTCCACTATAGGGAAGTGAAAATGTATCACTATAGAGGAAGAAGAAGAAATGACAAGCACTTAATCTCCTCCTCTTCCTCTCCTTTTCACTAAGTTCAGACTCTCAAAGATTTTATAAATGTTCAAAAGCTCAAGTCATAAAAGTCTCGTCTGCTAGCAACGTCTAGGTAACAATAGTTACTTCAATTAGCCACTTGGACAATGCGGTGGACAAGCAAACCGACGGTTACAAAACCATCTCTACTAGCACCAAGAGGAGTGGTCCACGTGGAGGCTACGAACTAACTCTGAATGGCCTGACCTACCGACATCGTGAAACAAAGATGTTACGATATGATATAATCATAGGCTTTGGGCACATAGTTGCCTCCGTATGAGTGGCCACATGTCAAGTGATGATACACTAACAACATCGTGATGAGAGTGACTTAGGTTAACGCAGATCATCTAAATCTTATCATGGTAGCCAAGCAACATATGGATTTCAAGGGCAATGCAAGTCAGATAGCCTTGGTAATGTGATGATAAAATTGAAAGTTCACAGTGTGGGCAGTTGTTTATTGCCTGAATGCTAGTGAGCATTTCTATCAGAGCTGGAGAATATGAATGGCCCATGTTAACTTAACTGATGGAAATTGGATTCATGGGTCAGTCAGAAACTTATTCTGAGTTTGGCTATTGACTGTTATAATGTATATTCTCTTGGTGAGGGTGAGGAAAATTAGTTGTTACACTACCCAAGTTTTGCCTTCAAAAAGATACAACATGATGCAGTTGCAAGTGCATTTTTCCTTAGAAAACCACAATCTATTTATCTTTTCTAACTCTTTCTTCATCACTATTCATCTACATCCATTTGGAGTGTTCTTTTTTCTATTCTCATTTCAAGCAATATAAGCACCACAGTCTCTCAAGAGGTTATCTATCAATCATCACTACCAATATTGGAGTAAAGCAAACTTAAATTCTATTAAAGGACACCCTTAGTTAAATGAAGTTCTTAAAGATCAAGTATTTGACATATTGCATTATAGGAAAACAAGCAAATTGTTAACTAAATGGAACAAATGCCAACTAAATTTCAAAAACCAGCAAGCAAACATCATACAAAAGTTAAAAACATTCAAGTGAAAATACTTGCTTGTTGAGCTTGTAGGAGAGAATTTTGTTGAGGTGTCTAGAGTTGTCGAACAGTTTGCTGTGTCTGTTAAGTAAAGCCGGCCTTGTTACCATTCTTAGTAATTTCTGTCAAGGCCCCAAGATTTCTGTGGAGGGAAAGAAGAGAATGCCTTAGTCAATCAACATGTTATATTAGCTTCATGTAATGAAATTGTGACAACTTAGATTAACTGCAAGATAAAATAAACCAGTGAGAAGAACCAGCAATTAGGAATCTCCACATAGGTTCAAAGCATGAGCAGAGAATGGTAAAGTCATTCCATATGTAGACTGGAAACTAACCAAGAAAGCTAGGGAAGTTTCTAAGGTCTCGAATTTACAGCTAAGTTCTAGATGAATGCATTGGAAAAACAAGAAAAATAGAGGATATAATGTTTGCATCACTTCATCTAATAAACCCCTTGAAGGTAACCCAGAATAAAAAACAATACAAATCATGCTATTAAGGCTTGTCTGGATAGAGATTGCATCATTGTTCAGAATCATCAACACAAGTATCACAGAAGTGACCTACATTTGGCAAATTCTCTGTTTGTTTGATTTCTAGTTTTTTTTTTTTTTTCAACTAAAAAAGAAAATGAGATTTCTAACAAATACCTCAAAGAAAGCGTCTAATACAATATCTCCCTTCACAACTATTTCAATGCAAAAAAGGTCTCAGATAGAAGTCTATTGAATATGCATGTCCACTATGAAGGAAGGCTTACAGTATATGCAAGTCTCTTTGTGTGAAGCAAGATTAAACAATAATACAGTATAATCTTGATCCTGAACTAACAAAGACTAAACAAATGGATGCAGAAAGCAAGACAGACATTTTTTGACATGTTTAAGCAGTCAAAACTTAACAGAATTCAATCTAATTGTACACCCATGACTGTTTGTGCAGGTACTTACAGGTTAGGGTCGAGCGGAAGTAGATTAAGCCTTCCTACAGGACAATCCGTTCAAGAGACTTGTTGAGGAGTTGGGAAAGAGCTTAATCACTGGAGCACGGCTAATCATCTTCGACCACAATCTCTAGGAAGCCGCCCTCCCCGGCAAAGGCGACCACAAAGGTTCCTCTCCTAATCAGATAAGTCTTTATTCACCTCAGCCAAAGTCAAGCTTTCTATGCAAGGCTTGTCAAAAGTTAAGCTAAAGTCACACATCTCATCCTCAAGATATCCTACAAGAACGAATCACCATCAAGCTCAACGAGACCCTACCCAACACTGACTCGATCTTTGGATCTCAAGGGATCACCTCATCCCCATCCTCTCTCACAAGATCGCCATGCCACTCGGCACAATCGGCTGAGCTCTATCAAGAATTGACAGTACAACTCCCGTACTTCGTACATATTCTACCGTAACCCTCCAAATCCTATAAAGTTTAAGGGGGAGGGGGGGTTGCAACCACGGAGAGAAAGTATAGAAAGATGCTAAGAGAAATATTGTGCCATCTTTTCTCCTTTTTCAAGTTTAAGCTCTACCGAATAGAGCTCTCGCCCTCTTCCTCTTGTACTTTTGGTCGAGATAATAAAGGTTTTGTCTAGATCCACTTTCTATTCTCTTTCTCTCTACCCTCATCATCCACACTTACAAGTCCTTAGCTTACAGGTAGATCAATAAAGTATAGTATCGCATCATCCATAGGACAAGTCGGGATTCAACACTTATATTTGAAAAATATTTTACTTGTGGAAACTAAATATTAGCATTAGCTTTTAAGCATATTGGTTAGCAATAAAAATTTTTTTTCTTTTTTCTTTTTTGTCACGACCCGGCCCGGTGAGCTCGCGCAGGCGAGGCGGGAACAAAGGTCGGACGGTAGGTTAAATTATCTAATCTCTAAATCTATTTCCATAATAATTTGAAAGAGCCTCTAAAACATCAAATTGAAAACACATAAACATAAACCTCAATAAATTCATAATTACTTTTCTTCTGGAGCTCCTCCCCTACGATAAACATTGCCGCCCCTTCTACTCATTTGATTAATTTAAGCTTACCTGAAAATGTTAACAACTAACATTAAGCTAAAGCTCAGTAAGTAATACACAATTCTAAACTACAGTAAACAAGGCAACTGTGTAATATGCTGGATGTCAATTTCATATGAACATAACATAAAATGATTTCATACTTAACATAACATTAAACATATCATATCATAAATCATATCTTTCATTTTTCTTTCCATATTCATATCATTATACTTAACTTTCACTTTTCGTATATAATACAACCGTCACAGGAGTCACCGTCTGTACCATAAAGGTACTCCTTTACCATTTTCCTTTTCCATATCCTTTAACATTTTATCGTGCACGAGTACAGCGTCCCCAGCTAGTACCATAAGGGGGTGAACTCCATCTAATCAGCATGCATATTCAATCATTCAATATAACATTCATATCATATCATTTCATAAATTACATAATCTCTATCATATAATGTCATAAAATATAACATAAACTTTGCATGATCAATCATTTGAACAGAGTAGTAAAATCATGATCTAAATTAATTATAAAGATTGCATGAACATGTTGGGACTTGCAAAACATAGAACTGGAGAGAAACAAAAGTAATGCCGTAATAAAGAATCATGTATACTTACAGAAGTTTGGAATCTGATTTCCTCTTGCTAGTCCTTCTTCCTTCGAAGTCACCACGATTAATCACCTATAAATATCAATTTCTCATTCTTAAAATCTACAAACTAAATCAAAATAGCATTCTTCTTCTCATTTTAAATTATCATAAGTTTTCTCTCCCTCACTCTCTCTTTCTCTCTCATTTAAAGCTTAACATATACATATATTCTAAAAATTCAATAGTTTGTATAATTACATATATTAATGAAAATAACACTTTACCCAAAACCTAAATTAATTTAAAATAAGTTGTATTTTCGGATTTAACCTAAAACCCAAATTTTAGAAAACCTATTTTCATTAAAATGCTTAATTTTGCATGCTAAAACTTCCCATTCATCAAAATAATAATTATGGAAAACTAATTTTCGGATTAACTAATTTTAAAAATTAGGAAAATACCATTATGTGAGAAAAACCTAATTTATACATTTCGAAACCTTCTTAGGAACCTTAGGAACCATATTTGTAAAAGCATTTTCAAAAACTCAAACTTTAGAGAAAACCCTAATTTTCTTACTCCACATTTTTATTTAAGAAAAGCATCATTCTTATGCACAAGATCATCTCTTAAACATATCCTAACATTTTCTTAAAGAAAAACAAAGTTTCCCCTCAAACCCTAGATTTTCATTTTAAGAAAACTTTGAGAGAAAAGGAGGAATACATAAGTAAAGCATACCTTAATCTTCCTCTTATTCTCCTCTACAATTTCCCTAGCTTTCTTCGCCGGAAAACTCGCCGGAGAAGTCGCCGGAGCAACCGCCCGTCGCCTCGCGTGCTTCCGCCTTCTCCCTTCTGCGCGCCTCTTTCGTTCGGCCAAACCGTGCGTGATATGAGAGGGGGAGGCTCGGTTTGCTTAATAGAGAGGAAGGGAAAATGCCAAAAGACCTCTATGCCCTCACTTAAACAACCCATGCTTGAATAAACATTAGGGGTACTTTGGGTATTAAGAGACTTCTCTAATTTTTAATTTCTAAATTAGGCAAAATTAAATATAAGTTTTATACATCAAATTTCTTAGAATTTTGCGTAGAATTTTATAAAATTATTCCCGTCGAAATCTGACAACATTGAATTTTTCACTTAAAACTCGTCGCGGCGCTTTGAAAAGCGTGCGAGGTCTAAAACGGCATTTTCGGGTTTTCACATGTTTTATTGTAGGTGGATAGTGGGGGGGGGTCATGGAATCAAGGAATCAAATCAGTTGCATACAAAAGAAACTAGCAAACTATGTATACATATGTCACATAAATAAAAGCCCAAGGTAATTCACATGAAATGACAAGGTACAAAATGCTGGTTTAAATGCATGCAAAGTGTTGACATTCTCTTCAAATCCAATTTTCAACAAATAAATAATTCAAAATAAAAATTCTCAGGGACAAAAATAATGAATTTTTAGTTCAAGTAACTCACCCATGAACAGAGATTTGAAGAAACACTTTGAGAAGTTCTATTGATGAAACTTGCTTTTTTTAGCTATCAGTTAGAAGCTTTAAGTTACGCCCTAATTTACTGAGAGAAGATTTTCCTTGAAACTTCAGTTCCACCTTGAAAACCTACACTTATTAGCAAACGAGTTACTGCCTATAGTGTTGCAAATCATCTGCATTCAAATCATGTTTATCAACACTTTATCGTGTTTATAGATGACATTTTGATTTACTCAAGAGATGAAGAAAGTCATTCAAATCATTTGCATGCAGTGTTGCAAACACTTAAGGAGGATAAGTTGTATGAAAAGGAGCATGCATATTTTTTTATATGGTTAACAACTATATTATAAGTTTGTGATTATCCACTAAGTTTACTATATAAACTCATACTGTAAAATTAAATTTTTAGGTAAATATTCTGATAAATATAAATGATTGAAAGAAAGGAATATGTCTACAGAAGAAGTCAATCGAATGAAAACAAGTAAAAATTGTTGCGGATATGTTTTCATGTATTATGATTTTGATGATAGCAAACACTCTTATTTCTCTACGACTGCCTTATCTACTGACATTTCAAGTCCACAAGATCAGACTTCAATTTGGAACCAGCTCAAGATTGGGTAGACTAGGTCTGAGTCAGTTTGTACTACTTTTTCCTTTCTTGAGTCTATTGTATTTGGTGTGGCTCCTGATGCTTTGTAAACTTGCTCATACACACATTGGAAGAATTTCTTACTGTTCCCTAGAGTTTATTGTTTTTGGTAACATCGTCCGGGATGATATTTATATCGGCATGGACGATCGGTTCAAAAACAAAAACCCTAATTAGGGCATCATCCTCATTAAGGCAGCTGTCATTAAGCCGATCGGCCTGGATGATCCTTGTATCGGCCTGGATGATCCTTGTATCTGCCAGGATGATAGACTCAAATCAGAAAGAATCAGCCGCCATAATCAGTTTAGGTATTCTTTATTTCAGGACATCGACCAGGACGATCTAAACATCGGCCTGGACGATGCAGCACAATTATGCCTAAATTAATCTGGTAATTATGGAAAGCAATTAAGGCTGATTGATACGATCACATAAGCCGGGCCGATCGCAGGATCGGCCAGGACGATGGCCTGGACGATTAACATCGGCCAGACTCTATTCCGGGCGATGTTCAAGACGATTGTACTTGGATTTGAACTAATCGGCCTGGACGATGTAAACAATTTTCTTCTGATCGTCCCAAATTGTCCCGGCTGATTGAGCTTATTTTGTATTAATCGGCCATGACGATAAAGTCGGCAAGTTGCATTAATGAGTTCGTTTTGAGATATTCTATTTAAGCTTTTGACAAGGCACTTTTGTAAGTGTCTTTGGCAGCCATTGTAGTTTCGTTCTTTTGGAGGAAACTTGAAGATAGAGCTTGAAGGAGAGTGAGGAACAGGTGAAGTTTGAGAGAGGGAGAAGATCCTGTGAGGGGGGACTCAAGGGAGTGTGGAGGGGGATTCCACACGGTTGCTCCGGCAGGCTTGCACCTTAATACCGTTGGATTCAAGGCTTGTCTTGAGGGAAGTTCACAGAAGAAGAAGATCTCTTTGGTGTCAAAGTACCCGGCGACTCTGCTGCACCGGGGAATGTGGAAGTGATTTTGTAAGGCCTTCTCCGCCTAGCTGTGGGGGCTAAAGGAGAGACACTTAGGGGCTGTTTGGTAGAATGTAGGATTTCATTTAAGTAGGATTTCGTAAATCCTTCAAATCCCGGATTTACGAAATCCTGAGGGGTTAAATCCTGAAAACTGTTTGGTAACATTCATGATAAATCCTGTGTGACTGTTTGGCTATAGAGCAGGATTTACCCAATGACTCTTTCTCTAGCCCCTGGATTCGTAAATCCGGCAAAATACAGGATTTCCGAAATCCCGGATTTCACTCGAATCGGCGGAATTTTCCGTCTATCCCGGATTTCACTTGCCGTGAGATTTGGTTTTGCATTTTAGGCCGTTTGGCTAGATTTCGCTCAAATCCGCCTCAAATCCGGCCTAAATCCTGCTACCAAACAGCCCCTTAGTTTAGTGCAATACTTGGAGGGTGCCTCCAAGGAGTGGACGTAGGTCAAGGTTTGACCGAACCACTATAAATTTGGTGTGTTCTTTCCTTTATTATTTCTGCATTTATTTTCCGCACATTGTGTTTTTCTTTGTGGTGAATTTTAGTTTTGTTGTAAAGATATTTAAAATATCAATTCACCTCTCTCTTAATTAGCCTTGGGCCAGTTCATAAGGGGTCTAACATCCCTAACGAACTTAAAATTTTGATTGTATGATTTGGACTTTGGATATATGCTTAATATAAAATTGCTTCAGTGGCTCTTCAGTTTTGAGGGATGTTAGTCTTTATTATTTATGTGCAATTGAAGAAACATATTAATCATCTGATCGTCCGTTCACGCCTCATTAATTTGAGTTTGTGGGCCCGGGTCGTGACACTTTCAATGTGGCTCCTTTATCCAAATGCACATAGCTTTTAATGGCATCATTTCTTGTGTTTCCTCTATGTTAGTTAATCGGCTGCTTCCTCCAACAGCTTCAAGTGTTCAACAAAATGGTCTAACAATATGAAATGATCATGCATGCCACATACCACATGAAATGATGGTGCATGTCACGCTCGCATTGCACACAATTGTTCACAAAAGAGGCATGCCCCTGTGGGTCGGTCAAGCTCAAGCACCTACATGGGTTGTTCATCTCCAAGGGACAAATTCAATCAATTTTAGAATCGGCTTGACTGTTAAAGCATGAGCGAGCCCTAGTTGGAACAATTCAAGTCTGCATAGCCATCAATTAGTCAATATGAACTGTTCTAGACCAATGTAGCCGGTTCGGCCTATTAGGATACAAGTTCAACCAAACCAATTAGATCCAACTCTGATCTAGAACAGTTCATATTGACTAATTGATGGTCGAACAAGGTGCTAAAATTGGCCATGGATTCCTTAAAGAGATACCTGAAAGTCCCCGCAGCATAAGGGTATGTCTATCTTTGCATTCTCTGCTTCCTCCAAACGCTTAAGCGTAGCATAATTTTTGTCAAGATCTCCGTGCATGCAACTCTCCACGGCTATCTGCAAACCACGCAATGTCATAACAAAATAAAGGTGTAAGTCATTCAGCTATCTTGCAATCAGGATAAATAACAACCCAGACGATGAATGCGGTGGGAAAGAGTGAATAAAAAACTCAATAGGAGTGTTGCTGGAGACATTCACCTTCATAGTTATCTTTTGAAACCCTAGGTACCCAAAAGCGGATTCAGCGAGATGAGATGGCTCCGCAAGGATCATCTTGCACTCGTACCTGCTGAGGAGGATTTATACCGCCGGCGCCTAAGGGCCGAAGAGATTAATAAGTTTGAGCTCAGGAGATCGTTCGAGAAAGGAGAAACCAATCGGTCGAACTTCTAAGTCTAAGCGCAATACTGCAACAAAATTTTAATAAGAGGCAACTATGCATCACAAAATTTTTTTATAAATATATATTTAATATTTAAAGTTTTAAACTTTATATTTATGTATATAATATTAATTTTTTAAAATCATAATAAAAATATTATTATTATAAAATTATTTAAAATAAAATATACTTTTTACATGTTTCTTATTTTATTTAAAAACTAATATAGTATATAAATAATAAATATGTGGGATTTAGATATCTAAATATATAAAATTTTATGGTGTGTATGTAAATCCGCTCCCCCAAAAAAAAAAAATATTTTGGATCAGTTAGAATCAATATGAGATATTTTTTCTATGTTAATTTAATTAAATGCATTTTTTAGTTTAATTTCTTTTTTATTTTATGTAAATTTTTATTCATGCAAGAGAGTGGTATCAAGATTTTAATGTGTTTCAAATAAAATAACAACATCAACAACATCAAGTTATTATCCCATTATCTGAGGTCGGCTACATTAATCATTTTTCTCTATTGTGTCATGTTAAGAGTTAAACTCTCATTTGAATCTAATAAAGAAATATCATTTATAATATTTTCTAATCAAATCTTTTTTGGTATATCTCCACCATTTTTAACATAAGTCAAATCTAATACATCTGCTTTCCTAACATGTTCAACAGAAGGCGCCATTTTATATGACCAAACCAACTATAGCGACTCTCTCTAATATTATATTCCATTAGAGCTACTCCAGCCTTTTCACATATATGTTATTTTGTATTTGTCTATAAGAGTCAAGCCACTCATCCACCTGAGTACCCTCATCACTGTAACACTTAACTTAATATTATGTTTCTCTTTTAATGGCCAACATTCTATGCCATAATGCATTGCAGGTCTAACCATCATCTTATAGGCTTTTCCCTTAAGTTTGATGGGGGGCTTTTATATCACACGACAAGCCTCCACTTCAACCATCCAACTCGAATTATAATAATAATATCCCCATCTATTTCACCGTCACTCTGAACAATAAACCTAGGATATCTAAAGTGTGTACTCCTATTAATGAGTTGATCACCCAAAGTCATAACTCATAATACCCCCACTAGATCTATTATTACTAAAATTACACTCCATAAATTCAATTTTAGATCAACTCAAACAAAAGCCTTTAGCCTCTAAGATTGACTTCTGCAATTCAATTTTATCTTCAACTCCCTTTATAGTTTTATCAACAAGAATAATATCATCAGCAAAAGCATGTACCAGGGTACAACCTCTTGCAAATGTATATTGATAACATCCATAACTAAAGCAAAAAAGATACGAGCTTAAGGCTGATTCTTGATATAATCCAATTGAAATAGGATTTTACATAGTCAAACCACCTTATGTCTGAACTAGGGGTGTAAGTGAGCTGAGATAGCTCGAGCTCTATTTGTTAACAAGCTCGTGAGCAGAGCTTAATGAGTCACGAGCTCAAGTTTAAGCTTGACGAGGCTTGGCTCGTGAGCTTGAGAGCCAGCTTGAATCACAATTAATATTTTTTAAATTTGAATATTATTAAAATTTAATAATAAAATATATTTTTTATTCCCGCCTAAATATCAAATTCATGATTCGAGGCGGATAACATGCGTGAGCGTGTTTTGAGGCAGAACATGCTGGGCTCGAGGTTGACCACGCGTGTTGGAGTTTGCGGACCGCGGAAGATGTCGATGGCTAGCCGGCTCAAGTAAGTTTACAGTGGGATGAGC
Source organism: Dendrobium nobile (assembly GCA_022539455.1). Classification (NCBI taxonomy): domain Eukaryota; kingdom Viridiplantae; phylum Streptophyta; class Magnoliopsida; order Asparagales; family Orchidaceae; genus Dendrobium; species Dendrobium nobile. The sequence continues at coordinate 60,234,866 of CM039722.1, read as the reverse complement.
CAAGCTCGAGCTAGCCTTTTGAGTTCAAGCTTGAGTCCAAGTTCAAGCTGATTTTTTAACTGATAAGCTAAGCTCTATAAGGCCACTACTCAACTCGACTCGACTCGTTTACACCCCTAATTTGAACACAAGTAACAACTCCTGCAAATATATCATTAATGACTTGAATATAAACATTATTAAACTCTTTCTTTTCTAAAACTATCCATTGCACTTTTCTTGAAATTTTATCATATGTAGATCCTCCTTTTTATCTCTATACTTCTCCCTCATATCTCTCAATAAATGTATAGCTTCCATAGCAAACCTACTATGCATGAATCCAAATTGATTTTAAGAAACATTGTCATTTTTAGGTCCCAAGTTCTAGATGAGAAAAGTGGAGAGTTACGTTAAGTAATTGATAGTCAGTGTAAAACTTATCGCATAATCATGATATGAATCATTTAATATATTGTGTTTCCCAAAAAAATACAAAATTTAATATTAAATAAAATTATCTCAAACTTTCAAACAACATTATGCATTATTATAAAATCTTTAAAGAAATCACCAAATCATTCACAATAATACTTCTCACAATTAAATCAATCAAAATCAAATTTCACATAAATTATTCATCTTTTTAATCTTTAAAATAATAAGCAACAATAAACATTAGCATAAAACTGTATAGATAATAAAGTCTAACATGATAAATAATTAATAAGTAGATTAGTCAATATGGAAGAGTCATAATAGACTCATATATCTGCAAATATATCATTTAGTGTTATGAGTAAAAATTTAGATTTAATTTAAGGTCTGTTTGGAACAGCTATAGTTTTTTATAAAAGTGATTATAAAGATATTGTGAAGAAAATAACATTTTAAAAGCTATTGTAGAAAGCATTTTCCTAGCACAAAACTTTCTTTAAAGCAATGAAAATGTAATGGTCAAACAAAAATTTTGTTGCGGTCTCAAAAGTGAAGCAATAAGAAAGCAATCCCAAAAGAAGCCTCAATTGCATAAGCACCATTAGTTTAAGGAAAAATGCCTTCATCACATGGGATAATCTTCCTTGTATATTGTCTTATTTTTTATTAGGGGTTTTTACATACATGACACTTAAAAGTTTCTTGTTTACTCATCTAACACCTAAAGTTATATATTTACACATCTACCACTTAAAGCATACTTTACTTTCTAAAATACCATTCCATCATCTTCTCCGTCCAAAACCCACCCGATAATAATGGCATCCTCCAGCTCACTAACGATACTCGGGCCACGCATTCTACTGCACCCCCTTCTGTTTCAAGAACTCCACTGACGGCTCCCTCTTCTCCTTCTCTACCACCTTCACCTTCGCCTTCGCCATCATTCCAGAATATCCCAAGCTTGGCGGCCATGGCCTCGCCTTCACCATCGCCAACTCCAGTTAACTTCTTGATGCTCTCCCTAGCCAGTACCTCGGCCTCTTGAACAACAAAAACATCGACAATGCCTCCAACCACCTAGTTGCCGTCGAATTTGATACTGTGCAGGACTTTGAGTTTGGGGACATCAACACAACCACGTCGGGATTGATCTCAACAATCTAGCATCTAATAAATCCATTCCCGCCCCTGCTCGTCAGTTCCCATTATTTATTTGGCTAGAACTTTAAGATGAACGGGGTGGCGAAATCGCTAGATCTCTCCTCTCTTCCATCACTCCCAAAGCCCAAGAAGAAAAACTATGCCTTGCTCATTGCAGCCCTTGTTTCCACTCTGCTTCTTGCTCATTGCAGCCCCTGTTTCCACTCTGTTTTCTGCTCATTGCAACCCCTGTTTCCTGAAGAAAAACTATGTCTTGCTCATTACATGATAAAAATCGCTGATGTCATCGAGGACTAGGAGCTCATTACGGGCCCGCATTGTTTTTCCTACAAGGAGCTCAAGTATGCCACCAGGAGTTTCAGAGAAAAAGAGCTTCGGGGACAGGGCATGTTCGGCAAAGTTTACAGATTTCTTCTAGGGATGAAGAAAGGGGGAGTTGCCGAGCGAAGAAGGCGTGTCATCGGTAATGGGTGGAGTTTTGACGGAGAGGAAACAAAATAGTATTTTAGAAAGTAAAATAAGTTTTAAGTGGTAGGCATGTAAATAGACAACTTTAGATGTTAAATGAGTAAATAAGAAATTTTTAAGTATTATGTATGTAAAAATCCCTTTTTATTAATATTATACCCAAAAATTTTAGTAGATACAATCAACCGCCAGCACTACTAAATCAAGGGAGTAGTAGAAGTATCTCTTTTTATATATTTGGGGAAAAATGAGAACAATGTCAATTTTCTATGAAGTAAAATGAATTAGGTGCAAGAAAAGCTAAAGGGCACTAAAAATATTATATATGTCACAGTACCTATGGGTTCACCAAAAAAACCTAAACATACACCCAAAGGTATGTGTTCGTGGAAATCACAAAATGAAGATATCCCAAAATATCCCATGCGGGGGAGGGGGAAGGATTTTTTTGTGCATAGATGAATCATTACTCTATTCATCATTCCCATATATATCCTACAGTAGCATTTTATCATTTAATCACGATATGTCAAATATGACAATAGATACACAATATTGGTGTCATATTTTGTTTTGCAATAATGGCATATTATCGATTTGATTACAATAAAGTTTATCAAGCATGTCATTATATATATGTGAAATCTCTTAAGTAAAATAAAGCTAAACTCTTATTTATTGAGGAGTCTTTTGGTGTAATGATTAGAATTACATTAAGAAACTCTACAATTAAGCGTGTTCATCCCGAAAAATTTTTGTGATTGATGATCTCATGGGAGGGAAGTTACAACAACATGATAAAATCATAAGACCCTTAGATCAAAGCGGACAATATATTGATTGTTAAGAGTTTAGACTGATATGATTTATTTCACTAATTCTCTTATATATCATACAATATGAAGCATATATTTTATCTCTTTTTACTAGATTTAAGGTATGTAGGGCATAATAAAGGTTTGTTGAGTTTTGTGGCGTGATAAGTTCTTATAAATATAATATATGGTATATTATAATAGGTTCATTCTTCTAACAAATATATTTACATTTTGGATTAGTCATTTAGTTATCATCAAGCTTTTTTAAATTGTATGATTAATAGGATATTATGATTATAAAAAACTATATTCAGTTAAATTGGATCAAATTAATTGAATCAACGTAGTCCAATTTCCTTTCATCACATTTTGATGCACATTAAACCCCTTCGAAAATCAAGTATATGGAATCAAGAGAAGGATAGAAAGACACCAAGGCACCCTGTAAGAGAGCAAGCAAGCATGAGAGAGTAGCGAGCGAGTAAGCAAAGCAGTATAGCCGTGTAGGCAAATAGTAGGATTCGGGGCAATGCAAGTGCAAGGAAGAGGGGAGGAGAAGATATTCTCTCATAGGGCACAAATCATGCAGAGGTCTCAACTTCAACAATTTTGGCAGATTTTACAAGGTTTACAATTATTTTATTCTTCTACAATATTTTTTTAATATAAGTTTTGTGTAGAGTCACATGTTGAAATAAGGAAGATTGGCAAGAAAAGATTTTGGCATCAATATTTTTTACCTAAAGAAGAACTATGACAACAAATAAAGAAAATTTAGCGTCTAAGTATAAATTTAATATATATTAAATTAAATTAATCCTAGGATATTGGCAATAACTATAAAGCTAATTGGATCTTAGATCTCTTTGTTCTATCATTCTACAGAGTCCTTATTGTCTTCTGGTTGATTAATTTAAGCTTAGGCACTTATGCAGCACCTTTTTCTTGACCAATAGGTTTTGGACAGTCTCTTGAAAGGTCAATTGATCCAAAGTATTTTCAAGAATTTAAATTTAAAATTTGCCGCATTAATATGACAATATAGAAGGTAAATTTCCATCTTTTTTTTTTGAAAAAGAAAAAGAAATCAGGACATCTATAGCGGCCTACCTTCTATTAAAGATTTGTTTGAGATAATTGCATTATTTTTTTTTTGAACGGGAGTATCTATCCGCTGCCACTCTCGTAGAGGAGGCCACTCTCGTAGAGGAGGCGTTTGGCGGAGTAACTAATCCCTTGGCGGGCCTGCGGTAACCAATCCCACAGGTGCCAGACCACGCATTTATTTTTTCCCCACTTAAGGAGTTGCGCCGCATGAGAGATGAATCAAATATAAATTGGGGGGTCCCAACCACGCTCGCCCATCAACCCATCTAAGCCCAGTGATTGTTAAAAAAAATGCTGCTTTTCTAAAAATAATTATAAAGTTATTATAGAAAAAGTATTTTTTTAAAAGTTATTATAGCATAAAATTTATTAAAAAATTTAAAAAAATAGTGAATAAATAAAAATTATAATTATAATTTAAAATTTAAAACATTCAGAGAAATTGTTCAAAAAAAGCTTAAACTAAAAAGCATAGGCCGTCCCATATTAAAAAAAAAAAGAAGTTCAGCTACGGCCCACAGTACTTTAATGACACTCATAAAATATTGAGTGCTTTAGCTGAATTGAAATCTCGTGGAAAATCTGCCCAAGTTTTTTTTGGGAATAAAATCTGCCCAAGTTATTCTCTTTCAAATTTCATTGTCAGCTGACGTTCGTCCTTTAATGGCGTTTAAATAAGCCATTTAGTGTTTTGTTATGATCTAAGATCATTCTCTTTTCATGCTCAAGTCTCCTTTATATATGGGGCAAATTTTAAAAGGGGTCATCATTAAAGATTAAATTAAAAAAAAGAATATTATTTTAAATTCAAGAATAAATTCATTCTTCATCAACATAGGATTAGGGGTGTCAATTTTTGACACGACCCGAAACTCGATCTGGACCCGACCCAAAAAAATCCGAGTTCGGGTCGACCCAGTTAGCAAATGGGTCGAGTTCGAGTTCGGATTTTTGACCCGTTTTTAAAAACGGGTCGGATTCGGGTTGACTCGAAAACCCGAAATCAACCCGAAGTTGACCCGGGTTCGGGTCCATTAGCCCAGCCTAGTCGCCCTAGCCTTCTTCCCGCTTCCGCAATCTGGGCTCAACCGCTCACCTTACTGCTTCCGACTTCCGCAATTGGTAATTCGGGCCCAGCATAGCCTCCCTAGCAGCCTAGCCTGCTTCGGTGCTTCCGCCTTCTCGCTTCCGCAGATGCCCGCCCCAAGTAACCAATAGACCAAGTCCTAACTCCCAAGGGGCCGAGTCCCAAGACTCTATGGACCACACCCATGCGACACGAGGGCACGCCCGCAACACCCAAGCTCCACACCACTGCCCACGTACGCGACTTGGCTGCCTAGCCCGACTCGCCCAAGTCCCACACCCGCTTCTGCATGTCCGCAGCGCCCAAGTCCCACTTTTCGCTTTCACATTCCCAGTTTTCGGGTCAGGTCGTGTCTGATAGAGTAGTTGGAGAGGAAGAAGGAGCACAGAGGGAAGACGTGAAGCAGAGTAAGAGCAGTAAAATGAAATTATCTTATTCAATTTAGAAACTGATTACAGAAGTATTTATAGGCTTTGGACAGAGGTAAATACAATTAGCTGATGTGGGATATGTTTACATTGCTGTGCTTACATTCCCCCTCAAATTGATCATCCGGTGAGCGGATGGTCAATTTGGAACGGAGATATTCGAAGCGCGAACTGGCAAACGGTTTGGTGAGAATGTCGGCTATCTGTTCTTGAGATGAAATGTGTTGAATGCTGATGTTGCCCGAGAGAAGATGCTGGCTGATGAATTGAAAATCAATCTCTATGTGTTTAGTACGGGCATGAAACACAGAGTTCTTGGCTATGGCAATTGCGGAAATGCTGTCACAGTGGATGACGGTTGGGGATTGTTGTCGCAGTTGTAGTTCGTCTGCGAGTCTCCTAAGCCAAAGGATGTCCGATGTCGCAGCAGAGAGAGCGCGATATTCGGCTTCAGTTGACGACTTGGCGACAGTAATCTGCTTCTTCACTGACCAAGAAAGAAGGTTAGGTCCCATGAAAGTACAGAAACCGGAGATAGACTTGCGATCGGCAATGTCGGAGGCCCAGTCTGCATCTGTATAGGTGTGAAGAGCGGTTGTCGCCAGGGATGATCGGCAGTCCGTGAGTGAGAGTCCCTTTTATGTAGCGTAGAATCCGTTTGAGGTTCTGAAAGTTGTGATCTGTCGGAGACTGCATGTGTTGGCATACTTGATTGGTGGCGAAGGCGATATCGGGACGAGTGATAGATAAGTATTGTAGGGAGCCGGCCAGACGTCGATATAGATATGCGTCTGGAAAAGGTTTGCTGTTGACTGCCGCATGCTTGGAAGCCGGAGTTATGGGAGTAGGTGCAGCTTTGCAGTTTGTCATACCCGCTTCTTGAAGAAGTTTAGAGGCGTAGTGTCCCTGAGTGAGAAAGAAGCCTTCGGTGGTGCGGGTAATCTGTATTCCGAGAAATAAGGAAATCTGATCGAACTGTTTGATGGCGAATTGAGTTTTGAGATCCTGAAGTAGGTTGTGAATATGAGTTGGATTGTTCCCTGTTACAAGAATATCATCGACGTAAATCAGAAAGTAGATTTGAACGTTATTTTTATTATAAATTAACAGGGATGGATCGGAACGACTAAACCCGAATCCGCATTGCTGAAGGAAGGATGTAAGCTTGTGAAACCATTGACGCGCTTGTTTGAGACCGTAGAGCGATTTGTGAAGCTTGCAAACTGCATTGGGTTGAGTTGGATCCTCAAAGCCGGGAGGTTGTTTGATGTAGATTTCTTCGGAGATGTCTCCGTGAAGAAATGCATTGGATACGTCGAGTTGTAGAACCTTCCAATTTTGATTGACCGCCAGTGTTAGAAGAAGACGAATGCTAACCATCTTGGCGACAGGACTAAACGTTTCTGTGTAGTGTTCGCCGAACTGTTGTGCACATCCGAGAGCTACTAGTCTTGCTTTGTAGCGGTCGACTTGGCCATTCGGTAAAACCTTAATCTTATAAGTCCATTTGCTGCCAATGATTTGCTTGTTTGGAGGGGGTTGTACTAATGACCATGTTCGCTGTTGGATAAGAGCTTGATATTCCTTAGTCATGGCCTCGCGCCAATGTGGAAATTGAAGAGCTTGTTTAAATGTTGCTGGTGTATCTCTAGGACCTGGATGAGTAATGAGAGAAATAAATTGTTTAGGTTTGGTGATACCCGATTTTGAACGAGTTTGCATGGGATGAGACGGTGGGATTGAGTCTGGTGTTGGAGCAGAGCTGTTGGAAGAAATGGGTTGCTGCGGAGGAGGCTCGTGGTCGGTGAGTTGCGGCTGAGTTGTGTTGTGGTTGGCGGGAGAGACATTATTTGAATAATTATGTTGATGGTGTACAGTAGAAGACGGAACGAGAAGAAGAGGAGGAATAGGATTGTCTGATCGTTGTGGTTGTTCGTTGTCCGCTGCAGCCGAAGATCTGAGAGGAAAAACAGATTCGTGAAAAGACTACATGTCTTGATATGTAAATTTTATTGTTGGATAAGTTTAGACACTTGTAGCCTTTGTGCTGGGAAGAATAGCCGAGAAACACGCAAGATTGGGATCTTGTTTCCAATTTGTTCGTGGTGTAGGGTTGGAGCCACGGGTAACAGAGACAACCGAAAGTTCTTAAGTGATCGTAAGCTGGAGGTTTGTTGTAGAGTTTGTAATACGGGGACTGAAGGTGGAGCGCCTTGGAAGGTAGGCGATTGATTAAGTAATTAGCCGTTGAAACGGCATCAGTCCAGAAGGTATTTGGGAGACCGGCTGCGTGGAGAAGTGTGCGGGTGAGATCCAGTAAGTGGCGGTGCTTGCGTTCGGCTAAGCCGTTTTGTTCCGGTGTGTGAGGACAGCTTAACTGGTGGAGGATACCGAGTTTGGTGAGGAAGTCTTTGAATTCATTGCTGGTGAATTCTCCGCCGCCATCTGACCGAAACACCTTTGGAGTGACTGAGAACTGAGTTTGAATCATAGCTAAAAGATTTTTAAAGCAGTTAAAGGTATCGCTCTTATTATGCAAGAAATAGATCCAGCTAAAGCGAGTAAAGTCATCAATAAAGATAACGTAAAAGCGAAACGTATTAGAAGAAGACGACATAGGTCCCCAAACATCCGAGTGAATGAGTTCAAAAGGATGCGAGGTTACAGATTTGCTATTAGAAAATTTTAATTTGTGGCTTTTCGCCATACAACACGATTGACAAAGAAAATCTGAAGTAATATGAGGAATGCCGGTAGTGCTAGATCCTATGTTATTCAGAATCTTGTTATTCGGATGACCGAGTCGAGCATGCCATATCGCCGGAGATGTGAACCTCGTGTGAAAGGCTTGCTGTCCGAGGTCCGGTTCTACCTGAAGTTGGTAGATACCGTTATGCAGGTGACCACGAAGAAGGAGTTGTTGATCCTGAACATCCTTAATTTCAAAGCCATTAGAATCAAAGGTGATCGAGACCGAATTGTCTCGAGTTAACTTAGATACGGAAAGTAAATTGTGAGTCAAATCGGGAACATGAAGAAGATGACAGAGACGAAGCTTACGAGGTGTATTTGGCAGAGGGAGCAAGCCTTGACCAAAATGTTGGATCGGAATGGTGGATCCACTGGCTGTCGAGACAGAGTCATGCCCAGTATAGATCGAGGGGTTTTGAATGGAGGTATTGTCGGCCGTCATGTGGTTAGTTGCACCCGAATCCAGAACCCAGTTTTGTGTCGAATCTTGATTTGGATGAGCAAGAAGAGCATGCGGGTTAGAGGAGTTCGGCGGGGTGTAGTTGAGATTGGTTCGGTGCCAGCAGTTGAAAGCAGAGTGGCCGATTTTAGTACAAATTTGGCAGATTGGTCGAGAGCCAGAGGAATTCTGCTGGGTGTTTGATTGATCGGAGTCGGGAAGGTTTCTGTTCGAATTAGGTCGAGACTTGTAGTTCTTTTTCGTGTTCTTGGAACGATTTTGATTGGAATTGTTGACGTAGAGGGCTGCGGAAGCCTGATTTTGATCTTTCTTGGATTCTTGATTGACGTGAATTTCTTCACTGCAGAGGAGCGAGTAAAGCGCGTCAAGATCGACCGGAAGAGAGGATGACCCAATGTAAGTCTTGATGGAGTTGTAGCAGGCCGGTAGACCGTTTAAGGTGTGAAGGATAATGTCTTCCGGATCGACGGAGCTGCCGGAAGCTGCGATGGTGTCGACTATGTTCTTGATGTTTCCGAGGTATTGCTGCATCGTGGAGGTATTCATTTGAACGTTATGCAATTCGTTCTTGAGTTGTATGATGCGCGATCGACTCGAGGATTGAAGTCGTTTTTCCAAAGCATTCCAGACTTCATTGGCAGTGGAGTAGTTGATGACGTAAGGAAGAATTGCAGGCGAAATCGTCGAGAATAAGGCCGAAACGATGTTGCTGTCAATGAGACGCCATTGAGCGTACTCGACTGAATTTTGATCGGGCGGAGGGGTGGTGGTGCCGGAGAGATGAGCAGCGTACCCGTTAGCCGAGATATGCTGAAAAATTTACGATCGCCATAAAGCATAATTGTCGGAGGTGAGAGTATACGGAAGTAAGTTCTTGATATTTGAGATGATGAATTTGAGCGTTGGCGGAAGAACAAGTTCTGCGGTAGCCGTGGTGTTCGCCATTGTGGATGCAGGAGGAAGAGATGATGAAAAATCTTGATCCCCCATCTAGCTTCTTGATACCATGATAGAGTAGTTGGAGAGGAAGAAGGAGCACAGAGGGAAGACGTGAAGCAGAGTAAGAGCAGTAAAATGAAATTATCTTATTCAATTTAGAAACTGATTACAGAAGTATTTATAGGCTTTGGACAGAGGTAAATACAATTAGCTGATGTGGGATATGTTTACATTGCTGTGCTTACAGTGTCAACCTGACAACCCGTCAGGTCGGGTTCGGGTTACAATTTCTGACCAGTTTGCAAAAATGGGTCGGGTTCGGGTTGACCCGAATAGGACCGGGTCAATTCTGGATTCAACCCTAACCCGACCAGTGACCCGAAATTGACACACTTACATAGGATATGATGCATAGGTTAAAATAAATTTCAAAGATTTCAAAATGATTTGTAATTATGAAAGCCTATTGAGTATGCATGCTAATATCTAAAAATATTCTATTATTATATAAATCAATTTTTGGTGTGCATTCGCATTTTATATATTAGAAGCAAGCTTCTAATAAATAAACTTACTTGTGTTATTCTAATAATGAAGTATATTTAATATAACTAAATTTATGATATTCAAGCTTCATTTGGAACTGTTTTCTTACTACTTATCAAAACAACTTTTTAGTATAAAATTTTTAATTTTTTACTAGTAATATGCTTTAAGAAACAGTAAAAAGCTATCCCAAATAAAACATCAATAAAAACAAAATGTGTTCAAACAAGTCATATTTCTAGATATGAATCATTTTAATATTCATGACTTTATGCAATAAACAACAGATAACTCAAGACATTAATACTATATATGCTCTTCAAATTTTCATTGTTATTGAATATTAAAAGAGAATTAGAGATACATGTACAACAAATAACTAAATATTAAAAATAGGGCATGAAGCATATTACAAATACCAAGAATAACATCCTTAATTAAGAAGAATACATTTATTCCTTAATACTCACCTCAAAATGAGCAATGTCACTCCAACGTTGATTAATATTCAGAGAACAATACTAAGTAGAATGACATTGTTGCATCCTAGAATATTCGGTAGAGAAATATAAAGTTTAGCGTCTTAATTTTGTACGAAGATTCAACGCACAATTATATAAGAGAGTGTGTAGCATTCATAAGAGACACCAGAATTTTTACTTGGAAACCCCTGAAAAGGGGGGAAAGCCATAGGGCATGGTCCAATTTGAAAGAATCCACTAGTGTTTATAGTCGATTAGAAAAGAGGCCATTCATTGGGGGGAAAGACTTTACTCGATGTAGAAAATATACATCATATAGAGTGCATTACATGGTGGGAATTGGAAGAATCGGTACTGACATATTTGCTTGGTCGGCAGGACCATAGTTGGAGGGCAACGGAGGTCGGAAAGACCATCATCAGGTGATGGTGGTTAGAAGGATCATAGTCAGTGAGCGACTAAGGTCGGAAAGACTACTGTTAGGCGATGGAGGTCGGAAGGACCGTAGTCGGCGGACGACAGAGATCAGAAAGACCGTAGTCTGGGGATGGAGGTCGTAAAGACCATAATCAGCAAGCGACAGAGGTCAGAAGAACCATTATCTTGCAATGGAGGTGGGAAGAGGCCGTAGTGGGCGAGCAATAGAGGTATGAGGGGGTCGGCAGGTGACGGTGGTCAGAGGGACCATAGTCGGGTAGCAATAATGGTCAGAGGGACTGTGTTTGATTGGTGACGATGGTTAGAGGGATAGTAGTCGGCGGCCTAGTGGTGTGAGTTTGCAGGTGGTGGTGCCAAGGTGGAGCTTCAAGATTCTTAAAGCCTTATTGCACTTTTGAGTCTCTAGCTCAATGTTTAAGCCTTCTCCCAATAAGTTTCAATCCCCCATCATGTGAGATGAAGAGGTCTATTTATAGATTTTGAGAGTGACATGCTCAGTAAATATGGAGAAGTTCGAAGGCATATTTGGAATGCTCTGTCGGATAGTCCATACTGATCTCTTGATCATGAAGTGTTTGTGCAACATTTAAGTGCCTTAATGATGTTGGAATTAAGTAATTTTGGACTTGTTGGATTTTTCTCGTCGAACCTCTCGATTTGACTATGAGCATGCAATATCTTGATATCATGTGGTCATCCAATTATTGCCTTTGGAGCTTCTTAATGTGTTTTGGACCAATTTTGGTGGCATTGGGTTCTTCTCATTGAAACGTTTAATTTGACTATAAGTTTGCTTAAATTGAAGTTCAAATGATCAGAAGTTTAATTTTAAAAGTTGTCAACTCATATATGCTTCAAGATTCGTGCATGAGCAAGACAATTTTTATGATGTATGAATAATCATGAAGTCAAATAGAGGATTTTAGCAAACTCTATATTTAAGAGAAATATTTGAGAGCAAGGATTATATGGATATAGACATTTAATTCATCATATTTTACACATAACTGCATAATACACCTAAAGTCACATAATATCTTATGAACAGTTGGATTGATTTCAGGATATATCAAAGATCTTATATGTTAATAATATTTTATGATGAGAGTATTAAACTACTAATGATTATAATGAGTTAAACATGCACTATAAAATCATGGGAAATGGGTATGCTCACTGCCTCACTAATTGCTATAATATGCTTTATTGGTTATTTTGATCATCCATATTTTAACATATGTAATGTATTGAATTTATGATTGATTTAGATTTTTTAATATAATATTGTGGAGATTCGCATGTTGAAATAAGGAAGATTGGCATTACTATAAAAAAGAAAGACCGGCAACAATATTTTTTTGGCCGAGAAAGACTATGACAACAAATTAAAAAAATTGAGTGTCTAAGTATAAAGTATATATATATATTATATATATATATATATATATATATATATATATATATAATTTAATTCTAAGATATTGACAATAATTAATTATTTAACAGGGGTGGATTCACCTTAATCCCCCCCTAAAAGTTTTAAAATACTATGATAGTTAGGCAATTGCCTACAACATAATTAAATATATTATATATAAGTGTTACTGTTAGCGAACGATGAACCAAATACAAAAAGAAATAGTAAAGAGAATCCAAAAACATCCTTACAATTAAAATTTGTTCTGGAGCACTGCCCTAGAAAACCCATGCAGGGGCATTGCCTAAAAGTCCCGCAACCTGACCGGAAAGGTTGAACCCCGCAAGGGGGTGCTGCCCCCTTGGACCCCCAACATATCTACGAAGTTTACAATGATCAAGGATATTAACAAATAGGGGTTGAACCAAATTCTACACTTTTACTTATAAGTTTGTCCCCCTTAAAAATTAAGGCAGATTTCACCCCTGATTATAAATATAAATGAAAATTTTTAAAAAATTATTATAGAAAGAAATATCATAGACCAAATTCATTAAAATTTTTTAAATTATTATTACAATTTAAAAATGAAGTAATGAAAAAAATCGTACCCACAATAAAAAAATAAAAAAAAGCATTGGCTGTAATATATATAAAAAAAAGTTGAGCTACGGCCCACAGTACTTTAATGGCATTTATAAAATAGTGAATGCTTTAGCTGAATTAAATCACGTGGAAAACCTGCCAAGTTATTGAGTTATTCTCTTTCAAATTTCATTGTCGGCAGACGTTCATCCTTTAATAGCGTTTAAATAAGCTATTTAGTGTTTGGCAGTATGATGTTAAGATCTAAGATTATTCTTTATTTTTTTATATTCAACTCATTTTGATCTTTTAGTTGTAATTTTTTATTAGCAATTAAGTTGTTTTAGATCCAAGTCTTATTTATATAATTTATATCAATTTATTTTAATTGACTTAAATGCCCAAAAAATTTCACATAATTTTTTAGTGTGCATTCACATTTTATATATTAGAAACAAGCTTTTATATATGATGTTTTATTTTTCATTGTGTTTGGATATTAAAAGAGATTTACGGATTTATTGACAACAAATAATTAGATATTAAAAAAGGGCTGACATATTATAAATTTTAAGGATAACATCCTTAATTAAGAAGAATACATTTATTCATTAATGGTCACCTCAAAGTGAGGGGTAGAATTAAATTTGAAGGTTCTACACCATAAAAAACTCTCAATTAATTACAAGTATATAAATAAGGACATAAAAAATTAATAGTTATTGAAATAGATGCAATCTCATCCAACCTAGGTTACTTCACAATAAATTGGATTAAAAACTTTGTTGTCTACTTTAATATCAAAATAAAATAAAATAGAGCTTAAATTTATGATTATAATAATTAAACTTAGAATAATATTGAATCCAGATTTGTTTGGTAAATGATGCCCGATCGTGCTTAATGATTATACACGTGAGGTAAGGACCTGTATGCAAGGGCAATGAAGATAGAGAAGAGGGAAAGAAAATAGATTTAGACATAATATTTATTGTCCTAACTAGAATTACAAGAATGAGAGGGGTGAGAGCTATATCTCACAAAACTCAAGTTAAACAAGGAAAAATAACTTTTTTTTGTGCCACTTCCTTCTTCATTCTCTTTTCCTTTTTTTTTTCTTCGGTGTCTCTCTCCTCCCCTTATTTATAGGGTTTGGAGAGATGCATTCTAATATGTACGGAGTAAAGGAGCTATATTGTCAACTCTTAATATAGCTTGGTTGGTTGTGCCTGGTGGTGTGGCAATTTTGTGTGAGAGAATGCAAGTAAGTTGAACCAGTGAGAATCTGGAGATCGAGTCGGCGTTGGGTAGGAAGGCAATCTAACGTTGCCCTGTTGGAGTGAGAGGGGAGAGTAAGGGCTTGATGTTGATATCTAGGCTTCATAACGATCTAATTATGGAGGATGTCTCATAGACAAGGCGTGTATGTTTAGCATGATTTTTTATAGGTTTTGCACATAAGACTTGACTTTGCCCGAGTTGAATAAATACTTGTATGACTGAAATAGGAGCTTTTGTGGTCGCCCCTACCAGCTGGGAGGGCGGCTGCTTGAAGGATATAGTCGAAGATGGTTCATTGTGCTCTAATGATAAGCTCATTTCTAGCTACTGAGCGAGTCCTTCGAATGAATTGTTATGAATGAGAAGGAAATTATCCTTCCTCGTGACCTGAATGTAACTTGTAATATGTCACAGCCCAATCCGACCAAGATAGGCCCTATCATGCTGAGTTGTCACAGACAAATCCAAATATCTAGTTTTAGAATATTTCGGTTTATCTTCCAATAATCATTTTAAATAAACTTTAGACTATAGTGTTACTAAAATATTCATATACTAAAAATAAACTCATCAATATTATTTATTTCATTTCATCAAAATATATCTACACTACGGTGCGTGACTATATGTAAAAGCTACATAACTGAATAATAAGCTAACTATGATTGTACAAAAATCAAAACAAAGAAAATGTCTATAAACTCTTATATGATCTTAAACTGCTAATCGACAATCTTCTTCCCCTTTCTAGATTCTGAAACCAGAAGTAAAATCACAATGAACTATAATAGCTCAGCATACCACAAAAGATGATCTAAATTTCTAAATCTTTTTATTAAATATTTTGATTTAAATTTAAAAATAGCTAAATGCAATAGAATAAATCACTGTACTGAGAAATGTAATAAGAGCATAGTAGTGATTTAATTATTTAAATTAATGAGCAGATAAATAAATTATAATTCATATCATTAATGGGGGTACTATGGAGGGCAATTTTAAATTATAAAAATATTTAAGACTCTATCTCTCCTAAATAATACTTAGGGCTTTTTTGATATATAAAAATAATAAACCCCACTTCTATATATAAGTATACATATCGAATCAAGTAATAAATTGATAGAATAGAGTGACAAACTCACGAGAAAGTATACTTTCAACAATCAACTACTATTGTTTACTATAATTACAAAATTATTCTATTAAAATAAAATTGTTGGTTGTGGAGATTCAATCACTGAATAAAAATAGTAAAATAATGAATATAATATTTAAATAACATATTTTTGGATTGATGAATATAAATTGCATATATTTTCTAATGAAGTTATTATTTTTAATATGAATCAGCGCATTTACATCCCTATATTTCTGTCGAGCTTAGAGGAGTGAAAATAATATATGCTAATCTCCTACAGTTATTTCATCTTCTTAAGAACTTAACCTATTTTATTTCCTATGTTTAGGTATGCAAACATATTATTTCAATATGCCTGATTGTTCTTACATTCATTCGTCAATGCTATATGCATTAAATAAAAAAAGAGAGAATATTGAAAACATCATTTCACTTTTTGAGCACAAAAATCCCCATTAATACTTAATATATATTTCTACATCATCAATCCAAAATTAGAGAATTAGCTAGATATAAAAGAATATATAAGCAAACACATTTTCATTGAAATCATAGAAGAACAAAAATATTTGATAATAATATTACAAGGAAGGATCAATGTCTCTTCTACACTTTTTCTCCCTTGATGTATGAAGTTGCTCAAACAAACACACACAAAATACTCTAATGATTATATCCAATACTTCCATAGTCTCTCTTAAATTAGATTCTAAGAGAGATCTAAGGAAATACTTTGAAAAAACTGAAATTATACAAATGGTTGAACTCTCCTATAAACATAACTCAATGACTATTTATAAAAAATACAAATTAGATAACTGGCACCGCGACAACAATCTCCACAACGATTGTATTAAATAACTGCACTGGAAGTCCGATGCAAATGTGCAGAAGTCTGATGCGGGCTCCCGGGGTCGGTGCGGTGTTGCTGGGGCACGTGGGTGCGGGCTTGGGGACGGATGCAGGCTAGCCTGGTGAGGAGGATCGCAGGAGAGCGCACTTGGCTTGTGGGGTTGAGCGTGAGCACATGTGTGAATCGTGTAGGTGCGGGGTGAACGCAGGGTAGGATTCGTGTGGGTGTGGGATGTGGTCGAGTTAGGTTTTCGTGTTGTGTAAATTATTGACACCCATAGCTAAAGTCAAATTGGGCAATTTTCATTTTCTTGTTTCAAGTTTAACTTGAAGGTTTGCCTTTTTACGAATTATTGAAATACGTCTTTTTACATTTTCTATGAAGAGAACAGTACATGTGTGAAGAGAGACAATAATTGAATGAGAGAGAAGAAAAAATAACACAATTTATTGTAATTTTCATAGCAAATTTTTGTTGTGGTGAGGCTCAGTAATTTTTCCTAATTTTAATTTTTTTCACGTTAAATCCTAATTTTCTTTCTTATTTGATGTATTTTCTTTTCCTTATTTTATTTAACTATGTGATTTTACGAGTTCAACTCATTACAGGCAGATAGATGTTTGATCTCTCACAATTATTCCTGCACTTTTTATAACATAAATGAACTTATCTCAAAATACAAAATCACGTGGGTAATGTTTATTGTTATAAATCATATTGAGAACGAATTCCATTACAGTCGAGGAATGATACACGTGATGTGAACAATATAAAATACAGCATTAGTTAATTATTCAATTAGTCGGGATTTATCACGCGGCCTCTCGACGTCCACTTTTAACAAAAGGAGGCGGGAACATAACGGCCGTACGCGGGGTGGCGTGCGGTCGCTCATCTCGCTCTCTTCCAAGCAATCACTGTTGCTCTAGGTTAGCTTCATCCAGAAACGAAACCAGTGCCTTAACCCTAGGAAATAGGAATTCATGGGGCAAACGAAGAAGCTCGTTTTGGAGAAGAGGGAGCTCGGCAATACAGGTCTCAAGCTGAGCTGCGTCGGTTTCGGAGCTTCCCCACTAGGCAATGTCTTCGGCCGCGTCTCCACTGAAGAAGCCCTCGCCTCCGTCCGTCGTGCTCTCGACCTCGGCATCAACTTCTTCGACACTTCCCCGTTTGTTCCCTAACCCTCTCGCCACCTTATGATTTTCATGCTTCCGTATCTCACCCACTTTGCTCTCTACTTAGATACTACGGCGCGACGCTCTCAGAGACGGTGCTTGGTGACTGCCTTCATGAGCTCGGCGTTCCGCGCGACGAGATCGTCATCTCCACTAAATGCGGCCGCTACGCCGAGGGCTTCGACTTCAGTGCTGATCGCGTCACCCGTAGCATTGATGAAAGTCTCAGCAGGCTCCGGCTCGATTACGTCGACATCCTCCAATGTCACGACATCGAGTTTGGATCGCTCGAGCAGATCGTCAATGAGACTATCCCGGCACTTCAGAAGCTCAAGGCCGCAGGGAAGACTCGCTTCATTGGGATCACGGGATTACCTCTGGAGATCTTTACTTATGTTCTGGATCGAGTGCCGCCGGGCTCGGTGGATGTGATTCTTTCCTATTGCCATTATGGAATAAATGATTCTACTCTTCTGGATCTGCTCCCTTATCTGAGGAGCCGAGGGGTTGGGGCGATTACCGCATCCCCTCTTGCAATGGGGCTTCTGACTGAGAATGGATCGCCAGATTGGCACCCTGCTTCACAAGAACTGAAGGTAATTCATTATTTCTCTTTTTTTTTGTCGACAATTATATAGTTGGAAGAAAAATTATACTATTTTTGGGCAGAGTTGATTTTCATGTGAATGAACGTCTTTTTGGAATGGGGCGAGTGTAATAGGAGCTAAAATTGTAAGGCGAGTAATAAAATACACCGGGCTTGTAACCCAGTAGTATTGAAGCTTACCTTTAAAGGCTAGATTTGGAGTTCAGATCTTTAATTCTTTATAGAAAGGCAACTAAACGTCAAATTTGTCTCGTAGAAATCTTATTGAGCTCTGGAATAAAAGAGATCCTTCGGTTTCGGCATTATTTTGGCTTATAGTTTTCAGCATTAATAGCATTTGCCTGTGGAATGAGTGGATGATTTATGCTTTTATGCTGTTATTGATTATTGTTTTGGCTGTTTTTCTTTAACTGTATTATTGCTCTTTGAACCATTCCAGTTAGATGGATTTGAAATACTTCAAATTACTGCAATTAGTGGTCTGGGTAGCATTTGAACCATTGGATTGAGTTGGTATAGTACATTAAAGGCTTAATAGGAAAATAATTAACTGCACTCCAACAAACTTTGTTTTTTTATTTTTTGGACAATTGGACTAATTAAGACAAACTCACACACAAACTACATATGCAATTCTCAAACTCAAGCCCTCTTGGTTGGTAGTCAAAGCTCCCAAAAAATAGACCAAGCTGAGTTGGGTTAGTCCAAGAAACAGGCATCTATAAACTGGACTCCTGCTGTTCTCTCAAATTGCTATTGGAAAAAAATTAGGCAAGGATATCTTTATCAAAATTTTGATTATGATGGATCTTTTATGTTTCCAAATTTATTTTAAGATGTGTATAACATATAAATAATTATTATTACATATGTTTTAAAGCAGATTATTCTTTTATCAGAATAATATAATATAAAATTTTCCATTGCTATGGTCGGGATGGCCTGATACCTCCCTTTCGTTGACATATTCGGCTACTTAGCTTGCCTTGCCTTCTCTAAATTTGCTTTGAAACCCCTCTTGACATCGAAACGTAATAACAATAGTTTTTCAATAGAATAGAGATGAAATAGTATTATAAAAAATGAATGTGGTCCATGATGATGATTTTTTTTGTCAGGATTAGATTAAGAAAGAGTTTTGGATTGAAATCTGCGATGACTATGAGGAATAAGTCATTTTTTTATTAAGATATTCTCTTCTTGATTTTATTTGGCACGTTTATTTTTGGGGCATTGTTCTGTATAAATGACATGATTGACTAAGCGAACTTTGAAAAGCGGATATAAGAAATTGTTTGCAATTTATAGTATTTTTAGAGAAATTATTACGTGTGGAGTCCAGACGTAGAGCTCCAATTCGTGGTTGACACATATTTTTGTTGTGAATTTGTTTTTTGAATTATGTAAGCATTCATGCATTTATGATTTATAATTTATTTTTTTTCTCTCAAGAATCACCCAAATTGTTTAATTTATGTCAGACCTACACAAGACAAAATTACAAAGCCCTAATCAATTTGTACATAGAGCATAGTAACCAACATTTAGTCCAGGAAGCCAAATTCATTCTGCTAACATTGTGTCACGAACAACATTGGACACTTCTTGTAGGAGTCCTTAAGGAAAAAGTCCGGCCATTATTTGATTCTTTGCCCAAAGCCACACACAGCTCTATTCTTTCCATCGTCGTGAATAAATTTCATGAGAACGTGGGGGGCTGATTTGATTCAGATATATATGAAATTGGCCTATCAAGATTGCTAGCGGTGTGCCAACCTAGAAAAACAACATTGATTGCGGCATATGGAAGCACTTGTCTAGCATGAAGTTGTCGACTAGGCCGAACATCAAGATTGACAAGATAAAATGACACAATTTAGAGTGGAACTGACCTATGCCTTATTATGTTCTACTGCAAAATAAAAATCTTTATTTTGTGCAAAGCTATTTTTATTAATTAAATTATTTATACAGTTTTTACATTCATCACTTTGTACAACTTTATGTAATAATATTTATTTTTTATTAATTTACATTCATAACTGTGTACAATTATACAGTTTTTTTAAATAAATTCATTTATTCATTTTTTCATATAATGATTTTTGGAATAATACTTTTTTAGTAATATAAGTTTATATGGGTTACCACATTATGTACATCATTCTATATAGTATGTACATGGTTACCACAAGCTTGTACACACAGGTCTTGTACACAGTGTGTATAAGCTTGTGTTATACATTTTTTTAATGATATGTGAAATAATTCTTTTTAAGTAATATAAGTTTACATGGGTTATCATAGTATATATATCATTCTACATAAAGTGTACATGATTATCACAAGCTTGTATACACAATGTACAATCATGTACACTGTGTATACAAGCTTTATACATTTTTTAAATGATCATTGGAATAATATATTTTTAGTAATATAAGTTTATATGGGTTACTACAATATGTACATCACTCTACATAGTGTGTACATGGTTACCACAAACTTCTACACAGAGTGTACATGATTGTGCATTGTGTGTACAAGCTTGTCTATCGTGTGCATAAGTTTTATATATATTTTTATTTAATGATCCTTGGAATAATATTTTTTTAGTAATATATTACATGTGTTATCACAATATGTACATCGCTCTACATAGTGTGTATATGATTATCATAAGCTTGTACACACAATATACAATCTTGTTTACGGTGTGTACAAGTTTATACACTATACGAAATTTTACAATTTGTATAAGCTTGTACACAATATGTACAAGTTTTATATATATATATATATATATATATATATATATATATATATATATATATATATATATATATATATATATAAAATTAATGATCATTGAAATAATATATTTTTTAGTAATATAAGTTTACATGGGTTAGCACAGTATGTACACTGTTCTACATAGTAGGTAAATTATTACCAATAGCTTGTACACAATATACAATCTTGTACACAGTGACAAATTTTTACACGCAAAGTGCATACATTTTTTCTTACAATTTTAATATCAATTATTACAATTAACAATGAATGATGAATTAACTTTCAATTATGTTTACAATGAAAAATGAATGATGATTGAACCATAACAAATTACAAAGAACAATCAATTTTTACAATTACAACGAATAATCAATTTTTACAAAAAATCATAAATTTAAAGCCAATGTCACTCTAACACAATGATATCCATCGTCATCCTCATGTACTTAGATGTCGATTGACTGCTACTTGATCCGTGTATGAATTCCTCACTGAAGCATGCAAACTCATTAGTGAATACTCTCCCAATGCAGTTGCCTCTGGGAAAGGAATTAAAGTTGAACACTTTTCAGTTGCAGTTGCATCTAAAGGTTTTTTATTTGTTATCAAAATCAAGTTGTTAACATTGTGTACAAGTGTACGATCAGTGTACAAACTTGAACATACTATATTCAGTCTTGTACACACTGTGTACGAGGGGGTCTAAAAAGTTTAATCTTAGGATTTCTCTTCTTTTTCCAGTGGCCCTTCGGTCTTGCATTAGAGATCCCTTTATGTCTACACTTTGGTGGGACTTTCAATTTTGTAATCCAACACTATGTATTGCTTAATAACTTATGATTATTTCTCTTGCCATCACGAATCATGTCAAAATTTTCAACCATGTTCATCACTGCAGTCAGCATGTACTGTTCTGCCTCCTCATTCTCCTATGCTTGTGGGGCAATTTAATATGAGAATCTACTACTAAGATTTTTTAATATAAATCCGTTACCAAATTTAGATGTCTTTCCTATACCTATGAACATGTGGCCATCATATATATCTTTTCTAGCTTTTGCTGACCAGCACAATAATAGATACTTCTCAGGGATATTCACAATATCTAGCTGCCTCAAAACTCTCATGCAATGAGAACATATATAACACATCGTTTCAAACTTCCCACATGTGTATTGAATGCTACCCTTTTTATACCAAAATGAACAACCAAAGGTCTCGATTGATCCTTATTGATGTGAATCAAACAGGTGTTGCTTGCGGAAGTTAAAATGAAAGTTAATTAAAGCGTTACCATCACAAATTTATCACCAATAAAATAAAGGATTAAATATATTCTAAGTAATCAACTTGCTTAGGCGAAGAGTTGCTTTGAGATAACCAAACAATTCATAAACATTCAAAGATAAAAGAACTACTTAAATGCTCATAACAAAATCCCACGATTAATAATGAGAAAATTCACCTCGAGCACATTCTCACTCATTCACTCTTTGGCTTTTAGCGGAGAAGAAAGAACCACACGAGGATGGAGAACACCACTACGGAAAAGGAGACGAAGGACTTCGTTACCGGAGAGGTAGCCGCCAGTAGGGAAGGTGATGGATGATGCCCGGTGATTGTCCAAACGTAGTCTTGAAATCGGCGGTCGATGACGTGCACAAGTGTAGGGAGAATTCGCTCCAAGTATTCGCCAACTGTGTCTTCTTGCTCAAACCCCGCGTCGAAGAACGGAGATCGTAGGACGTTGAGACTACCGTCGGCGTTGAACACAAGCCCCCACTCAAATTCGGGATCCGCCATTCAACATTGAAGTGGGGACGGGAAGGAGAAAAGAAAGGAGGAGTTGGGCCGTGAGCTAGGGAGAGACTTGGGGAAAATTTGAATTTGAATTTCAGATTTTCTTGGATTGGAGGGAGAGGTTATTTGTCATTAAAGTCTCCCTAAATTATATTAAAGAGAGGGGCGGCTATTAGGGGGGAAATTAAGAGGTTAATTAGTGGATGCTTAGGTGGCAAGGAGAGAGAGAGTAGGCTAGATGGGGTGGCCGGCCAAGCAAGGAGGAGAGAGAGGGAATTTGGGTAATTGGTGGGGCCCAAGGAGTTAATTAAAATCTGATTTTAAATTTCAAATTTTAATTAATTAGGGAAGTTTCAAATGAGGGGGAGAGGGAAATTTGAATTTGAATTCAAATAGATTAATCCTCAATTAATTTTCTTGCCTAATTGAGATGACAAATTAGGAAGGAATTAATGGAGGCTTAATGTTTGAAATTCAAATCTCACAAGGAAGGGTGGGCGGCGGGATTTTTCCAGGGGAGTGGAGCGGCCGGGCTGGAGAAGGGAGCGGCGGGCTAGGCTGGGCCGGTGGCTGGCTCGGCCGGCGGCACGGAGGGAGACGGGGGGTTCTTAAGCCGGCTTGTTTTGGGGGGTTTTGACGAGGACGGCTGCAGGGAGACAGGAAGAGGGGGAAAGAGGAGGGCTCGGATGGATGAAGGCTTGGTGGGGAAGGAGATAACAACGAACCAAATAAAACAAAACCAAGAGCTCACCGATGTGGGCTGTTGGGTACTTCGGGTGGAGCCTCTCCTAGGCCTCCTCTCTCTCTCTCAAGCTCTCAAGAAAGAAGAAGATGAAATCTCAGAAATTTTATTAATCAAATATTAAGCTCATACAATAGGAGGAGATCTCTTTATAAAGGTCTCATCAAAAGAAGATAACATGACTCAAATGCCCCAGGGCTACAACAAAGACTAAACCTTCATAAGGGCAAAATAGTAAACTAAAGCTTGAAATAAAAAAATAGAAAATATCATAAGATGACATGGCAACATCAGAAATATAAGCTCCTAATCGTAGCCGTCGATCTACGATTCCTTCGCCGGTAGACCTGCCTAAAATGTCTGTCGATGACCTCATCACTTATTCTTTGTGCTCCCAATGAAAAATTTTGAAGAATCACTTGATGTATACTTTGTACTCATTCCACTTACATCATAGAAAAATTCTTATTCAAAAAATAAATAAAGCTTTCTTGAGTAAAATTGAGCAGCTTGATTTAATATTGAGCTGCTTCTTATTACAAGTACTGTTGCAGATTAATTGCATTTATAATCTTCATCTGTTCATTCCGGTGCCATGTCAGCATCATCTTCTTAAGGCCCAAAAAACAACTAGTTATTAAACTTATTGGCTTTGAAATGTCACGACACACATTATTTGTAGACTTGCTACCTTATGTGGAAAGAATGCACATGTTAAAACAATTTTTATTTAATATTTTTTACCACTTATTTCTTATTCTATAAAGCTCCTTCAACCAACCATTGCTATGAAGGCTCCCTTCTGTGAACATTTCAGCCTATATTTTCTCAAACTCCTCAGAGTCACATTTGCTCAAACATTTATAAAAGAGTCCTATGATTTTGTCGTTGTTATTGAAGCACCAAACTTTTGATGGAGCCTTCTTAGAGATGTGCCTTTAGCATAGTTTATGATATGTGCTAGGTAATGCAAGTTCTATAGCCCTAACCGTTGCCTGGTCTTGATCAGTAAATATTATTATTGGATTTTTGTCACCCATTATTCATACATATGTTCTAAACAGCTACGTAAATGATTCAATTATTTTCTCTGACAAGAAAGCCACCCAAGCAGAATGTTTTGTCAAAGATTATTAATCCCGACAAATGGTGCGCATACTAAATTAAATTTATTAAGCCTATATCTAGTATAAAAAAATATCATATTTTCAAAACAATCATAATCTATCATGTCCATCCCATCAACAAACAAAATTCAACAATCTATCAAATTCATCAATATGGACATCACATGCGAACATAGGGTCATCAACTTGCCAATATTTAAATAATTAAATTAAAAAATTAGTGTCTACATATTGAATTTTTGCTCGTTTCTCTTTTTAAATGTAGTTGTAAGCATATCTTTTAGAGAATCCAACATTCTCAATAACTTTAATTTCATCGGTAAGGTAGGAAAAAGCATCTACAATTCTAATTCCTGTCTCTGCCATTATTTTAAGAACTGATACTTTCTCATCACTTATGTTCCTACATGATCTAAGCAGATGTTTTTCTTCTAGCATATAGCTAAATCATGATTGTGATTTTCTATAAATTTTAACACCTTCCAATTTCCATCTTCATCGACTATATACCTAATCATAGCTGGACAAACCGTTCTAGTCTTTGATTTTTGATATTTCATTTGTAAATTTAAGTCAGGACTCTTTTTAAAACTAGATTTTGAATAGACAAAGTCCTTACATCTTATCTTTCTAGAATTTGATTAGTAATTGTGTTCCTTGCAAATACTAAAACTAGCATTATATGCATACTTGCAGTACATCGTGTATTTCTACACACCCTGTGTACAATAAAAAAATATTAAGTGGAAACACTTCACAAGTGTGTGTATAACATTTTGAAACAATTCTCTATACACACATTGTACAACTTATACACTTTGTGTACAAACTATAAATAGCGTGTACAAGAGATTTAATACACACTGTGTTCAAACTTTAAACAATGTGTACAAGAGATTTAATACAAAATAGTTTGTACACACTGTGTACAAGTTTGTATGTACATAGTATGTACAACAGAATTAATACAATAGGTTATATAAGGAGTAGATGATTTTTCAAAAAATTCAACAAAAACACGAATTGTGTGCAAGTGCCGAATGCATTGAAAAGTGATGAGACACTATAGAAATCATTGAGCATGGTATATCTAAGTAGAAATGTTATCTACTATTTCAATCTTTCTAACTGAACTTCCAAAACTTTCAAAAATGAAAAAAAAAAACTATGCATGTTTACTCTATTCGAGGCATTTGTCATAAGAATAAAATTGAAGAATACAATATATTCTCTAAAAATTTACCGATAAGTTTAAACTATAACTCCTCCAACCAAATTGACTTCCCATTCATCCAACTTTGCAATCTACGCACTATCCTGTAAAGTCTCCATGGGTTGCTGTAGCCTTCTTATCTGGAAGTTTTTAGTCTCCGCGTCCTGCGAGCAGATCATCTCATTAGAGAATTGAATGTCCTCCAAAGCAGTCTCAATCTTTTTCATATGTTCCTAAAAATTTTGAGGGCGATTCGTGGAAAAGTTTTTTATTCCGTGAAAACTCTATATTTTGATAACAAGTCGCGGGTTTTTTTTTTTCTCGAAAAAATGAGTGTCATGTAAAACAGTCAGGCCTGGTCGTTGAGTCACGCGTTTTTTTAAAAAAATTTACGTGTCCACATAAAAGAAATTCACCAAAAAAACATGTGTAAACCATGGATTGGAGTCCGGACGTAACTTTACATCCGAACTCCGCACAAAATAATTTCTCTTAT
The DNA here is from genome assembly GCA_022539455.1 of Dendrobium nobile. NCBI lineage: Eukaryota > Viridiplantae > Streptophyta > Magnoliopsida > Asparagales > Orchidaceae > Dendrobium > Dendrobium nobile. The sequence goes on along the minus strand of CM039722.1, from coordinate 60,208,528 downwards.
TTTTATTTATTTTTGTTGCTTAATACCGATGATATATCCACTGGCGGAGGGAGGGGGTGGGCAAGGGGGGGCACGTGCCCCCCCTAAAATTTTTTTAAATAGAGAGAGGTGAGGCATACATCTGTTGGAGAGAAATTTGAGAGAATGGAGAAATAAAACTAAAGTAAAAAGGAATGCTCCACAGAACAGAGGAAAAGGAGAACGGAGAAGAGAATTTTTTCTTCAAACCTTAGTACTCATACAGGAAGTCACAGTTTTTTTTTTAAAAAACTGAAACAAATGTTAGCCAAGAGACACATCCTTTCAATACAACGGTTATATATTTAATAATACTTAATTAATAAATATAATTTGCATTAATAACGAATAACATCATGATGCAGAAAACGATACATAGAATACCAACAGTTAGTGTTCGTCCCTCATGGGATTCGAAGATGGAAAGAACAATAGCAGCGACGATGGCAATGAAGGCGATATCTGTGAAGAGAAGTAAAAGGGCTTTGATCCGTCTTGACCCGTCCGAGTAGAGGAGATAGATAATGATATAAATGAGCTCTATCAGAGTGCTGGCACCATTAATGGTTATTATGAGGGTGCTGTTAGGCTTCACGAAGGGCATCCCATATAATACCCAAAGCATACAGTTGAGCAGCGTTGCGATGTAAGGGACTACTGAGAAATGCTCCACATATTTGTTCTTACATATTCGATAAAATGTTGGCCTGAAAAATATAAGATATACCTTTACATTGCATAAATGCATGATTATCTGTAAAAATAGTATGAAATTTATTGTGCTGCTTAAGTGGCTTGGTTCATTGATATATGTAGTCATAAAATCCATCATAAATTAAGAGAATCAATGCTATGATGGAATTTGTTTAATATTATTGTACGCAAAATTGTAAATCAATATTTTTAATATTATAATTATTTATACATAAAAAACTTATTTTCTAATAATGCCACAAAAATTTAATAAAAATCTGAATTATTCCCATAACATTTTATAACAAACTAAACTGCATTCTAAAATGATTAAATATAAAGAGGATTTATAATTTTTTCTTACATTTTAAGATAATAACAAACATGGTTAAATATAAATAAAATTTTGGCCTAAACAACATTCTAAAATGATGGATTTTATGACTACATATATCAATGAAATTCTGCCACGACCCGCTCTAGCGACGAAGCTCACTGACGCAACCCGCGACCCGCTTTTGCTACGAAGGCCGCTCCCGCTCTCGTAGTAAAGCCCACTGTCGCGACCCGCTCTCGCGCCAAATCCCGCTGCCACGACCTGCTCTCGCGGCAAAGCCCACTACCGCGACCCGCTTTCTCGGCGAAGCCCATTCACGCTCTCGCTCTTGCAGCGAAGCCTGCTGCCGTGACCCGCTCTCACAGGGAAGTCCACTCCCGCTCTCGTGTTCGAGCTACCCGACGAACTATCGAGTCGAGCAGCCAAGTGTTCAAGCTCGAGCTCGATTAGCCATCAAGCTAGAACTCATGTTTGAGCTCGAACCCGAGCTGGCTTGACTCAGTTGCACCCCTACCCGTGGCAGATATTTATGTCTTCTAAGATCTAAGTGTGATGTTAATTGCATTCTTAATTTTAATCTTATAGCTCAGCTTGACACCGTTAATGAGATAACAAACATAACTATTTTAATTTAGGCCCCCCTGACTAAAATTTCTGGCTCCGCCACTGAATATAGCCTGTTATCAGACCAAACAAAGTCGGCAAGCAGATCGGGTCTAAGTGCACATTTACAAAGAGCTAAGCTTTTAACTTTTGTTGGCAATTTATCGACTTCGAGGAAATGTCTGACTCTTCTAATTTTTCCAAATCTTTATCTTAGGAGAAATGCAGACCTGGCAGCAAAACAAAGCTATTTTTTGGGTCAAAAGCAATGAATTACTGTTTTATCTTTATATTGAACGCATGAATGCCTGGAGGAAAAGTGAGGTTCAGTTTTTAAAATGATTTTAGAATTTTGTCAGATTTTTTTATTTTATGGCACAACTCGTAGGTTGTTTAACAGTTTTAACAACTCAAGCGATTTTAACATAAAACAGTTTTAACAACTCACACCATAGTAACGATGATTGCAGGGAGATTAATAGTTCACAAGTTAGCACCGCATAATTGGAAAAGGCTACGGATGATCATCACAATATGCTCCTCAACACTCAATTGCATAGATGATAATGACTAAAGCTAAATCATGAAGGAATGACGTATTTACAGAGTAGAACAATCTTGCTTGTAGAAGGGATGAGTTTTACATGAATAAACTTTACATTATTGATTATTTTTCCATTGGCTTGGTTTTGGAAGTACTTCTTAGTGGTATTTTAACAAATTTGTGGACCCAGCTTACTCTATTTCTATGTTCAGTGGTGATTGTTGCGGTCATTTTTTTGGAAAATATTGGGATCTGAATTGTACATCCTGCTTAGTCTGCATGCAGGGCCGCTGCACTTCATTGTAAAGAAAAGGGGAAAAGCATTTCAAAGTTAGCTCTTCAGTACAGTCTGATGAATAAAGATATATCGACTGTGCTTGTTGGCATGATGTCTGCTGAACAGGTTTGTATTCTCCATGAGCGCTTTTTTGTAAAATTTTGTGCACACACCATATTTGATCCAATCTATTTGGAAATTTTTGGTTGTACAATTAAATGATCTATTCACTTATACTCTTATATTTCCTTTATTTTAACAATAAATGCTATGAGCAATTTCTTACCATGTAAAGTTTTGGGGATCGCAAACATGTTTGATCAAGCACATTGTTGATGCAGATTAAGGATCTCAAAGCACTTAAAAAGCAAAACCTAGTTACCAAATTATGCTTTCAGATAATATTTCTTGAACGAAATGGGTTCAAAACGATGTAAATTTATAGTTGAAATAATTGTCTTGTTATGATGATTTCAATGACACAAAAATCACGTGAATCTGAGCACATTAAGCCCGATTAAGGGTTTCTGGCTTGAATCAAATCATAAGACCAGGTCACCCATTCTCTCTCTTTTTATTTTCACATGCATGTGTGTGACTTACATCATGTGGGCAGGGGGGGTGGTGGTTGGGGTTAAAGCAGTTATCGCTAACTGACAAGGGGTTGCCTAACATGCACCCCAACATCCTCTCTCTTTGAGTTACCCCCTATCATCACATCTCATCCTTCAAGTTATGTAGCACATTATGCGGATGAACATAATGAAAGCCCAATTGCAAGGGCTATGACAAAAGCTCAATGAAAAGATCAAAGAAAAATGGCCAATTACAAGAGCTCAATCAAGAGCCCAATAAAGAATCCATATTATAAAATTTTTAAATATAATTTTGTATTTTATTTCCCTCTAGAAACTTGTATGACCATCTAATATATGATTAGTTATGTATGAAGTATTTAAAATAGGTGGTGAGAACACTTTATGTATGAAGTATTTAAAATAGGTAGTGAGATTAGATATTTATCTTTTTTTTATGTTATTCACTTTTAAATATTTGCTCTAAACACTCTACCACTCTTCCTCCATTTCATAAGCATCATCTAAAACCGATAAACTAGCAACCAAAACCTAAAACCATTCTAAACACTTCCACATAGCTATCGACCTAACTAAATAACAATAGGACCTAGTTTAATTCCCTATGTGTCTACATCTTTTTAAATTTCGCCAATTTCTACCATCAACTAGATACATAAGTTCACATCATAAACTAACATTCTATTATCATTTTCAACCATTTATCTTACATAAAAGTCACTCTCAAAGTAGTTTTCCAAGTCAACTCAAACTGAACTAGTTTTGACATTTCAACTAACATAATCTTTTAAACTTTTCATTATTCCACCATAAACCATAAACTCCATAATACTTCTCTAAACATCAAACTAAAAATTCATAGCTTTTCTAGCCATTAATCTTACCAAAAGGTTACTCATCATCATCACCAAGCTTGATAAAAACCCACATAAACCCTATATGATGAGGTGAGATGAAAATTTAAAATTTATTTCCAAGAAGTATAACCATAATTTCAAATTTTTGTTCCACTAATAATGTTATCTGAATTTAAATTTATTAGCACCTACTAATTTATCCATTAAAATGTAAATAAAATTTATCTACTGTAATAATTCTTCCAAGGAGTACATTATTATTGATTCAACTACATAACTTCTAATCTTATCACCTTCCATTGACATACCTCAAGCATGATTCTGGAGACTTTCATCTAAATAATGGTCAAGACTAGTTCTTCCTAGCATGTATGAGCTTTGAATATAGATGTTTGATGAGGAGATAAAGAGTGGCGAAGATGGTTAATAAAGCATAGAAGATGTTAATTGAAATAGGAGTTACAATAATGTTAGATGGTTGGTCAGATATTAGTTAAATGAGCATTTCAACTTTTTTGTTAATAACATTTATGAGGCAGTATTTTTGAAATATGTTGATACATCAATCTTTGATAAAGATACACAACTGTTATTTAAAATTCTTGATGAGGTTATTGAAAAACTAGCAAAGTGCATAGTTGTTTAAATAATTATAAATAATGTAAGTGCCTATGAGCTTGCAGGGAGGATTTTATGTGACTCATCAAGATTTAAATAGGAAGAATTACATCTTTCTATCAATTAAACATCAATTGGAGCTTTTCAATTTCATATAAGTAGAGGAATATAAATGATGGAAAATATAAATGCATTTATATTCATTAAATATTTATAACTGATACAAGCCCAAAATGATATATGTACAAAAGTTATGATACAAAATGATCCAATTCATCACTATGAATATATCATGACTACAAATAATAAATATTAGATGCAGAAGGAAAGACATATGTCAATAGCCCATGTCACTTCTCAGGCTTCTTACGTTTATCTGAAAATATATAAAAATCATAAAATGAGCACATAACCCAACATTAATATCTACAACTAAAACCAATGCATTAATCAGAAACAATATATATATATATATATATATATATATATATATATATATATATATATATATATATATAGGAACAATATCCTGTATATCATATAAATCATATACAATCTTATCATGTACAGATAAATTATCTCCTCATATACTATATGCTCATATCAGCATTCTATCAGTTTAATTGCATGTCAACCGTGTCAATATATCAATTTTCATTAGTCACTATCTTATCTATCAATTCCATATCATATGCCATTACTATATATATCTTATCATGTATGCAATATCTACCATATCATGAAATACTATCATGTATGCATATTAATGTGAGTTCAACAAGGCAGGCCATCCAATTTTAATGTGGCCCACCCCCCCTGTATAAGATATTATATTTTAAGAGCAAACCCATGTTAATTATTGTATTGACAACCAGCCTTTTCTACTTATATGTAAATGCCATATTCTTTTTGTGAATCATTTGCTTTATACAATACAATATGTATCTTATTCACATGCAGATATTATGTTTTGAAATGCATGTTATGCCAAATGAATGATAATCATATATATGACGTGTATCTCATATTCATATTCAGTACAGTAGCACCTGATTATTTTACAGTTAACAATTTTCCTCTTATTTCATATAAAATATCATATAAGCCAAACCACTCAATAAAACTCAATATAAACCAGTCAAAATGCTCATAATAATGATATTTATCATATATCAAAAGTTATATAGTGACAGTTTACTAAAACGGGAGATTGTATTTTTATCAAATTCAGGAGAGAAATATACCAAACTCAAAATCATTGGAAACTTAAGTAGAGTAGAGGTCATTTACAATGATCAAAATTTTTTTTAACATGAACGACGGACAAAAAAACCTCGGAGAACTTTTTTCTCTCTCCCCCCCTTCTCTTCTCCTTCTTCTTTATTTCCTTCCCGGCCAAGTAAAATGAATATGGGGGTGGTAGTGAGGGATATTTAAATGAAAAATATAAAAAAATTCATTTCAGTGTCCAACGTTGTGGCACACAAGATATAGCGCCACTGTGTTGCATGCCAACCTCGGAGTTATTGTAGAATAGAGAGCTCGGCGCCGCAGTGGCGTTTTCTCGCATCGCTATGCTTGCAAGCACAACTCTTTAGCGCTTAATCAAAATTTTCATGTTTTTCATATAAAGTCATTTTGGGTTATTACATGTTATTGAAGAAAAAAGGTATTTTATTGGACTCCATATGCGTTCATTGTCTTAATTTGATGCTATGGTAGTTGCCAAAACATAAATATACTTCGTTCAAAACAAAAATAATGAGCAAGCTTATTTATAACTATTCATTGGTTTTAAGCTTGATGAGAATGTTTAAGAAAATACATATAATTTGATCAACTGTACAAAATTCACTGCAGCTTTTTTGATTTCTCAAATGTTTGAAGAGCTGCTATAATTTTTTGATGCTATCTTGCTTTTGAAGAATGGAATAGAAGTTCTTGGAAAAAAAATTGAATGAAAGCAAGTGAAGAAGAATGTAACAAAGGATGGTCCTTTTTGGCATAACGTTAATTATGCTTTTAATACCCCAAAACTTTTTGTGAAGATATTAAGAATGGTTAATAATGAAAAGACTCAAGTAATAAGATTCATCTACTATGAACAAGTCAAAGTAAGAAATAACAATAGATTTAAGGGGACTAGAGTCTATTAATAAAGATATATAAGACATTATAGATGAAAAATGGGATGATCAGCTATATTATAATTTTGCATGTTGTTGCATATTTTTTGAACGCCAAATTCAGTATGAGAATGGCTTTCATGTAAATAAAGAGGTTAGGATTGTGATAGGAAATACTTGAGTTCGCAAGTAACCCTAAGGTAATACTTGAGTTCGCAAGCAAACCTAATCAAGATTAGCACAAAAACAGAGGATAAACTGCTGTCCCAACAGTTTGACAGCACCCTCGCAGCAGAATTTTTGCACCAAACAGTGGAAATAAGAGAAACAAAGCAAGATCTTCACTAGTAGATGCAAGAAAATAAAGAAAGATACAACGTTCTTCGATTCGAGAGGAAGAACAACTCTCCACAAGTCTCTAGCAAACCCTAGAGCCCAAGAACACAATGAGGTCTCAAACTTTTCATTCAAATTCAAGATGAGGGCCTAATTCCCCCCCTTTCCCCCTCTTTAACTCTCATCCCCATACAAAATCCCTAAACAGCCCTTCTATTCAAATTTCCCCCCCTTTCCATTCAAAATTTCCCTCCAACCCTTGAATTAACTCCATGTGGGGCCCGTCTAGAGTAAGTAAGGACCGGAGGGGCCCGCCTAACATTACTCCCCTCCCAAAGACTCACCTTGTCCTCAAGGTGAAATGAGGGAAATTGATCTTTCATTCTTTCAAATGGCTCCCATGTAGCATCAAATTCGGGGAGCCCTTTCCATGCAATCAACACCTCTTTGTTACCTTCCTGGTCAAGTCTCACATCTTTCAGCTCCAGAGGTTCTAGGATCACTTCCATCTCCTCACTTAATGTTGTTGGCAGTTCAGCACTGGTTGCATACTCCCCAATGGCTTTTCTCAGCTGTGATACATGAAATACAGGATGTATAGTGGCCGAAGGGGGTAATTTCAAACGGTATGCTACTGCCCCAATTTTATCTAATATCTCATAGGGGCCAAAATACCTTGGAGATAACTTCTCATTTCTTCTGTTGGCCAAGGTCCTCTGTCTGTAGGGCCGTAGTTTTAGAAATACCTTCTCACCTACTTCAAATTGGACCTCCCTTCTGTGTGCATCCGCCTGTTTCTTCATGATCTGTTGTGCCCTCATCAGATGTTTCTTCAACTCCTCCAGCATCCTATCCCTTTCTTCCAAATGCTGCTCTACTGAAGATACGGGTGTGCTGCCCCTTCCATAATGCACCAAATGTGGTGGATCTCTTCCATATAGCACTCTAAAAGGGGTCATCCTGGAAGCTGAGTGGTATGAGGTATTGTACCAATACTCTGCCCAGGCCAACCATTTGGCCCATACCCTTGGTGTTTCAGAAGCAAAACACCTTAAGTAAGTTTCCAAGCTCCGATTTACAACCTCTGTTTGCCCGTTTGTTTGCGGATGGTAGGCTGTGCTCCTTTTGAGAATAGTCCCCTGTAACCTGAACAGCTCCTTCCAAAACTGGCTGAGGAACACCTTGTCGCGATCAGACACTATCGACTCTGGAATTCCATGTAATCTAACCACTTCCCTGATGAAAGAAGCCGCCACTGTCACTGCAGTGTAGGGGTGTCGAAGGGGTGTGAAATGTGCATACTTGCTCAGTCTATCAACCACCACCATAATAACAGTGAATCCCTCCGATCGTGGTAGGCCATCCACGAAATCCATGGACACTTCCTCCCATACTCTATTTGGAAGAGACAAGGGCTGTAGTAACCCCCCTGGAGCCATCACCATATACTTGTTTCTCTGACACACTTCGCACCTCGCCATTGTCTCCTGCACTTGCTTATGCATTCCTTTCCAGTATAATTCTGCGGCCAGCCTCCGGTATGTCTTTTCTACTCCGGAATGACCTCCAATAGCGCTCCCATGAAACTCCTGTAATAGCTGGGGAATGTGGATGGAATTTTGTGGTATCACAAACCTTCCTTTGTGCAACAATCTCTCCCCCTCAAGGGTGTAACTTGGGTGGCTGCTCTTATCTTTCAATAGATCCAATCGGATCTTCTTCAATTCTTCATCATGCTCACTCTCTCTCTGGATTTCCCCCCAATCCACCATTAGGGGTACCGACATGGTTACCGCCTGTAGCTCTCCCCCACATCTGGATAAGGCATCAGCCGCCTTATTCTCCAACCCTGGTCGGTACTGGATCTCAAAATCGTATCCCAATAGTTTAGACAGCCACCTCTGATGTTCCTCTGTCACCATCCGTTGTTCCAACAGGTATTTCAGGCTCCTCTGATCCGTCCTGACGACGAAATGCCGTCCTAGCAGGTAGGGTCTCCACTTCTGAATTGCCAATACTATGGCCATCAATTCCCGTTCATATACAGACTTCAGTCTTGCTCTTGTTGCCAACACCTGACTGAAGTAGGCAATGGGTCTATGCTGCTGCATCAGCACCGCCCCCAACCCATACCCGGATGCGTCTGTCTCCACCACGAACGTTTGACTGAAGTCTGGTAGGGCCAAAACTGGTACCGTGGTCATTGCCTTCTTAAGCTTCTCAAAAGCTTGAGTAGCCGCTTCTCCCCACAAGAAACTATCCTTCTTTAACTGCTCTGTCAAGGGCAAGGTTATGTTGCTGTACCCTTTCACAAACCTCCGGTAGTAGCCCGTCAGTCCCAGGAATCCCCTCAGCTCCCTCAAGTTCCTAGGTAGAGGCCACCGCTGCATGGCTTCGATCTTGGATGAATCAGCTGCCACCCCTTCCTTAGATACCAGGTGTCCCAGATACTCCACACTCTTCTGGGCGAAGCTACACTTCTTCAGATTGGCTTTAAACTCGTGCTCCCTTAGCACTCCAAAGACCACCTTCAAATGCTCCTGGTGCTCCTCCTCGGATCGACTGTACACCAGTATGTCATCGAAGAAAACTAATACAAACCTCCGCAGGTACGGCCGAAACACCCTGTTCATCAAGGATTGGAAAGTGGCTGGAGCATTGGTAAGCCCAAATGGCATCACCAAGAACTCATAGTGCCCCTCGTGTGTCCTGAATGCCGTCTTCGGAATATCCTCCCCTTTCATCCTGATTTGGTGGTAGCCCGACTTCAAATCCATCTTAGAGAACACTACTGCTCCATACAGCTCATCCAGTAGCTCATCGATCACCGGAATGGGAAACTTATCCGGCACAGTTTCCTTATTCAATGCCCTGTAATCCACGCAGAATCTCCAGCTACCATCCTTCTTTTTAACCAGTAGTACAGGACTAGAGAAAGGACTCACACTTGGTCTGATGATCCCCGCGTCCAACATCTCCTTAATCAGCTTCTCGATCTCGTCCTTCTGAATTTGGGGGTAGCGGTAGGGTCGCACACTAACTGGTGGCACCCCCTCCTTCAGAATGATTGCATGCTCTTGCTCCCTGAGTGGTGGTAAGCCTTGAGGCGGTTGGAACACCTCACTGAACTGTTGTATGAGCGGTTGTACTGCCAGAGGAAGGCTTCCCTCATCCCCTATACTGACCCTCTCCAAGCGCTGCAGTTCCACCAAATATCCACCTCCCACCTCCTGTATGGTTCTGATCATGGATCTGAGAGACACGCCGGTCCTGGATAGCCCTGCGTCGCCTTGGATCACCATCTTCTTTCCTTCCACCATTAGCTCCATCCTCAAAGCACCCCAATTTACTTTGGTCTCCCCTAAGGTCTGCAGCCATTTCATCCCCAGGATGACATCAGTGCTCCCCAACTCCAAGGGAAGAAATTCTTCCTTCACCTGGATCCCCTGAATCATCAGCACTACTCCTCTACAAACTCCCCTTCCCATTTCTACCTTTCCTGTGCCCAACATCACTCCATAGCCGCCTGTATCCTCCAGTTTCACCCCCAGCAAGTCAACCATCTGAGTGGAGATGAAATTGTGGGTTGCCCCACTATCGATCAACACTATCACCTTTCTATCAGCCATCTCTCCCCTCACTTTCATAGTGTGATTTGGAGTGAATCCCACCACAGAATTTAGGGATACTTCTGCTACATCCAAATGTAGTTTCTCCTCATCCTCCATCTCTAATCCACTTCCACCTCCCTCCTCAGCTTCCTCGTCATCACAGACGGTGAGAACCTGAAGAGTTCGGTCCTTACACCTATGCCCTGGCATGTATTTCTCATCACATCTAAAACACAACCCCTTTGCCCTCTTCTCCTGTATCTCTTTCTCGGTTAGCCTTTTGAAATTTCCCCCTCCAGTTCTCTCTTTGGGTATTTCCCTCAACCCCCCTGTTGCCGGTGCCTTTGAAGCTAAGAAAGTAGTGGTCATCCTGTAAGATCCCCCAGAATTGCTTCCCCTAATCCCCTTCTCCAGATGCTTCTGGTCCTCCACCAGCTGAGCTAGCTCCATGGCCTCTCCAAGGTCTCGTGGCCTCATCACCCGAACTGCTGCCCGGATCTCTGCTTTCAGCCCCTTCATAAAGTTTCCTTCTAACACTATCTCTGAGAGCCGATCCAGTCTGCTGGCTAAATACTCGAACCGATCACGATACTCTGCCACTGTCCCTTCCTGTGTCAAGGCAAAAAATTGCTCATAAAAGTCTCCTCCCCTGCTGGTTCGGAAGCGTTCTAGTAGACAGTCCTTGAACTCCCTCCAGGTGCGAATGGGTCGCCTCATGTCCCGCCATTGATACCATGCCAGAGCCTTCCCTTCTAAGCACAAGCCTGCAGCTGTCAACTTTTCCTCCTCAGTCAACCCATTGACTGTAAAGTATCTCTCCACCTTGTAGATCCAGCCATGTGCGTCTTCGCCCTCAAAGATGGGCATCTTCAATTTTCTCACTCTCGGGTCACCACCGTATCCCCTAACTCCTCCATAACCTCCCATCCCTCTAGGAGGAGGTGCTCCCCAGTAGTCACGATCTTCCCTCCTACGATCATACCCGATCCCTTCATCACATTCCCCTCTTCTTCTTTCCAAATCAGCACCACGGTGGTAAGCATCGTCCCTTCTCCCAAAAAATTCTGCACCCCTCCTTTCATAGCCCATACTCATCTCCTCCCTAGAAAGCGGTTCTAGAGGAGGTATTCCATCATCTCCCTCGAGGATCTCCACTTCCGGGTTCTCCCTCCCCCTTAATGGGTTCGGAATTCCTCCTCTTGAATGGCCGCCTGTGGCCTCCCTTGTTTCCGATGTCACCGGATTTTGTTTGTCTTCAAGCATCTTCTTCATCATATTCTCCAAAGCAGTGAACCTTCCCTCCATCTTTTCATGAATGGAAGCGAATTGGTTGTGAAAATCAATGGTTCTTTCCTCCAAATCAGCCTTTAGTTGGCCTATTTCTCCCTCCAGTGCATCAACCTTCTTTCCGGCCATCTTCCCTCCACGGTTTTACAAGAAGAACTTCTTGAGAAGGAAAGAAAAATTGCTGAAATTTTCAGATTTCCGCCTCCAACAGTCCCAAGACAACGCTCTGATACCAATTTGATAGGAAATACTTGAGTTCGCAAGTAACCCTAAGGTAATACTTGAGTTCGCAAGCAAACCTAATCAAGATTAGCACAAAAACAGAGGATAAACTGCTGTCCCAGCAGTTTGACAGCACCCTCGCAGCAGAATTTTTGCACCAAACAGTGGAAATAAGAGAAACAAAGCAAGATCTTCACTAGTAGATGCAAGAAAATAAAGAAAGATACAACGTTCTTCGATTCGAGAGGAAGAACAACTCTCCACAAGTCTCTAGCAAACCCTAGAGCCCAAGAACACAATGAGGTCTCAAACTTTTCATTCAAATTCAAGATGAGGGCCTAATTCCCCCCCTTTCCCCCTCTTTAACTCTCATCCCCATACAAAATCCCTAAACAGCCCTTCTATTCAAATTTCCCCCCCTTTCCATTCAAAATTTCCCTCCAACCCTTGAATTAACTCCATGTGGGGCCCGCCTAGAGTAAGTAAGGACCGGAGGGGCCCGCCTAACAGATTGATTTATATTCATGCATGAATAGGCTTGTTGATGAGGCTAACTATTTTAAGTTAAATGATCAACTTAAAGATTTTCATTTAAAGAATGGAATAGTTGGATTCATGGAAGTCCAACCATGCTACAATACACACACTCGTAAATTTGCATGCAGTTATAATTTTACATCTAAAAGTTCTAAGTTCTAGCTTCAAATATATATATTTCATTTCCTTAATTCTATTTTAAAATGTGGTTTGCACTACTTGCAGATGACATGCCTGAACTTAAAGCACTTGTAGTGAGAGTTTTCAATTTTCTTGTTTAGTTTTTGCAAATGAATGTTATTGGAGCATGTTATTAAGTGCATACAAAGAGAAGGAATCGATTAGTTGTAGGATGTATTAAAAAATTGGTTTATATTAATTTTAATTAAAAAAATGATATATACCCCAAAGTGCTGAGAGAGAAATGGTGATGATAGAATTGATCTTTTGATTGTTGATGATGCTTAATTTGATGGTGGTGAATGGATGTTTCAAAAAAAGTGATTAATCTGAAGTTGATGATGAAAGAATGGTTTTTGATAATGATAAGAAATTATTATATCATTCTTAACATGAAAGGGCTAATGAATTAGGAGCAACTCATGCTTTGAACTTGAAACAAATAATATATATAATAAATAATGAATTACTTAGTCGTGTTATTAATCACTATTTTATCTTAAATTATATTCAATTGAATATAATGTTAATTGATATTGTGAGTAAGAAGTAAAATATAGTGATTGAAGATGATTTTGAAGTTGTCGATGGGACTAAATTAGAGGATGATAAAATTGTTATATGTGATGAATTTTAGGAAATGCTGAAATTGATGAAGTAACTGCTATGGATCTCGATTCTCATTGTGTATTTACATTTTGAGTGCTTATTTTGAATCGTGTTTCAAACTTTTACTTTAAATTAACATTTAAGATTATGATTTACTTTATTTTTTATATTATGTAATTTTATTGTTTATGATGATGAATTAAGCAACTATGTTGATTAGTTATGTCATTTTTAATGTTTTTTTTTATTTTTTAATTTGTAATATTTTTATTTCAAGGCTTACCCATTGATTTGCCTTCAAGCTTACGCTTTGCCATGTTGAGGCAACACTTTTGTTCTTGATTTCATCTTTATAGATATACATTGCACATCAAAGCATTAATGACCAAAACAACCAATTAAATATATTCCTATAATTAAAGATTCTATAAATTTCCTTTAATTTATGCTTCATAATCAATCCCAAATAATCATGGGGTTATTATCATTTGATAATTTCTTTCATTGACTTACTCTTTTAGAATAAAATTTAAAAATAGAAAGTCAATCTAGTAGAACCCCTAATTATTCATCTCCATTTCATGTGGCTTTCACATGGCAAATTATTGTTAAGAATTATTATATTGTCCGAGCAAATGATAAAGAAGAAGATGATGAGATGATCCACCTATATTCAATCACTTGGTCACCCTTTGTTAACCATGAAACAAACTTAAGGTTAGGGTTTGATACTCAAATATCAAATTTCATCTACACTAATGCATCATGGAAAATTGAGGTTTATCTTAATTTGGATAAAGAAGAAAAAATCAGTGCCAAATCTTTATATCCAAAATGTTTATTGTCTACATCCTCCTTAACTCAATCTTTGTGAGATGCCCCTCACCTTAATTCCTCTCTCTATTTACTTTTGCTCCCTCCGGAGAATTCATAAAATGATCGTACAATTAACAAAGAGCATGTTGATGGAAGCCATCAACCATGGATAATAAGGCAAGGAAAGAGCTTCTAGGGTATCATACCTTCTCAATCTAAGACGTCGTCAATAGTTGACATTGTTTAGAAGCTGACAATGTTGAAGAAACACACCTTTTTTGCAAGCTCGCTTGATTTTCTGTTAGGATGCATAGATACAAACATGGGGACATGGAGATGACATGGATATGGGACACGTCTATGATTAGAAATATGTATTGGATGTGACATCATCATTTTATTTAATTAAAAAATAATGCTTATAAATCAAATGAAATAAATAGAATAAATTTATAGAGTTATATAGTGTTGATTATTTTTTATTGCATATTGTACAATACACATACAAATTTTAAATAGCATGACCTAAACAAATAATAAACAAAATCATAGCAGGAAAATTGAACTGTATATTATTTGAAAATTCTTTTATTAATGATGTTTCATTTTATAATAAACATAGAGTTATTATTAAAGACGGTTTATTTGGAGGATCATCTCCCTTTAATTATTTAGTGTTTATTGAAGGACCTCGAGCTTCAACATTGAGAGGAGTGGATGTCAATCATTGCCTCGTTGGACTTTTAGGTTGGCTTTAGCATTGAGTGGGGAAAGGACGTCAGTTGTCAGACTTTAGAGTCAACCTTTTATGTCGAGAGGGAAGAGAAAGTTGGGAGATGAGCGTGCAAGGCTCGAACTTTGGAAGCTGGTGGTTGGATTCATATATCTGGTAATATCGATCCAAAACCTAGTCGAGCATGCGAGAAAGAAAAATATCAAACAGAAAGATTTGTGAGAAAGTGCTTGTGAGGGAAATGAAAAATAAAAAAGTGAGTTAAAAAAATATATAATTAAGTTTTTAAGATATGCATGTATAATATTTTATCAATTTTTGTATTGTACACGTGATCATGGTGCCCGAGTCGTGTCTGACACTGCATAGCTCATTAAAATGAAGTGTCAGAGCATCATAGATCATCTACTTTTCTCTAATCTTACTCTTAGTTGCTTCTCTCCTCCCCTCTCTCTCTCACCCTGACCCAAACTCAAAATAAAAGGAAAATCTCCTATTCAAGTTGCCAAGCATAAATCACTAGTGCTAGACCACACTCGGCCATGCTCGCCTCCTTGCTCGTGAGCATTTATTAACTCCCTGACCTCTCTCAATCATAGAATTCTCTCTCTCTCTCTCTCTCTCTCTCTCTCTCTCTCTCTATCTCTCTCTCTCTCTCGTTCGCCACCTCTCGCTAGATCTCTCACTATAACTCTCAACTAGGGATTAAGGGTGCAAATGAGTTGAGTTGAGCTCGAGTTTTACCCAACTTGAGCTCGACTCAACAGCCGAATCCTGATCTCAAGCTTGGCTTGTCCCACTGAAAAACGAGCTCGCAAGCAGCTCATGGAATCACTCGTTAGAGCAAAAATGCATGCCATTGGAGAAGAAGAAGGCACACTATTATACAAAAGTAAGATGCAATATGCAAAAAATAAAATTTCTGTACAAAACGAAGCTCAAAAGAGTCGAAATAGCTAAGAAAACCTGATTTAACCCACAATAAAACATTGACAAGGGAAAAAATAGGATGCAATGAAAGCCTTGTAAGCTAGAAAAATAAATGAAGTTGTTGAGATACAAAAGAGAGATGAGATATCTAGAAAAATTTCTCAATCGCCACAGGAACTCGCCCGTCGCCGCTCCTCTTGCTCACGACCACAACAGACAAAGAGAAGAACCCTAACGTCTCTCACAATTTCTTCGCACGAATAGGAAAAAAACTCAATAAGCGGTTCGGCTCGAAGAGTTACACATCTTTGCATTTCATGGGGGAGAAGTGTTACAAGACATAGACCGCATTCCGCCTTACGCTCGAGGCGCTCAACGAGTACTTGAGCCGAACGTGCTTTGGATCGAACTTGAGCTCGATGATCTGACGAGCTCAAAATTCTGCTCGAGCTCGATACTCGATAAGCTTGACTTGCGAGCTCCATCGTTAACGAGTTGAGTTCGAGCCAGCTCACGAGTTGGCTTAACTCATTTGCAGCTCTACTCCGGATTAAAAAGAATTGAACTTGAGGTAGTTGAGAGAGATTCAAGCAGGATGGGTGTGCTAACATGGTTTATTAAACCCAAGGTATTTGATTATTTTGTGGAGTCAATATCTTTGCATAGGCTATCTAAACTAGATTTTAACTTTTTGGAGTTATTGTGAGCTCTGCTATTTCTATTTCATGATCTATTTAAGATGAATGATCATTCTTGAGGAAACAATAATTTTGATATCAAAATGACAATTTATCATCGCTATATTTTGGGGCCCTCTAATTTGATTAACAAACTTTCTCAAATTTTAAGGTAATTTGACTGTCCAACTTTGTTGGATTTGTGGTGTCAACCGCCAAGATCTATTAGATGTTATATTTTGTTTGTTGATTGGAGATGTCAGCCTGTGGTGGTTGTTGCAACAACTCAAACTTTCGAATGAGAATTTTGATTTATTTTTACTTAGACCATGTAGTTCATGATTTGGACTGAACAATGTTTTGCAAAGCAAATGGAGTGAAGTTGAGTAGATTGTACAATTTGAGCATATCAAGTGCCAAGTTGTCTGGAAGTGTTCAACAATCGAGCAACAGGGGATCGCATATGTTGTCATAGGATACCTTCGTTGATTGATCCAATTTTGTTAGTGAACTAAATGTGATCAATTAGATTCTGCCACATGTTAGGGATGGATAAAGGTTTCTTAAGATGAGTGCTAATTGTCATTTGTTAGTTATCAGGAGAACTCCCTAAGGGAACACACTAATAACCCACTAACTAAAAGTTGACTTTAGGCCTAATTTGTCCTTCACACAACTAGCTTAGTGAGTGCAGTTATGTATTATTCATTTAATTAAATTTTATTGCCAGTTCTATAATCATCCATGAAACATCTTTCTCCTTATGTTGTGTTCCCCTAGTTCGGTTAGATTTGTCTCTCTTTTTTTTTTTCCAGAAGGGTCTAACCAGGCTCCTTATAAATCAAAATCACTTCCAGACCTAGCTTCCCTTGTTTAGTGAGCTTGATAAACAATACTAAACTCAAAGCATACTAAACGGGTATTTGTAAACAATAAACAATTAACTAACAAATACTACTATGTTAATGTATGCTACAAGGCTCCTGTGGTACATCAAACCGTAGAGATCAGCCGCACGAGTCACTGCTGCTTTGTACCTGCTCTGGCCTCCAACGGCTCCCTGACGCACCAACGGCTTGTCTCCTAAAATACTATAAAAACTCATATGCTATAAACGAGAGACTGATTACTGAAAGCTCTTTCAGTATTCCTTCTTCTCTTCCATGTTTACTCCTCTTGCTAACCCTTCCAGGTCCTTCATCATGGTATCAGAGCAGTGAGACTGGGATCTCTCTGTCCCTCAAGCATCGATGGCGGAACAAGACTCATCCACACAGTCAAGGACGACGTCCACCTTGTCCTCTTCCATGGCAGCCATCGTCATTCCTCCACCTCTGAAATTTCTGATGTCGAATCTCAAACTGCTAATACACACGCAACTTACCATTGACAACTACCCTTGTGGGTCTCCGAAAGGATTCTGCTCGTGAGATTTGAATGCAAAGGGTACGATCGCACTATCCCATAGGATAAAACGGTCGTGGACCTTTACAATCGATACAAGCAGGCCGATGGAAGAGCAGATGGAGTTATAGATACGATTAGCCATGGAGGATAGCGGCTTTCACCTACCAACCTCGATGGATAATAATATCTATAACCCAAAAGTTCACGAGATTTCCCCCATTCGATACATCAGCTCGAATGGGGTTTATTTGATTGTGGGGATCGGTTTCCTACGGGCGCAAGCCCCCGTAGTTAATTACATCTTAAACCTCGATCTAAGAAGACTCTCGATTAAGGACGCTAGATTATCTCCTCTAAAGTGGGTTTAGTGCAAGGGATTTCTAGGTTTTCCTAATCAAAGGGGAATGTCCCAACTTGGCTTAATCAATCACACACGGTTCATTCAACATCCGGTCGGCTCGAAGAAGTAGAAACTGGAGAAAAGAAAGAGGCCTCGCATCTCAAGCAAGCATGAGAGAAAGAGGGAGGTGGCGTCATCTGTGTGACGCAGATAGGTAGGATTTATAGTCTCCGAAAGAATGAAGAACTTACCCACCAATAAGGTGTATAGAAGTACACTTGTACCCTCCACCTTAGACCCTAAATCTATAGAAGATGTAATATCGTGCATACGATATTAACACCTACGACCTAGCTAATGCAATCTGGACTTATTCCTTGCCTGAAAAAGGAAGCCAGCTAAAATCCTAAGCACAACCAACCGTCCTATATGTATGCAAGATGGGAAGGCTCTATCCTAATGAATCAAGGATTTGTAGTTCAAAAGAAATAAATCAGGGACTCTATAATATGCGAAGGAATAAATCTAGCGTTGTATGATGCATGAAAAAGATGCACAATTAAGAGATGTCCTTAGATCCACTAATGCAATGCATGTAAGTGAAGTGCATTATAAAGAAAAGTGTATAAGAACGTATGCATGACATCCAGAGTACAGAAAAAATAAATAAACACACCGTAAGGGTATCCTTCAGGCAAGATACCCGCACAGAAAATTATCATAGTCATGCCCACTTCGTGTGGGAAAACAGCGATGCCCAATGGCATGAATAGGTGGCCTACTCGACAGGCCTAAATGACCATAATGGTCTCTAAGGCTCACAAAAAAAAAAAAAAAGGGGAGGGGGGTATCGTACCCAAAACCGGAAAAGGCCAAAATCCTAACAGAAAAAACAACGATGCCCACTTCGTATGGGAAAACAACGATGCCAACCGGCATAATAGGTGGCCTACTCTACAGGCCTAAATGACCCTAATGGTCTCTAGGGCTCACAGAAGGGGGAAAAGCTTTGACCTATAGGGCCAAAGCTTCGTCAGTGCACTAACCTATGGCTGACTACCTAAACATACTAGAATATATATCAACAATATGTGTGTGGAGTGTAGCAGTTCCGATATGTAATTAAGAGTTTAAGTTGCAGAAGTCATACCTGACCGTGGCGCAGCCACTTAATAGCTCCAAGCAAGTAAATGGTTCATTGATCCCTGATCGTGCAAGACCCAATGTACCTGCTGTGGCGCTGCCACTTAAAAGCTTATAAGCAATTGACGCCACTTGATCATTGACAATGCAACACCGGATGTACCTCGCAAAGTAAGACAAAAGAAAACATATATATAAGCGTAGATGCCGTTCAGAAAAGAAATGCAAGTAAGAAAATATAACTGACAGAAAATGTAAGAATTGCATTTATAGAACATGTATAGGTAGTAAATACTGAATAGCAAAAGAAAATATAAGCCTAACCTAGGACTATAAGTAATGTCCTAATCAAACCGGTCTAAGGTGTGTGTAGGCTGTGCAGTTTTGGATAGGTCCTATGTAGGATGATTAGTTCAAGTTATTTGCATTTTTTATTTGTTCAAGGCCAAGGGGAGATTTTAATTGAAGTTTAAATATTAGTAATTTAGGATTGATTTTAGAATTTTATTTTTAGTATTTGATTGATTACCACCTTTGTTTCACACCGAGGCCGTGAGGTTTATTTCACCCTCCTTAGGGCTAACTTAATAGCCTCGTAGGCCTGGGTTACCCAGTGATAATCAACTTTGTTCAATTATTAGTTGGTTATAAATTAGAAAAGAAAGGTAGATTAAGGAATTTATTACCAAAAGAGGTTTGTTGATTGATTTTAAGAATTGATCTAAGGTTTGATATTTTAGGAGTCATTTATCCTAATAAATTTTAGCTTAGGTTTGAATCTCCTAATTTTAAGTCTACATCTTTTAGACTTTAAATTGGTTAGGAGTTTCTTATTAAATTATTTGAATTGGATTTAGATTTTGTATTTTACGGATTATGAAATATTAATTATGGTTAGAAGAAAAATTAAGTGTTTTAGTACATTTTTAAAGGATTGAATTATGGTTGATTTTCATTGGTTGACTATTAATGGATTAAGAGAAACTAAACTTAGGGAAGCGTGTCACTGAGTTTTCATTTTGATGTCTCTATCCTATAAGGAACATGCACCTTAAGTCTATGTTATCTAAGACCCGGTCCTTAATTTTTGTCCTTATGTGTCACTAAAGTTGTAGGGATAAAAGGAGGTTTTATTTTCTAACCCTTAGGACTTTCGTACACATGTCACTAGGTTCAGGGATCTATGCATGAATGTACGATAATAGATAGAAAAGCAGTAGAAAGAAAAGAATAAAAATTACAAATAAAAGGAATGTAGGCATTGTTGTTTTGGACACACTTCTATGAAGTCAAGTGTACCCTAAAGCAACATTAACAATGCCCTTTGTTGTTCCCACATTCCAAATAAAGCACTTGATACATTACATGAATCATTCTCCAAACAAACTCGAAACGGCGAGGGAAGCTCAAGTTCCCAAAACTAGAACTAAAACTAGATCTCTTTCTTCCCATCGCATTCTCCCAAACTTACATCTTAGAAGCAAACACTAATGAAAGGGAGACAACCTATGCAAGACAAATCATTTCATCCCAAAAAGAAAGATCTAGAGAAATTCCTAACACCAATTTACCTCACAAAATTTATTTATCCCAAAACAATATCTTATGAAAAATCCTCCAAAATGAGATAATGCATATAAATCTTTTCATAAGCAATCTACCAAAACGACCTTGACACAAAGACAACAATCAAGTGTTTCTCTATTTTATTTGGAGTGGGGTAGAAAAATGCAAGGCTTTCCAACAAGAAAGTTGTATAAAACCTCTCGTTGTAAGGCCTTCATGGAACTCGTCACATAAAACTTTTCAAAAACAAATCTAAAGCCAATATTAAATCATCTAAACATAAGCAAATCAAAACTATATATATTTTTTTAAACATGAGGCAACATAACATTCGAATCTACAAGAAAATAAACACACATTTAAAGCCCATAAAAGTCTTCGTTCTAAAACATTCACAAAACTCATTACAACTTTTCAATACAAAATAAATCTAAGATCAATCATAAGTCCTTATTGACATAAGCAAACCAAATTTTTTTTTTTTAACGTGAAGAAAGCCATAAAAAAAAATCACATGTAGCAAACTCATAAAACCTCACAATGTAAAATCACATACAAAACTTCTCTAGCATAAGAAAAACTCATGGCACCACTTCCAAATCAACTTTACATAACATTTGAGCAAGTATAGAAGGAATGGAATTCAATAAGGCATAGAAGCATCTCAGAATCTACCAATGTTTTCCTTATAGATAAATACGTTTCCAATAGCATAGGTAACATTGCTTTGAATTTGTAAGACACATGCTTGCTTCCCCCACAAACTTCCAAGCTCCACATTGTATGTCATCAAATATTTATGAAATCTTTAACTCAAAGCTATGAACTTGCTTTTGTGCTAAAACCCATAACATTTTTGCCAAAAGTTTACAGCCAACAATGTTTCTACCAAAGCTTTTCCACACCAAGTAACAAAATAACTCATTTAAATAAAAGCATGGAATTCCACATTCTTACCAGAAAAAAAATGCAATCACAAGAGGTAGGGCTTGATGCCAACTTGCTCTCCAAAATTCCAAAGATGTTCAATGTAATTGTTAATGTGCTTTTCACATAAAGCTCAAGAAAATCCAAGAAAGCATAAAGGAAACTCATTATCTCATTCCAATTCAATTTAGACTAAATATAAATAAGAAAAGAGGGTTTTCCAACATGAAACAACTCATAAGTGTTCTCAATATAAAACAACTTCTAAAATTTTCCATTCCAAAGACACCTCATGAAACCTTCAACGTAAAATCGACTCATAAAACTTTCCACATCAAAGCATTTTCCAACATGAGATCATCCCTGAAACTTTTCTAACTTAAAATGAATCTCCCATGCCATATGCCAACAAATATATGAAAAGCTCTTTTCAAATTTAGACTCACACATTCACTTTCATGCCAAAACCATTCTTTAAATAAGAAGTTCATTTCAAAAGAAAACCTTCTAAAGGCAAAGAAAAATCTTTCATATAAAGCTCTTTTAAATAGAAAATCCATATTTATGAATCAAAAGCTCAAACCACTCTTTATTAAGATCAAGACAAGAACAAGACTATGCATAATGATTGGCCTCTTAATATAAAAGCATCATTTCCCCAAATGGTAGCAATGACATTAGTAAGAAAATAGCAACCTGGAACTATTCAGCAATATCACAAGTAAATCACTAAAGAAACATCATGCCATTTCTCACCATCTCAATACAAGTGTAGAAAGTGAACAAAGTATAATCAAATCTATCAACCAATATCTCTTCGAAGCTACTTATGATCTTGTAGCAAACACAAGCACATCAAGGTTGAACAATACATACGAGAAAGTTCATCATTCTTTAAATTTTTTTTTTTAAAGGGTCTATTAAGATGTCATCATAAACTTCCCTCCCTCATATGTAGTGTCAAGGCACAAAACTTTAGTGTATGAAAAGAGATGTTCACACTCAACATAGAAATGCCAACTCATGTATAAGCCCTTCCCATTTTAACAAGCTCTAGCATGCATATTTTGGTCAAAAACAACAAAATCTCCCATGGCCTTTTACAATTTATACCTGAAAAATCTCTCCAAATGATGTACCACATGATACGATTCATAAATAAGCATGGCTCTTACGTACCGAACGGGTTCACTTTCAAACAAGCTTACACATGCATCTCTTCTTAGTAAGCAAAATCATAAACACTTTTAAGTGCATATGTTGACTACAAATATCATAGCTTTCTCAAGATCTCTAACAACCTAAACATGGGATTTCGAATAAACTTACCAAAACATGATCACATCATTTTAATCCAACTTGGCATAATTTATATAAAAAAAGGAAAAGTCACCCATGGAGATGAGTATTAGAAAGCATATAGATTGTGTGATTTCGACTACAGCAAGAGAGCAAAGTGGCTATCATTCATTCTTAACACAAATACTCATTCCTAGTCTCATATCTTCGAGGAATATAAATTTCCATTAAGCATTGTGTCAAGAAAAACAACCGTCCAAACATTATTATTTTCTCATTAGCATTTTGTCAAACACTTGCTATGCATTAATCGTAAGATTACATAAAACAAGCCATTATGAAAGTTTGATTTATACGCCTACTTGATCATCACCTCCCAAATGGTCTATAAGAGACCCTTTATGATTAGTGCAACAATCAACTTAACCAGAAAATAGAGAAGATACATATGCATAGATATAGATAATGAAATCTTATTCTTCAAATTTTGCAAAGGATTTAAACACCATTACTCTTCTCATTCGTTAACATGAAAGAAATGGAAGCAAATAGATGCAAGCAAAAAGGAAAGAAGATGAAGAAGAATGAAGAAGAAGGGGACGAGGAAGACGAAGAGGATATACCTTGCAAATAAAGAAGAGCTAGTGAAGGTCGGTGGAGGCGAGTATGGTTCCGACTTACAAGAGGCGACAGGAGCAGAGTTGCTCGGTCTTGGCTAGGGCAAGGGGAGGTCGGCTTCGGGCCTAGTCCGAGCATGCGAAGCCGAAAGCGGAAGCAGGAGGGGGTTCCGCCTGGGTTGCTGTAGATCAAACAGGAGCAAGGCTACGGTTCTGGCTTGCAAAGGGAAGAATGACCAGCGGCTAGGGCAAGGAGCCCAGGTCTTGTTGGTCGCACCAGAGAAAGGAGAGACGGAAGGGTCTCGGGCGTCAGAGAGAGAGCGAGCCGGGGGCTTTGGCCTTGGAAGAGAGGGCGACCGAGAGAGAGAGATCCGCCGTCTGTCAGGTTCGGTCTCCCTTGGTTCATGCGAGAGATGGAGAGGGAGACGCCGGCGTGAGAGGGAGAGAGACCGAATGGATGATCTTCGGTCTTGGCACCATGAGAAAGAGAGAGCGGAAGAGGGGGAGCCAGGCGCGCGAGAGAGAGAGAGGGATCGAGTGGAGAAGCCTTTCGACTTCTCCTCAGGCTCCGACCGAAGAGAGCACTGCCCAGAGAGGAATCCCGATCCCCTCTCGATCTGGGAAGAGGAACCGAGAAGAGTCCATCCCCTCGACAGAGAGAAGGCCCGGGTACTCAATGCGACTGCGACAACGGTCGACTTCGAATTTCGGGGAAATCGGAGCCGTCGAAACAATTACCGGATTTAGGAAATGATTCAAATGAAAGCAAAAGTTGATTGGAATTTACTTAAATCAAAACGAGCTGGTTAGACTCAGATTCGGGCTAAGACCGGGCTCAATTACAGGTCAAAATCTAGATCAATTTGGGCTCGAGACGGTTCGACCTAGTCATGCCGATGAAATTGCACCCAAATCGACATCAATTTAAATAAAATTGAACTCGACGCAATCAAAATAAGTTAAATTGAGCGCAATCGAGTCTAATTGAAATCAATTTGGATCGATTCAAGTTCAAATTGAACTCGACGAGGTCTAATCAAGTTGGTCGAAGGTGCTCGAAAATGCTTGAGCGGAAATCGAGGTCAACAACCCTATCTGGAGATTACAGATCTACCAGGCCTTTGCCGCCAATGGCTTTGAAGAATACATCACCGGCTCGCTACCCTGTCCATTGGAATCCTCTGACTCCAGCAATGCAGACTACAAACTCTGGAAACTCGTGGATAGGAACCTTATTTCAGCTCTTTTCTCCACTATCTCTCCCTCTGTACTCCCTTATATTTTGCATCTTCAAACATCCCATGAGATCTAGACATCGCTGGAACTGCGACTTCAACCCACCAGCAGATCAAGCGTCATTCAGCTGAAAAATGAACTTCACAATGTTCAAATGAGAGACCAAACCATCTCTCAATACCTATCCAAGATCAAAGCACTGGTAGATAACATAGCAGCGGCCGGCATCCACATTGAAACAGAAGACATAATTCTGTACACACTCAAAGGCGTGCCAGCATCATACAACCCATTCAAAGCTGTTATTCGGACTTCTCCTCTACCCGTTACCCTCGAATCGCTCTATTCACTGCTTTACAGTAAGGAAATCAATATGCAAACCGAGCTTCAACAAGATCCTGTCTCTTCGCCGGAGCCACAGGCATTATATGCCTCCAGAGGACGAGGCCGTAACTCCAATTACAGAGGAAACCGCGGCAGAGGAGCTTCCTTCAGTCCGAACAATGCTCCCACCAAGAACACCCCCAACACACCCAGGAGCACAGAACGACCCATCTGTCAAATTTGTGGCAAAACTGGCCATGTCGCATAGGTGTGCTGGCACCGATATAACTCCAACTACACTCAGCCATCCTCAACCAACCGAGCTCTTCTCACTCAAACACCCTCAACAGCCTCCACAGACTGGGTACTGGACTCCGGCGCCTCAACTCATCTGACACCAGATATTACCAATCTGCAGCTCTCCACTCCATATCACGGACAATACTCTATCTCTACAGCAAGTGGCTCTTCTCTTCCGATTCATCATACCGGTGCTGGTTTGCTACCACTACCTGACTCCTCC
This sequence comes from Dendrobium nobile, assembly GCA_022539455.1. Lineage (NCBI taxonomy): Eukaryota > Viridiplantae > Streptophyta > Magnoliopsida > Asparagales > Orchidaceae > Dendrobium > Dendrobium nobile. Next base: position 60,182,539 of record CM039722.1, on the reverse strand, counting down.
CGTAAGCTCAAACTCACAAACCTCCTTCACGTTCCCTCTCTTGCACATAACTTACTGTCTATCTCTAAACTAACGAAAGATAATAACTGCTCAATTCTTTTTGATTCCAATGGATTCACCCTGAAGGATCTTTAGGACAACAGCATTCTGCTCAATGGTCGTAATCACGACAGCATCTACCCCATCAGTCTTCCTCATCCGACTTCCGTTCACGCCCTCTCAACCAAATAGGCTTCAACCGCCCTCTGGCACGCACGCCTGGGTCATCCTCATCTCCGCTCGATGACCAGCTTATCTATGCTTCTACCTAGTATTAGTACTAAGCTTTTAGATTTTACTTGTTTATCCTGTAAGCTGGCTAAAAGCCACAAACTACCCTTCCCTACAGGCAGTCCATGTATCTACCCCTTTCAGCTTAATACACACTGATGTTTGGGGTCCCTCTCCAGTTCCCTCTCTCTCTGGCTACAGATACTACATAATTTTCATTGATGACCATACAAGGTTTTGCTGGCTATACTTAATGCACACAAAAAATGAATCCAATAACAAGTTTCAACAATTCTATAAATTAATACAAACTCAATTCAATACCTCCATTAAAACACTACGATCCGACGGAGGCAGTGAATACACTGGTCACGATCTCCGATCCTTCCTACTCAGTCACGGTATACAACACAAGTTCAGCTGTCCCTCCACGCCGGAGCAAAATGGTATTTCCGAACGGAAACACCGTCATCTCCTTGAAACAGCAAGAACGCTTCTTCACGCTACCACTCTACCCAACACCTTATGGGCAGAAGCAGTTCAAACATCAAATTATCTAATCAACCGATTACCCACTGCGGCCTTAAATCACAAAATCCCATTTCAGCTACTGCACGGTATACCCCCCTCCTACAACCATCTCAGGGTCTTCGGTTGCTCTTTCTTTCCTTGGTTAAAACCTCAAACATCAAACAAACTGGAACCACGCTCTACCCACTGCATTTTCTTGGGATACTCCAGCTCTCATAAGGGCTACAGGTGTTACGACCCCCATCGTCAAAAACTCTACATATCCAGGCATGTCACATTCAATGAACACCAATTTCCATATACCTTCCCACCCCACGCTCCCACATCACCTGCCACCACCGACACTCCCCCTCTTCTCTTAATACCAACCTCCATCTCACCACATCTACCAACTTCAATTCCTGATCCTGTATCTCCTACCTCCAATTCACCTGCTCAGCCAGCACCAATTCCCTCCCCTCACACATCCATCATTTCTCCCTCACCCATTCAAATTTCAAAATCTCCTCTTCCCGCCACCAAACACCATATGCAAACACGCCTACAAACCGGACATCTCACCAAACACCATATGCAAACACGCCTACAAACCGGACATCTCAAACCACGCAAATTCTTTGATCTACTTGCTGTTACAGATATAGGTATTACTCCGTCCAGCTATACCGAGGCTGCCAAACTACCGCACTGGTGTCAAGCAATGTCCGTCGAATTCATGGCTCTTCAGAAACAGGGCACCTGGCTTCTCACACCACCACCGCAAAACACACCCATCCTCGGATGCAGGTGGACCTACGAAACCAAGCTAAATCCTGACGGCAGCGTTGCTCGCTACAAAGCGCGGCTTGTAGCTCAAGGTCACACAACAACAGGTGATCAACTATCAGCAGACCTTTAGCCCGGTGGCCAAAATGCCAACCATCAGGGTGCTCCTCATCATTGCCCTTCACAGAGGCTGGCCCATTCACCAACTGGATATCAATAACGCCTTTCTTCATGGAGATCTTCAAGAGGATGTCTACATGAGGCAACCTCAAGGCTTTCTCAATTCTAAGCATCCACACCATGTCTGTAAACTCCAAAAGGCAATTTACGGGCTTAAACAAGCTCCGCGTCAATGGTTTCACAAATTGACGTCATTCCTGCTCAATTTTGGGTTCCAGTTCAGCAAAGTTGATCCGTCCATGCTTGTCTACAACAATTAGGAGGTTCAACTTTATCTACTGGCATACGTAGATGACTTACTCCTATCCGGCAACCATAAACCAACCATACAGTGACTGCTCTCTCATCTACGACAAACTTTTTCCCTCAAACAGATGGACAAAGTCAGTCTATTCTTAGGCATTCAAATTCAGTCCACTCCCACCGGACTGTTCCTTAGTAAATCACATTACGCAAGGGACATCATTCATTCTGCCGGACTAGATTCATCTAAACCAGTGAATACACCAATCTCTCCAAAGGAGTCAAAAACAGAGCCTGATACTTCCCTCCACGACAATCCTACCTTCTACAAACAAATTGCGGGCTCGCTTCAATATCTCACCGTAACCAGGCCAGATATAGCCTTTGCCACCAATGTCATATGTCAACATATGCATTGCCCAACAACATCAGATTTCAAGAGACTGAAACGTCTCCTATGATATGTCAAAGGCACTCAAGATTACGGTCTGCCGATCACCGCAGGACCTCTCATTCTCACAACCTACTCCGACGCCGACTGGGCGTGCAACACCGACGATCGCAAGTCCATTACAGGCTTCTGTTCTTATCTCGGTCCCAACATCATTTCATGGAGCGTTAAGAAACAATCTACAGTCGCCAAATCGTCAACAGAGGCGGAGTATTGAGCACTGGCTGCCGCAACTTCCGACGTCATATGGCTACGTCGCCTTCTTCATGATTTTCACGCTCCACAGCAGGCTCCAACGCAGATATTCTGTGATAATGTATCTGCCATTGCACTATCAAACAACCCCATATTCCATGCTAGGACCAAACACATCGAAATAGATCACCATTTCATCAGTGATCATATTCAACGCAAAGCGATCGAGATCTCCCACATTAACTCCGTTGATCAACCGGCGGACATCCTAACTAAGCCATTGACTGGACGACGCTTTACCGAGCTACGCCACAAATTGACCATCTGCAGATCAGAGGATCAATTTGCGAGGGTATGTTAATGTATGCTACAATGCTCCTGTGGTACATCAAACCGTAGAGATTAGCCGCACGACTCACTGCTGCTCTGCACCTGCTCTGGCCTCCAACGGCTCCCTGACACTCCAACGGCTTTTCTCCTGAAATACTATAAAAACTCATATGCCGTAAACGAGAGACACTGAGTAATGAAAGCTCTTTCAGTATTCCTTCTTCTCTTCCATGTTTACTCCTCTTGCTAACCCTTCCAGGTCCTTCATCATACTGAACTTAAAGCATATCAAACTAATTAAACCAAATTAGGCTAAATCAACCAAATTATCATGTCTTGCTATTAGTGTTGTCGTCATGCCGCCATAGTCCAAAGCCTTTTTTAATGCTTGTCGCCGAATGCTTACGCTCATTTTGTTGTAATAAATCATGGATACTTGCTAAATATTCACGATAGCTTTGTCTTTATTGTGGAATTTTTCTCTACCAGGTTGAGGAAAATGTTAGTGCTGCTCTTGAGCTCTCAACCGAGGGTATAGACAATGAGCTTCTGTCGGAGGTGGAGACTATTTTAAAATCTGTGAAGAATCAGACGTGGCCCAGCGGAATTCATCAAAGTTAGTTGTTGAGATTAATGCTGAATAAAAGCTGTGAGTCAAATCTACTTCTGTTCCATTAGATGGTAGCGGTTAATAATCATCAACCATCAGCACATCCTTTTAGTTTCCTATTTAATATTGCAATAAAACAACTCATGAAATATAATTTTTTATGATAAAATTTGTTATTTGCTTAATGTATGATATGGTATGATACATTTCTTTGGATTTGTAATAGGTCATTGCAAACATTTGTATATTTCTTTTTTGAATGCAACTCAGGTCTATGATGTTGCTCATATTACTATACGGTTTTACTTTTTACTGTTATTTTGAAAATTTATGTTTTATGAACAAAATTATGTCGTATGTTTCTTGTTAGATGACATGTTGGCAGACAAAGAAGATTTTGAGTTTTTTTTCTCCTTGAAGTGACAGAGTCAGGACATGTGGCCATCAAAACTTGAAAATTCTTCTATGATTTTGAAGATCAGAAGTTCAGAATTTTCAAAATGTCTCAAATGAGATGATTGGAGTTTTTTTTTTTGTAAATTTTCATAGTTTATATTAAAAACGTAATTATTGAATGGTAAAAATTACTTCATGCTAAGAGCATATGATTAGAGCTTCAGACAAATTGAGTCCAATTAATACCATTCTGTTCAAATATGTTTATTTAATTTGCTAGCATTAAACGAGTAAAAATATATTTCTTGATATTTTTTACTGAGTGTGAGTTATAATTGAGATTTTGTTTGTGGCAGTTTTATTATTGCTTTTTAAAATAATTTTTTAGTACAAAACTTTTTGTTAAATTTTTTTTTATATTTTAAAAATTATTTAAAAAAACAGTAATTAAGCTGTCTAAAATGAAGCTTGAATTTAAATCCAAGATAATTATTTATAACAAGCTGGTAATTTTTTAGTGTAATAAAATCTTACAAAGGAATATGAACTATGATTTAACACGGCAAAACAGGTCCAGAAATCATTAAGCAGGTCCTTATGACCAATTGACCATATTTGATATTTCCACAACTGTTATTAAAGCTGAATGAATATATTTTTCAAAGAAAGAAAAGGATTTACATTTACGGATTTACCATCACAGTTATAGGCAAAATACAAACAGAATAAGGTGAAAAAAAAAAAAAACAAAGAGAAGGGTGAAAATCAAGCAAGGGAGTAATTAACAAACGCCAGAACAATAGCCCATCTTCAGTCATCTCGCTGTCCAACAAACAAAGCAGAAGCAGCGCTCAGGAACCTCTCGGAACCTTAAACTTCTCTTCCACTGCGCCACCGCCGCCGCCGCCGCCTGCCATATCTCTAGGTTGTTTTCTGCAGGAAGCATCATCCGACGATTGCCGGGGAAGTAAGGAAGAGACGCCGAAATGGATAGAAGAGGAACCCGCGCTGTTATTAATGTTATGATTAAAATACGAAGAAGAAGAGCAGGGCTTCCAGCTCTTGTAGCAGAAGAAGAGCATCGCCGCTGTGGGAGCCATGATTGCCGAAATTCCAAGCTTTGAGAGAGAGAGAGAGAGAATAGGAATTCTATTTATAGTGAGAGAACAAGATGAGAAAGGGAGAAAGGAAGGAGGAAACGGCCATTGATTTAGCTTCGGAAAACGATGGGCTTTGGATTGAGAAGGAAAAGGTATTGAGTGAATCTGTGTGCTCCTGATGAATCTCGAGAGCGGTTTGCTTCTTAAAAAAAAACATTTTTTTAATTTTTAATTTTGTATGCATAGGAAAATCAGAAAATGAGTAAAATAGAAAAGAAGGGGCGGAGCTTAGGCGTGGAAGACGAGGTCTCGTGCTGGCGCGTGCCGGCCAAGGTTTCGACTCATCCTGAGTGCGGCTGCGTCGCACAGAAACATGGAAATTGTCCACCCAGAAATCTCCACGTGTCAGTTTCTTTTGGGCTTTTCCTCTGTGAAATTAATTCCATTTGCCCCATGTAAAGCATGGGGAGGCGCGTGCTGTTCGAGCGCCAGATGGTTTCTCCCATTTCTGTGGGGGAGAGTGCAATTGATAATTAAAAACTATTATGGATAACGAAATTTATTTATTTATTTATTTTTTGAAATTGAGTGGTTAGGCTCAACTTAAAGGAGAAATTATTCTATGCGGAGATCGAACATAATGTCTTCTGGAGATTCTGATCGAGCTGCGGTATCGAGCACAAGATACCGCAGCGGTACCGAGCGCAGGGGCGACAATGACGCATTCTGATTTTATAAATAATAATTAATCTAATTTAAAGAGACATTATTATTACATGTGATTGAATGAAGTATTGGAGTTAAAAGGACCACAAATTTGAGATGAGAGGACCGAGAATTGGGCAGCAAAATATTTGTTCAATGAGCTTATCTAAAATTATGTAGGGAAGGCTATGAAAGGAAAGATATGTAGAGGCTCTTTTTTTGATCAATTCGTTGATGATGGGAACTGAGGATTTCTCTTTAGTAGAAGATGTGGAAATGATGATTTTTTTCTTTAGTTTCCAAGAGATCAATATATCTCCTAAGAAAATGATGCAGTCAATAACAAATTCTCTTATGTATGGACAGTGTAATGATCAAAATTTTTTGAAAATAATTGGAAATAAAATTTTTTTTTTGAATTCCTATTTGAATTGCAGTGCAGCGAGAAGAAAGAGAGAGAGAAAGAGAGCCAATTTTTATCTGTCGGACCGCTTTGCCTATTTTGTAGAAATTGTTCATATTACTGTAGTTCACTTTAATTCTATCTTTGTTTTTTAAAGATTTTAATTTTAACTGTTTGATTTTCTCCATAATTGATTTTTTTGTATTTTTTCTGAATTTATTTAACTTTTACATCACAACTTTTTTTTATTTTATCGTATTGATTATCCTGAACATTTTGACCGTAACATTTATTGAATTTTATCAGGTAAAATGGAAGTTACTATGTTTTATACTTTTTCTACTGATTGAATAACTTATATTTTTATTGTAAGCATACGATTAATACAAGCATTGAAAATAAATGTAGGTATATGGTTGAGTAATAACTGATCGTTATTATTGTTATAGTATTGTGATAATAATATGTGTGAGGAAAAGTCTAGTTTCATTTGTTGTTGACTGGAGACTGATTGATTTGTACAGGATGGTGGACTAACATGCTTTCCTTTAAATACTATGATTTGGTGTTATCTTCTATCGATTCACATGATATTGATTGAGAGTTAAAGGAGATGATTATTGTGTCGACGGATAAAGAGTGACGACTCTATTTATTGAGTCAACAGGATACTGATGCATATTACTGCTTAATGGAAAAAGCATCGCTTAAACTACGACTTCTTACTTGTTTAGTGCGACTAGTTATGTTCTATCAAGGTCTGTGATACAAGGATTTGAGGGGATCCTCGATACTTAATTTGTCAACATAATAAGCGATAATGTGCATAGATCCCACGGTGGAAGCAACAGTTCTTGCGAATTAGAGAAGAAGCATCCCTTTCAAAGGTGGAGGAAATGTCAGCCTAAACGAAACGGAGAGGAAGCAGCGAAGTTACCATACTGTTGAAGAAGATCAGGAGTAAACACCAGAATGATGATACAAGCAAGAAAGTAAAAGCAACTGAAAAATAAATGACATCAGGATTTAACATGGAAAAATCTAAAATAAGGAGAAAAAAAATCACGTAGTCACACCACACCAAGAAATTCACTATGAAAATTGGGAGAAATAAATACAAATCTCTCTTCTCTCTCACTCTCTTCTTGTTTAGCTTCTCACATGCACAATTCTCAATGTCTAACTACTATCAAAATACAAGAGAAAGCCAAGTAAAATAACCCCAAAGAATGCAACCCTTCAGAAAAACAAGAAAGAAAATCGTACAGTCTGTCTCACAGCGCTAGTTTGGGCATTGCGGCGTGAAATCTCTGTCTTGATTTGTTGTTGCGCCATATTTATACCATTGCAGCGCTATGCTCTTTTTTGTTCATCATTGGGGTGCTGGGAATACAACGCCAGTGCACTCTGGAACACAATGCTGGGGCGTTGTACAGAAAAAAAAAATTGTGCAAAGCACCTGAACCCAAGTAGGGGATAAACCCCCATACTCCCATTGTATACGACAAACTTTGAGGTTCAAGACAACAAATAATCAGATTGATCGAGACAATTAAATTCAACACACCATGCTACAGGTAAGAAAAGGAAAGGAAAAAAACATTTTCTTGCTATTAGTTACTGTACAATGACACGATCCTAATATATATACAAAAGATATAACAAGGTGTATGATAAGCCGGCTATATGTAGCTATATACAAGCGTGCAATTGTACTATAATAATCAAAGGAAGAACTGATGGGCTGGAAGTTGGTAGGATCTTGTTGGTTATTATCCTTAGCCAAGGCCATTGTTATTTTTTATTTCAGCTCTTATTTTTTAATGGGGATAATGATGATTAGTTGTATTACTTTTGTCTCAATCTCTTAAATGCGCATTTATTGGCTTAGCTATTCTCAATTGTTTGAACCCTCACTGCTGTAATCTTTTTTTTTTTTTTTATGCAAATATATCCTGAATGTTGTATTTTGGAAAGAGAGACCTCTTTGTAATCGATGAAAAAATGATGGTAATGGTGCCAACAAAGAGAAGAAAACTTTATTAGTTAACGATACAGACCATAATATACATTCTCGAGCTTTGGATAGGGCTCAGGCTCGAGATTAATTATTTTGTGCGGAAGTCGAACGTCGTGTGAAACCTCTCAGAATTTTCATTTTTTTTAGTGCTGTTAGTCTGTACGAATTGACCTTAGTACGGGACGAACTGAAGAAAAATTGTGAAAAATCTGTATGGTTAGTACGTACGAACTGCATGTACGAACCTGAGTTCATCCGTACGAACCTAAATTCGTCCGGGACTAAATTTGTCCAGAGCCCTTCATCCAGAGTGTTCGTCTAGACGAAAATATCGTCCCGGGACGATGGGGGATCGTCCTGGACGATCATGCTTGATAAATATCTGATTTTGAGATATTTTGAAGAGAGAGAGAAAAGCAGGAGAGAGAAAGAGAAGGAAAAAAGCTTAGTATTGGAGGCTACGGTGCGCTTCTCATCCATCGTCGCTGTTGAAAGATTTGTTTGTCTCGAAGTAAGGAATCCGAATCCTATTTTTGATTTCGAAGATTTTGTATTTTCGTATTTTTCTGCTCAGTTTTGTGTTTCTGTTATCGAAATTCTTGCATATCTTTGTATTGACGAAACTTTTACCGCGTAACTTTTGATATGTTGTTGAAATGATGACTTTGCACGATTTGAGTATTTTTTGGAAAGTTTTCATCGGGTATTTTGAATTTTGTGGAATTTTTATCAAATAGAAAATTATCTTAATGTAAAAAAATAGTGCTTCAATACAAGTAAAGTTTTGAAACGTTGTTTTACACGATTTCTAGTAATTTGGTAATTTTCTGAAACTGTATATTTTGATCATGTTTGGGATTTATGTGGACTGTACGATATTTTAAGGATTTTCTTCAATTGAGTTAAATCGTGTTTGTTGATTTCAATGTATTAATGAGACGTATATGAATGTGGATATATGATTGAATATACTACTATTCTGAAAGACAAGTAAATATTGGTTGAACCGTTGGTTGAAGATTGACTTGTACAGGATGGTAGGCCGACGAGTTTTCCTTTAAAAAGGGTTTAATGTTATCATCTATTGATCACGTGATTAGTGAAGGGAGTTATAAAGATATTACTGTGCCGACGGGCAAGGGTGACGACTCTATTTACTGAGCCAACAGATTAATAACATCGATACTAACCTTGAAAAACACCTTAATAGCCAGTGATTGTACTTGTTAAGTAAGACTACGGTACTGGAATGCATGTGTAAAGTATTGTTCTTATGATTTCATTATGGATTTACTAATTTATTGATACTGACGGATTTATTTTATTGAATGGATTTACTGACGGATTTATGAGTTTACTATCACTCCACGTTTTCATTGACATTGCATACTGTTTACTGATTCTACTACTGATTCATCGATACTATTGATTCACCGATACTACTGATTCATTGTACTGATCTTATAGCACGTGATACACTGAATACTGATTGATACATGTGATATACTGATGCATGTGATACACTGATACATGTGATACACTGATACATATGATACACTGATACATGTGATACACCGAGCACGTGATATAGAATACGTTTTTACTATATTGCTGCGATTTCAACTTTGCTTATCGATATATTGATTTGATTGTTTTATGTGATTCCATACCGATTGATATTATTGATCGAAATTGATTTCTCTTGATACTGACTGATATGATTGATCCAATGATTTCTTTATTGATTTGACGCATTGATTGATTTATTGAGCTTTACAAACTTTTATACTGTTTATTGATTCTTCTACTGATAATTATGGCTCTACACGTTTGTGAGACCTCGTTCCCTTACTGTTCCTCTCTGATTTGGATTTTTCCTCCCAGGATCGTCCAGGACGATAGTGAGATCGTCCAGGACGATAGTGAGATCGTTCAGGCCGATCTGCACTGTAGAAAATATCGTCCTGAGGACAGTTCTGAGAACCGTCCAGGACGATCTTTTTGGTCTGATCGTCCCGAGACGATTTGGCGATCGGCCGGGCCGATCAGCTTAATGATATAAGAAAATCAGCTCGTTTTGATGAGAGAGAAAATCTTTTAAAAATCAAAATATCTGATTTGAGGAGAGAGAAAAGAGAAAGGGAAAAAGAGAAAACCTGGTTTTGGAGGCCGCGGAGCGCTTTTCGTCCGACGTCGCTGTTGGGAAAAGTGAAGATCTCGTGGTAAGGACTCCGAACCCTATTTCTGTTTTCAAAGATATTGAGTTTTAACCGAGTTGTGATCTGTTTTGTGTTTTCGTAGTCGACTTTTCGACATGATTTTGATTTGACACAACTTTCACCGCACAACTTTTGGTATGTTATAGATATGATTATTACACACAATTTGAGTATTTTCTACGATGATTTTACCGGTCGGAATTGATTCTACGCGATTTTAATCGAATAGAAAAATATCAGGACTTGATTTGATTTGATTTCTATAGGACAATAGTCTTGTATTGATATCATAGATATTCTACTGTAATTTGGAAGAATTTGGAAATTGTGCCTTTTTGCAGGATTTTTGTGTAAATTTGACCGACTGCCGTTACGCTGCCCGATTTTCGTATGATTTCCGAATTTTCTGGAATTGATAGATTGAATTGAGATGTGTATGACTATTGATATGATTATACTGGATTGATTTAATATTGATTATTGCATCGATTATGGATTGATTATTGAACTGATTATTGATTGACTATTGATACTGGAACCCAAGTGGAACCTGGTTGAACGTTGGTTGGAGATTGATATTGACCTATACAGGATGGTGGGCCGACGGGCTTTCCTTTAAACCATTGATCATTGATATAACGATTGGGAGTCATAAGGAGTTTTATAGATATGCCGACGGGCAGCCGACGGGCAAAAAGAGTGACGACTCTTATTGATTGAAACCAACGTACGGATCTACAACAGCAATATGGATTCTACAACAGCAACATAGCCAGTTGATTTTACTTGTCCAGTATATAGTATGGAATTGCATGTTTACTGTATTGATTTATGGATTCATTGTTTTATAGATTCCTGCTTTATCGACTTTGATTGGATTTTCTAGATCGTACGATTTCATTGATTTCACTGATTGATTGATGTGCATCGACATTGAGCATTGATATAGAAATGGATGGATATAGATATTGCATTGATAGCATGGACATGAATAGTATAGAATCATTGACACTATTGCCTATAGATTCATTGATTTCTGCTTATAGATTCATTGTTACTACTGCCTATGGATTTATTGATCCGATATTACTGATTAGACCGCATTGATTTGATTTGATAGCGATTGATTTATCGGATTGATTGATTCGACGACTTGATTGATTTGACGGATTGATTGATTTCCTATTGTGAATGGATTTCTTAGAGATTGTCATGGATTTATTGAGTTGATTTATCGATTCGCCTGCCGTTGCATTGATTGGTTTTATTGACTATGGATTTCAGTATTGCATAGACTCATTGACCATCGACTGATATGATTTGATTGATTGACATGCATATTGATAGCATCGCCGTGCTTTGATCTCAGTTATAGGTATTAGGTGACCTGGTGGGCTTTGTAAAGCTCATTATATGTGGTTGATATTTTCAGGTCAGGGCAAGGGAGCAGAAGATAGGAATTGATCCGGATCTTCAGGTTTTTGTCTTTTGATTGATAGTGATTCTTTTGTACTCAGGATAGAATTCAGAGCTGGTGATTGTAGTGTAGTTCCTGAGTTTTGTACATGACCCTTTTGAGATATGAATCGACTTATATATTGATGTTTTAAATTTTATAGATGTTTGATAGATTGTTTAATTGAAGGTTTTTAGATAACTCTGGTAAATTGTTTGAGAAATTGATTGACATTCTTTCCAAGTTAGATCTTGGGGCATCACAACGTTTCTGTATTGATTAACGTTTCTGTATTGATTTCTATTTCTGTATAGATTCAATGATCATATGCAAGTGACTGATATTGATTTGATTGATTGACATGCATATTGCTTCCGTACTGTGCTTTGATTCAGTTGTAGACTTTGGTGACCTGCTGGGCTTTTGAAGCTCATTATATATGGTTAATGATTTCAGGTATAGAGCCCCGCGTGAAGCTTCTTTCAGATACTAGTGTAGTTGCGTAGTTTTTGGTTCATGCATTATTTTGTAGCATGTGTGACTATTATATATGTTCTTTTGGACACCACTTTTGTGATTGTAATTATGAAATATCGCAATGTGAATTATAGTATTTTGATGTATTTATTTTCTTTAATGCAATTATCATTTCTGGATGTCTGTACTGATCTGAGGGAGAAGAAAGAATAAGAAGAAAAGTATGTCGATGAATCCTTTCACTATAGATGTCTGTGACGTCACACGTCATCCGAAGACCAATCAGAATGTGTCATGTCCGTTGATGTGGCGCATTCTGGTTGGTCTTCGGATGACGTTCTGTGTCCGATGTCCGCACAGAATAATTTCTCTAGGCTTGGGCGCAGGAGGACGAGCATTTACTAAGTGAGATCAACAAGAAGGCACTTCAAGGATTAATAGGCTATTATCGGGGAGAGGAGGTGCAACAATTTGTGCATTTACATGTATGTGTTTCTTCTCTTCTCCTTTTGCTTTTGTTAGCATATTTTCTTATGTTTTGTTATATTTTATTCTCTTTTTAATTTGGGAGTATAGCTCATAAAAAAATTTAGGTGCTCATTTTTAGGGTTGATTAAGAATGGTCTCAAAGATCAAAATTACTCAAAATTTAATAGATTTATATCCCAAATTAAACTCAAAGTGAAATGAATGAGCTGCTCTTAGGTCTTAATAAGATGATATCAAGTCAACCTCAGAAGATACGATTTTAAGTCAAAATTGAACAACTTGATATCGGGTCATTCACGATCATTCGTGATCCTATATAGAAGAAAATTGCATAAAGATACTCTGATATGATATGGGTAAGGATGGGTTTGATTGCTTTTAAATTTACATTAATATTAGTCCAATTTGTGATATCATGTTCAAGCGCTAATCACAACATAAATTCAATAACTTTTAAGCCTATTCTAATGAATATTTTTTCCCATATATAAATGTCATAATCATTGAGACATGGGCAGAACCACATGCTAAAAAGAAAAAAAAAAACTTTATAGGAGAGTAATTTTTTTTTTGCCCCTTCTAAAAAATCACTTTTGCCACCCCCCCTAAAAAATTCTACTGTCTTAATTTGTCAAATATTCTTTCCAAACGCCCCCCTTAAAAGCCTTTTTGTACTAATCGTAATGATGACAAGTTTTAATCTTTTGCTAATCATAAATACATACCCTAAAATATTCATGTATTTCTTCATTTAGTTCTAATATTTTCTTTCATACTTTTATGATAATTTTATTACACAATTTTTTTTATTCTTTTTTTTTTTTTGCTTAACTTTTTTAAACAATTTTTTGTTATATATATATATAGGGGCGAAGCCAGGATTTTTTTTACGTAGGGCCACAAATCATTAAAATAATTAGAAAATCCTCAACATTAAGAAGCTAGATTATGCCTTATTTAATTAAAAATAAATATTAAATATATTCAATAATGTTATTAAAATTGTATATATTTTTTAATAACTGTTTTTTAAATAATGTATTTAATAACATTAAGAAATATCCTAAATAATATTATTTAAATAATATATTTAGATAATATGTTTAATAACTGTTTTTTAATTTTTTTTAACTCCCTCATGTCTGCCTCTCTCTCTCTCTCTCTCTCTCCTTCTTTTTGAGGTTTTATTCTCTCTCCCGCTACTCTCCTCCGTGGCCACAGGAAAACAAAAGTGAAAAAAAAAAAAACTGTGGGTTTAGTCCCACACCGCATGGAGGATATGAATTTTCTTAGATATAAAGAATAGTATATTCAACCCACTTTCTGCTTGAGGCTGCCAATGGTTAGGCTAGAATTTACCGTTCGTGGAAGGGATGCGGTAACAAGCTATTTGAAAAACAATCCTTCAATATTTATTCAAAAAAATGTATTTTGTGAATTGCGGTCGGTTCGGTTCGTTTGCTTCACTATATCGAAAGGATTGCTATTAGGATGAAAAAGCTAAAAAAAAATTATTTGATTTATCCCATATTTAAAACATCATAAATAATATTAATTAGGTGTTCATATCACAGTCAGTGGGGGCCCGTGCCCCCAGGGCCCCCACGCTGCATCCGCCAGTGTATATATATATATATATATATATATAATTTTTAATATTTAATTATTTTTGTATTGAAATTGCTTCTCCCTCAAAATTGAAGCTGGTTCCGCCCCTGCGTTGAGATGTGATCAGCCAAAATTATTAGAGTCCTATTCATTACACTATGCTCATTGTTATCTCCACAAATTCATTGGATACCGTGGCCAAAATTTTATTTAGATTTAAATTTTAATTGGGACAATTTTTTATATATATATATATTTTTTTAAGAAATCTTTATAGTAGAGAATTGGTTTAAAAAATTATAAAAAAATTGTCACAAATGGAGAAAAAAAATTAACGCGATCCATTCACCTGACATTTGTCAAAGGCATTAGAAATACACGTATTTCATACTTATCTATATATATATATATGATAATACTCCCTTTTGAAGTCTTATTTTAATATGTTACAAATAAATTATGTATTTTATTTTGATTAAATAATTTATATATTTGTTCTACCTTTTTAAAATAACGTTTTAAATAAAATTCACTGTTTAATCGATTATTAAACAGTGTTAATAATCCATTAAACAGTGAAGTTTCACATAGTGCTTTTTTGCTTTGGCAAATAAAATAAATTAAGAAAAATAATAGCCAACGCACCTCAATCAGCGGTCCAGCACCATAATAAATATTATCATCTGCAGCTGTGATCTATAAGGCTTCGTTGGAGGCAAATTTTTTTTTTCCTTGCTTCTTAAATTAATTTTTTTATTTAAAAAATTTAATATTTATAATAAAATTTTACTTTAAAAAATAAAAAAAATCATCCCAAATCTAATTTCCTATAAACAAATATTTTTTTCACACCCAACTCAATCAAAATAACAGATTTTCAGCATCATTCAATATAACATTAAAAAAAAAATGCTGGTCTACTAAGCCCTTCTACCTTGCACAATTACTAAAATTATAATATCATATAAGAAAAAAAATTAAAATTATTTCAATTTATGAATATGAGTAACATTTCTCTTCTCATTTACTCAATTCAAGGATTCCCACACAAAAAAAAACATAAAAAAAGAGAGTGCACTCTTCAATTCAGAATCCAATTTCATTCCCTCAGTATGATAATACAACAATGAAGGCTGTCAGCCTGGCACTGTAACCTATCAACTAGGCTAAGCTAAATACTCATTTTCAGATAATCTCATCTTCTTTACATGTCACTAAATCTATCTCCATATAAAAAAAAAACCAGGACATGATTAATCTATCTCCAAAAAAAAGTTAGAATTCTTGACAACAGAAAATTTCAATTTCCTCAAATTCATATCTCCACAACAACTCGCTTGAAAATCTCCTGAGATGCAAAATAAGTATGGAGAAAGGCACATGAAGAACAGTGAGGAAACCTCCACTTTGCTCCAGTTTTTAGCTCAGATGATCAGGCAAACTAGAAGCTCTGAGGTCAAACTTCCAGCTTCAATCCTGCAATGGCACAAGAACATGCCAAGCAAGGCTTCCCATTAATCATGGAAACCTCTGTAAATTCTACCACTTATAATGTTCTTCTGTGCATTACAAAGGTGCCCACTGAAGGCCTAGATTTGAACAATAATAATAATAATAAAAAGAACAAAGATCCCTTTCCTCAAGGAACCACCAAGTAACACTATCAGAAGTTTCATTACAATTCAGTATACAAGGCTTTTAAACTTAAAGCATGGTCTCCACAGCTTGCAAGAAAATGGCTTCAGAAGCAGCTAGACAATGCTCATTGACCTCTTTTAGAGGAAGTGTTGGAAATCAAAACATGAAATCCTTCCAAAAGACTTCCAATCTCAACCATTTAACTACCAGTCCACTTTCTTTTCCGGGCTGGACGTTCCAGCTTGATATCCAGATCGGCAGAAGCGGCGGAAACAGCTTCATTCTGGATACAGGATGGTGGTGCTTCACTCTCCACCTTCTTATTTCCTATGAGATCCTTATCCTTCTCTCCAGGCATGGGAAGCTTGAACCTCTCACTACGCATTTTCAGTTTTGCCACTGTGTCGAGGTGGCGATCTCGCTCCTCACCTACTTTATCTGCAACTTGGAGTAAATCATCAACATTCGTTTCAGTGTTATCAGCCTTATTAGCATCAGCTTTCACCAATTCATTGAGCTCATCTTGGGATTCTTCAACTTCCCTGACAATGGAGGAAGTCTGGATATTGCTGTCAACGATGCTGTAGTCTCTCTCTTTATGGCTGGTCCACCGCTCCAATTTCGAACGACCCCTCCTTGAATCATGGCTCTCGCCATCTGAGGCGGGATCATGGTCGCCATGCCTTGCAGTGGGCAGCAGAGAGGCCTCCATTTGCTCGGCGTTTACACGAGCCTTCTTTCCGTCCGTAGTTGAACGGTTATTACTTTGTTGTTCATTTGAACCTTTCGAGTTGAGCTGGGCGGCAAAAAAATATTTAAAATCCAAATCAAGAAGCAAGGAAGCCTGATAGGAGTTGACAATTAAACAAAAAAACAATTTGGCAAGACAACAACTCACCCCATGAACCTGTTCAATGCTGAATGATGAGCAAGAACAATAATGTAAATGAAGTTGATGCAAGAATTGAATTGTCAAAAAGAAACTCTAGTCTATCAAAACGTCTTCATCATTTTACACAAGTTATAAGAATAAAGTTCTCATTTCTCAAGGCATACATTCGTAAAGCTGAAAGAAGAGTTGAAAGAAGAGGGAATAAGGAAAATGAAAATTCTTTGTAGCCCAACCCAAAAGACCAAAAGACATCCAGTCAAATGAGATTAAGGTCCCACTGCAGTATTACACATGTCAGCGTCTTGTAAGACTAAGGACCTATTTTTTCTCTAAGTTGGGCTTGGTGGTACTACCAAAAGAGCATCTCTACTTTGAAACCAAAGAGAGTTAAAAAGGAATTACTCAAATGTGATAAAGGCGCGATGATGAAAGTGGGACAGTGCTGCAAACCTTTACAGAACTATAATATGAGAGAAAAAAATTAGTAAAAATGAAAGCAAATACACAACTTAACTTATTTTGACGTTTACAATATGCCAATAATCGTCAATGGTAAGGAAAAAAATGATTGACCCAGTTGAAAATTTACTAGCAAAATATATAATTTAGTTTGAAGTTCTTGGATTTAGTTTCCACCAACACTATACCATGTTTTTAGGTTTCCCAGTGATTGACGATATGACCCCAAAATGTTTATTGACATAAAATTTACAACAGATAAAATTATGACTGCTATTCAACATTATGTTGGCTAGAGGTCATAGAATTTACTCAATTCATCTGAAACAACCCTTTAGATCTTTCCGTAAGGATTGTTGAAAAAAAAAGTACTGCCTCAGCAATGATATAATTTTCTCTATCCTCTGGTTGCTAATAACCTGGATTTAATTTAACTTACCAAAAGATAAAATTCAGAATTATATATATAAAATAAAAACATAATGAAAAGACTGCTATATATATAAGAAGCTTTTATTTTTCCAACCTACGAGCCACCTTTTTATAAAAATCGTATTCTAGTTCGAATTTTCCTTCCCAAAATGAGAAAGATTTCCTTGTTCGGACAAATTTCTCCAGAATCTTTTAGTGCACTAAAAATACCTCAGTGCGGTGAGTGTTATGGCCTCCTCTCTTTCTCTTGCTAGACAGTCCTCCCTTTTGCCCAACAGGTTCAGACTCCTCGACCTTTTTGTTGCTTTCACGATGTCTTTCCCTCAGCACCTGATGCTCATCAGAAGCACCTGAAGGACGATCAGCGTGAGCGCTTAACCTTTCATGCCTCATGCTTCTCTGCTCTGCATTAAATCGTTTTTCTCGAGTATGACTATCACCTCGAACTTTGCTTAATGACTCATTTTCTTCCACAGTGCGATCGCTTCTCTTTGACTGCTCATTATGCCGCCTTCTATCATTATCGTGATATCCTTTTTCAGATCCTGCAACTTTCATATCTTCTTTGCTCCTTCCAGTTCCAGCAAATATCTTCTCCATAGGCCGTCCACTTCTGGAAATGAATCGTCTTTCTTCTCTTCCCTGGAGTGCAAGTGAATCATCATGAATGAGATTGAGCTGCTGTCGATCTTCTCTATCCCTTTGGTACCAATTGTCATCTTTGTGCTTACTAGCATGGCGTTCCTCGATCTTGTTCTTTGTTCTAGCATCATCCTCCCTCTTCCTATGATCAACAATATCATCCCTTAATCTTTTCTTTCGGTGGGAATCTTCCCTAACCCTATAACCATGCAAAGAATCTTCCTTGTCAGCTCTCTCCCTCCTAGTAAGTTCGACATCTCTTTTTCGCTTCATTTGACCATCTTCTAAGTCTCGCCGACTCATCATGATATCATTCCTCTCCCTATGTCGAAGGCCATCTTCCCTGCTGTATCCTCTCCAATCTCCTTCATCTACTCGCTTCTTCACATGGTCTTCAATCTTATCCTTCCTGTCAATCATTCTAGCTTTGCTCCTTTCCCTGGGTCTTACTTCCTCATTATATAGTCGCCTAGTTTCTTCATCCTTTACCTGTCTATAATGGGTGTCATCTTCTCTCCTATGCCAAGCACCAATTGAACCATCCATCTCCCTCTCAAAATCCACACTTCTACCCCGAAAAGTGTGAACAGAACCAGAATCCCAGTCTTTTTGTGCATAAGATTCATGCATGATTTCCCTTCCTCTGGATCTATTTCTGCCCGTCTCCCGCCTGCCATCCCTGGCATACTCATCTCTCTGTCTACGACCATCTTCTTGTTGATGCTTGCTCAAATCTCCCGTATGCTTTGAAGGATGGACCTGCACAACCTCTTCACCAGTTTCATGAATTTTCTGATAATCCCTACTGTTTCCTGATCTTGCTCGACTGTTATCACTGTGTGTAAGCCTTGAATCATCGCCAACACCATTATCCTGACCACCAGACTGCTCAATGCATGAAATGTACTTTTGCCTGTTGGCAGAATTAATCAAGCCATCATCACCTACAGTTTCACTTGATACACGAAAATCTGAAGCTTCCCCTCCATCACCTTCATGGCTGTCACCTAGTGTAAGCCTGTCATCATGCTCAATATCTTTTGGGTCCGTGCTCAACTCCCTTGGAATATCAGAAAGTGGTGAATCAGAAGCCCCGTTACCTTCCATCTCATCACTTGCACTTTCCTTACCACGTCCTTCATGCTTGTCCAAATGCACATTTCTGGAAGGGAGAGGCTCTTTCAATTGTTCAATTGCGCTGGAGTTTTTTCCATATGGTATTCTTTGTAATGACCTTGAATTTCAAAATTAAAACCATGGCTGAGTAGATGCTCAAATAACATTGTGTTCAACAAATACTTCAATAAAGATCAATTAATACAACAAACAACATTAAGATGGTGAAGAACTGAAAGCCAGATTCAAAAATCATAACAGCATCTTGAAGAATCTGCTAATCATGAAAACAGACCATCTTAGCGTATGAATTTGACAAGGGCCACATATGTGAGGTCACGGGGATAAAATGTGCATTGACGAAAAGGTGTCTTTTTGCCAAAATTTGTTGCATTTTGGCACGGTAAATGATACAAATAATAGTAAAGAGAAAGAAACATTTGCAACCAGACGAATCAATAAATGAGACGATATATACGCGAGCAAAGAAGAAAAAATTATAATATCAGTTAGAAGGTAATGATGAGTAGGCAAGATGAAGTGAAAACTATGGCAGATTTTGATGCCTTGACTATTGAAAAAGGGAAGCATTTGGTGCAGAGGAAGAATTAGGAAGGTAAAAAAAAAAAGAACATAAATGAATACATAAAGATATGGAGAAAAATAAAACAAAAGAGGGAAAAAAAATGATTATGAGAAAGAGGGAGCAATTGATCCCCAGAGAGGATCCCAAGAAAAGTCAAATTCATTCCATCACTAACCCCCAATTACAATCATCAGCCTACAATTATTAAAAGGGGGATTTACATACATGCCACTTTATAATACTCATATTACATATTTAACACCCTAAACTTAAATATTTCATATATACCACTCAAACACAAAAATAACTTCAGAATTACCACTCCATTCTCACTTCGTTATTCCAAGGAAGAGCTACAGGTTGTAGGTTGCGATGCTTCAACCAAACCCAAGAATTAACAAGAAGACCTTCATGGAGGAGGAAGAGGAAAGGCTTCTCTCAGCTTATCGACTGTATGGAAACAAATGGGCTCTCATAGCGAGGTTGTTCCCTTGGAGAACTAATAATGCTATGAAGAATCACTAACATGGAGGCACAGGGAGCTGTCCAACGCCCTTAGAAGGAGAAATCCCTCAAACTCCATTTCTTCTTCTTCTTCTTCAGCTATTGCATTTGATAAGGGCCTAAAGGTGAACTATTGCAACAATGCTTGCATTGTAGAATCAACCATCTCCAACAATAGAGATGAGTCTTTGTCTACCGGCACTGGCCTCTCCCTCAACTCCTCTCAATACAGAAGCGAGGAGTTCATTGTCAATTCCTAACGGGAGGAGCACATCTTAGCGGGAGTGAGGGCTTGTTGCAGAGGGAGTAAGGGTTGGTGGAGACGGAGTGGTAATTATGATGTTATTTTTGTGTTTGAGTGCTATATATGAAATATTTAAGTTTATGGTGTTAAATATGTAATATTAGTATTATAAAGAGGCATGTATGTAAATCCCCCTTATTAAAAGTAGCCAAAATCTCATGGAGAACCTAGTCTAATAAACAAAAAAAGGAAAGATAAATAAGATTATATAAAAATGAGACATTAAATAATATTAGTTAAATTGACAAACACAATGATTCATGCCTAAAGATTTAAGTAAATGACTCACTCTACGGCATCAATTCTCCAAGCTGTGAATAACTCTATTAGAGAGAGAGAGAGAGAGAGAGAGAGAGAGAAAATGTATAGTCAATAATGCTATCTGAGCTTGTCACGGACATGCCATAGGTGAGAACTTCTTTATCTTTTTTTTCCTCACTTTTTTTTTTCTTCCTCCACATTTATGTGTGATTTTACCCTTTTCCCGAGCAAGAAAGCACTAAGAAAAACAGAGAAATGTAGGGAGGTAAACAACCATCAACTTCAAAATCATTGTCTACGAAAGGATGCAACCAATTTCTTCATTCTCCACTTCTAGTGCTTGTAGTTAAGGTATATTCTAATTCATAAAGATTCTATCATACATGATTATTAGTTTTTGAGAATCAATCAAACTTATACTAAGACATATGTTCGGACTCTCTCTCTCTCTCTCTCTCTCTCTCTCTCTCTATATATATATATATATATATTTCTCCTCTTATGAAAAGAAAATTGATTCTCCCTCTAATTTTTTTCTACTATTGTATTAAGGATCTAAATAGCTAAAACATTGAGAAAGGAGCACGTGTTCAAATGGCACTGCAACACAAATGTACATGGCGGCTATCAAGGTTGTCTTTGGGGCTATCAAAGTTGTTTATGGGAGCTTTCACTGACAACAGACATCTCTATCTTGATTGAGTTGCCCAATCACCGCTTTAATGGAGGCTATTTCTCTTTGTCTTCATAGATATATATCATTCATTCGATTAGACCTAAAGGTGACAAGTTGTTGATTTGGTGGTGCTTTGCGAGGTTAGATGCACTCAGCACCACTTATAAGGCAAATCATCAAAAGGGCCCAATATTAGACAGTGCTGGAAGTGAAGAAACTAAAGTTAACTGCTCTAAAGTTGACGAAGGTGATGAGTAAGTTGTTCATCTCATTAATAAAAGCACAGATAGGGAAGGAGGAGCAATCACAACATGTGATAAAGAAGATAGTGAAGCTGGTGTTGAGAAAGGAAGGGTTGATGTAGGTGAGGATGGAGATGTGGATGAGGCCATTAGCCTGCACATTCTATAAGTATGCCATCTATAGGGAAAATAGTGGCCCATGATATTTAGATCTAAAGGCAAAAAAAAAGATAGAATGGGATGTCTCCTCCTAGAAGGAAAAACACATCTCATCAACAGTGTGAATGTTCATCATTCTTTAATATTTAATTGAATTGACTACTATTTTTTGCATATAGAGTCTATTGCATGGTTACTATTATTTAATAGTTCTTAATTTTAGGAGTTCTTGCTATGTCAAATTATTCTGGTTGCTATAAAATTTACAACAATCATGATATAATGTCTTATTAATTATGTCATGTTGCATATCATATGCTTTACTCGATCTTTATATGTTAGGAAATAGATTTCACCAACTGAGATTATTCTTTCAAATTCACACATTGATTTTGCAGTTTTAGGTTACTAGTTAGACATCTTTCAAGAAACATGTGATAGTTTCACACCTCTTGCATTATGGGAAGATAATTAAGTGGCATAGTTATAGATTTGATAATATACTTATCATATAGTTTTCCTTGGATGAATATAAGTAATTACATTTTGTTTATATTTTTGTGGAAAGATTGAAAGATGTTATTAAATTCAGATGCCCATATCAATTATACTGGCAGATAAATGAGAGTATGGATATATTATTATTTATTTGATTAACTATAAACTTATCAGCCCGCCCAATTCTATCAAAATACATTCAAAATTTTCAGTTTTGTGGAGTTGTAACAAATCAATTAAAAAAAAAAAAAAGATGAATGAGGCATTCATCTCGAAGAAGGGAGGATAAATGGGGAATATCCAAGGTTTGGATCACTTGGGTTAAGGTTATAGTCCTGTTGAGTCGATTGGGTTTCCATTGGAACTAGCTTAGGTCAAAGATACAATTTAAATCTATGGAACATAGATACGAAAATTATGTCAAACAACCACGATGAAATGGCATAATGGCAAAAGCAAGATATAACATGACATAGACAAAATATTATATTTCATAAATTATTAATACAAAATTATAATTGCTGCTATTTCTAGTAAATACATTATAGGATGAAGTATACTTTTATAAAAGAAATTTCAAATTAATAAGAGAAAAACAAACACAATTAAAAACTACTAAATTAAAAACATATTATTAGCTCAACGACGAATAAGAATTTCCTAAACAAAAAATGACAGTGAAAAACAAAAACATGAAATTATTAGAAATGAAACAATAAGAAAATCTCATAATTGTAAAATCCAAATTTTAGTTATTGATTCTTCAACAAAATCTTGGAGTGAACATCTAAAAAACTAATACTAAAGTCATGGGATTTGGATTTCAAATCAAAGTCAAAGTGAAGCAACCAAGCCTCACTTGTTCGAAATCATGTGTGCACAAGAAAACTAATCTCAACGAAGTCTTGCATCAAAGTTGATGTCATGTGCGTTTAGGTAAGCCTAAGCCTATCAATTCGAAGTTTTGTGTCAAAGTCAAAGTTGTGCATGCAGGTAAGTCAAAGCCCATCGAAGTCGAAGCCAACTCTCGCTCAAAGCTCATCAAAGTCGAAGTCTTGCACTGAAGTTGAAGTCATGTGAGAACAGGTAAGTTGACGCTCATCGAAGTCAAATTCATCATAAAAGTGAGGCGGCATCGTCAGCTAGAGTCACTCAACTAGTTAGGCTATCAATAGGATAAAATTTCTCTCCATGTCTCTCACTCTCTCCCTATAATAGAAGAAAAAGGTTTAAATGATATTAAAAATTTTTATCCTGTTTCTATGTATAAGGGCATGTTCCTCTGTGTCCGTCGAGTGTCCACCTAGTGTCCAAAGTGAATTTTACTCTTAAATGGACCTGACACTATTTTGGAAGTGTCAATTAAGTGTTGGGGCGTGTTTGAGTTGTTGCCCATATTTGAAATGTGTCCGACAAAAACATAAAGGGCATTTAGAAGTATCCGTGCTTCATAGACTCTAATTAGCTTAAGTTTGGAGAAACTAAATTAGTTTGACTAAATCACGATGGTTGGAGAAATTTGTGCGGCAATTAAGATGCAAGGTTGACTTTAAAATTTAAATTCAACTTTAAATTTATGTTTCAATTTGAAAAGCAACTTAAAGGTGTGTTTCAAGATTTTGAATAGAATTATGAATGATATAATCAAGGATATTAAGAGAATATTTATGGAAAATATTGCTGAGGATATGAACAAAATGATGGACTAAAAAGGGGAGGAAAACATGTGATTGTTGGAACTAATTTTCAAATTCAATTTGAAAACTGAAAAATCAATTATCAAAAACTTACTTGGTTTTCAAAATTCAAATCTGACCTTTTGGAATTTTCAAAATTTAAATATTTTAGGAAAATTTTCGATTCTTCACCTTATCTTTTTTTTTTTTTCCTTCTGTGTGGAATTTCTTGCAAAAACCCTTATGTTCAATAAAAGGAGAAGGTGATATCATAAGTAGAGGAAAAAGGTTCCAAATGCAACAATGATAAAATATATCTATAAAGAAAATAAAACTCCAAATGCATAAGATTTTGCAATCTAATTAGGTTTTCTGAAGGGGAAGATTGTTAGTAAGTTCCTGAGTATTCTAAGTACAAATATAAAGATTTAAAATTTCGCAATTAAGTATCGAGATGATTTTCATCTATGAGGAAAGGCATAAATAAGCCTCGAGATATTTTTAGACATAAACATGATGATCAACAAATTGCAGAAAGTAAGAAATATTATGCTAAAATAAAATTATGCAGTAACAAATGTCATATTAACATCTTCACATCCAATCATTAAGTGAAAGTGTCATACAAATATCAAAGAACTAAGAACTAAGAACATAACAATTCAAAAAAGTTCAACACAATATAGCTCTCTTTCCCATTCCTACATCAAAGTAGAACATGGCAAGCTTGTCAAGAAGGAAACCGCAACAACACTGGGAAGGAAATGGTTGGCAACATGCTTGGTACGACGCATAGAAGGGCGTGCATGAGATGTGAGAGGTACTCGGGTGTGTGTAAGACCGAGAGGAGAGGGGTGTTGACGTTTTTTTTTTTTTGTGTCGACCCGACCCCGATCGAGCCCGACTAGGCTCAATCGTGCTCGATCGACTTGATTGACCGTCGTCGAGACAAAATCGGCTCAAATTGGACCCCGATTTGTTTTAATTAAATTTGTTTTAGCCAAATTAAATCAAATTTAATTAAATTAAAATCAAATCAAGTTAAATCAAACCCCGTCGAGCGTCGTCGAGTTCAATTCGACGCATTTCGACACAATTCGGCGTCGATTCAAGTTAAGTTTGTAAAATTAACTTGATCGGACCCGCTCGAACCCAAATCGACCCAAATCGATTTGAGTCGAGTTCGATTTGGGCTAAATCAAATAGCCAAATCTGAAATTGAAATCAACGGCTACGATTCGTTTGATTTTTAAATTTTGCGGCCGTCTTCCCTCAGTCTTCGATTCCCGCGGGCGGCTACAGCAGAGAGATCGTGTGAAGATCTCTTATCTCCTGCAGCAAAATACTCGAGTGAGGATGGGCATCCCGCGTGCTTGTCCGTCCCGTGTAGAAAGGGAGATCGAAGGGAGAAGAAACTTTCTTCTTCTTCTTTGGCTCGTGTCCGTCCCGCAACTCAGAGAGACAAAGAGTGAGAAAGCGAGAGAAAAGGGAAGACGATACCTTGCGCTCGTTTCCACCAGGCGGAAGCAAGGACCCCGCGCGCGACTTCACTGTGCGGCTCCTCTCCTGTGCCTTTCGTCCCGACAGAGAGAGGGAGAAGCGGGATTTATCCCCCGCGTGCGGTTCATCCCGAACGGAAACAGAAAGAGCGACTCCCGCGCCCGAGCTCGCTTCCTCGCGTGCGGAATCCCTTCCCGACTCCGACCAGGCCTTCGGCCGAACCTCCTAAGGGGTTCATCTTGCTTGCTCGATTGACCGTTTGGAGCCTCAAGCCCTGCACGTCAAACTTCCATCTGATTTGAAGACCCGACTCCTCCCAAGTCTGGACTTCCGCGACGTTTCACTCAGAAAGAGGCTTCTACTTCCTCTTCCTTCAATTCCGACGACCTCGAGGCGAGTCGAAGGCTGTTTGAAGCTCCCAAGCAGCAAACGGAGGCTCCTAAACCTTCCAAACAGCAGTTTGGAGCCTTCGAATCATCTTGGACAGCAGCGGCGACCTCTGGAACTTCTTGGACAGCGACTTGGACCTTGAACCGGAGCTTGGACAGCAGCTAGAACTTGGAGCGGAGCTTGGACAGCAGCTTGGACATTGGTTTGGAGCGCTTGGACAACCCGGGGAAGGTATACCACCAAAACTTAGGCGAAACCTTAAGGCT
Source organism: Dendrobium nobile (assembly GCA_022539455.1). Taxonomy (NCBI): domain Eukaryota; kingdom Viridiplantae; phylum Streptophyta; class Magnoliopsida; order Asparagales; family Orchidaceae; genus Dendrobium; species Dendrobium nobile. The sequence goes on along the minus strand of CM039722.1, from coordinate 60,155,850 downwards.
CCCAAGGCCAATTGCAATGTGGTTGACGATCCCAAGCTTTAGGTCCTTAGAAACTTTGATTTTTGGTTCCCCAAAATCCCTTGACGGCTGTCCTCTTTGCAAAACAGCGAAAATTTAGTTACTTTTCGTTGTTGGTTCTCATGTGAGAATCCGTAGAGGATGTTAATGCGTGTAGAAGTGTTGGATTTGTGTCTAATGCCTCTCAAGTGCATGCTTTAGCATTCATATTGTCTTCCAAACTTCCACCTATCAATAACCATAGGCTATGTGACATTCTCCCTTCCCAAAACGAATGTTGAGGTGTAGATTTCTTTGCATCATGAGACATGTTTCCCCACTTGATTAAGTGTCACAACAAAACTTACACGAAATTTGGGATTTCATATTTGCTAACTTGTATATTATCCATGGCTTTCATGAATGCGCAAAAGTGCATTTCTAGTCGGATTTTAAATCCATGGCACACTTCTTGTAGGATTTCACACGAATCTCCAAAGATTCATGTTGCAAATCCTAGGATTAGTAAAGCTTTTAGAAATCCATTTTTTTTTTGGTGTTTTGTGAAACTCATGGAGGTGATAACAAATGAGCACTCAAACTTATGAAATCTCTAAGACTAGAGATGTTTGCCCATGCTTCTAATGCATTAAATTAAAAAGGGTTTGCAAGCTTCAATTTATTTGGTTATATGCATCTTTATTTCAAAGCTTATATAGCAAGATAATTTGTAAATGCAAAAATTTCTTTATGTGATGAAGCTTGTAAATTTTTGTGAAGCTTTGCAAATGCTTGGAGGCAAATTTAATCAATTCGGTGAGCCTCTTATGTTGTGAGATTGCACATTAACCTCCTAAGGCTTGTGTCGAAATCCCACAAAGAGGGCATAATTGGTTAAGTTCGTATACGATGTTTTGCAAAGTAAGAATAGAAGCAAATGTTTTATATTGCTACGCATTTATAGATTTGCAAACTTACTAATATGCTTATCAAATCTCTAAATACTTATGAAACAAGTATGAGATGAAGTTGATAAACATGTTCAATGAAATTTGCAAGTTAAGTAGTGTTTAGCAATTGAAACGATCAAACATCTCAAACAAAAAAAATAGTGAACTTCGCATGCATATTCTTAGGTTCTTGATAGAGCTTATCAAATCGATCTTTAGGGCATCTCTAAGATCTTTCAAGTCCCCTAAGTCATGCCAAAATTGACTTAGAAAACCTTTCAAGTTTGACACTTGGAACTTCCTCAAAATTCTAAGTTCTTCGTTGCACGAATGCCAACAAACATCACCCTTCATTTTAGATATCTTTGGAGTTCCTTCAAAGCCCCAAGATATTCTATCAACTTCAACCTTTATGATTTTAGGAACAAATTCTAGGTCATCTCTCTTTTGTTGAGACAAAAAAAAAATCAACAAATGCTTGCACTTCCATGGGTGATATTTTGGAGCCTCCCTAAGTTCCAAATGTCCATCATATGGACCATTTGAACTTGAGACCAAACTCTCAAGTTCTCATACTTAGTTTGTTGAAGCACCTAATCAACAAATAATTCACTCATGTGTTGCATTTAGAGACTATCCAAGGCTCTAAATGCTTCTCCTACACATGAATCTTTGTAGTTTGGAACCAAACTCTAAACTATCAACCCTTGTGTTGGAACATAAAACCAACTAATACTTTCTTCCCATTCGTTTGTCAAGTCATATAATTGACAAATGAATACCCCTTCCTCATGCATGGTAATTTGGAGCACCACATAGCTCCATTTTCCCATATGCATGAATGTTCTCAACTTAGGATTCCAAAAAAAAGCCTAGGTTCCACTACATGTCTATTTTTTAGGTCTCTCTTAGATCTTGCCAAAATGGATCTTTAGGTTTCTCCCAGAAACTTTCAAATCCCCAAAATCATATTAAATTTGATTTGGGAAGACCCTCCAACGCATTAGGGAGTTGACCTTCCCCCATTTCAAGCAAATCCAAAACATTTGTAGAAGGGTAGGAGGTTCCCTTCCTTATGTACATGTCCTTCATGCTTAGTAGTTGGGGTGTCCTCTAAGTCCCAATTATTATAGTCCATGAATCAAGATTTTAGAAAACAAATCCTAAGTCTCCACTCCATTTGCTAATAATACAAAATTAGCATACGAGTACCCCTCCTCTCATATGTGATGGTTTGGGAACTCTCAAAATTCCAAACTATTGTTATATGAAAGTCTTGTAACTTAGAACCGAAAATCTAAGCTACCTCTTTCTTTCATTTTGAGACACAAAAGGCAATGAAAGAATTCCCTTTTAGGCTTAGAATTCTAAATCTAGTCTATCTCATTTGCCTAACCTATATTGGTAGATGAATCCCTTAATTTGTAGTTCAACAACTACAAATTACACCTTTTATGCAATGATATTTGGAGCACCCTAAGCTTTAAACATGTCATGGCATAAATTCTTTCTAACTTGGAACCAACTTCCAAGTTCTCTCATTTTGTTTGTTGGAGCATAACACCAACACGCATTCCCCCATGAATGATACTTGGAGTCTCCAAAGGCTCTAACCAATATCATTACATGGCTCTAACTCTTAGAAGCAAATTTTAAGTCCCCTTTTCATTTGCTAACAACACAAAGCTAGCAAATCCCTTCATGTATAGTAATTTGAAGTTTCCCATAAACTTCTACTTACCATTGCATGGTGTTATTGAACTTAGAACCAAACTCTAAGTTCTTTCTCTCAATTGTTTGAGCCTAAGTCTAACAATTGAACACCCCGCTTAGGCTTAGGATTTAAAACCTAGCCTTTCCTCTCCATTCACTTAACCCAAGTTTAAGTGAATGATCACCCCTCTTTGAATACCAAATATTCAAAGGCCTTTCTTTTGGATTTTGTAACTTTCCAAGTTACATTTTCTTACTTCAATCTCAAAATTGTAGGAAGATTATCAGATCTTCTATTTATTGGATTACAAATCAATGAGTAATCCCTTAGATATAAGATTCAAATCCTAGTCTTCTTCATTTGCTTAGCAATTAATTAAGCAAGTGAATGCTTCTCCTCGAACACCCAATGTCCAAGGAATCTCTTCAACATGCAAATCCAAAATTTGCTTGTTGTTTCTCTTTTCTACAACCCAAAAAGTTGTAGGAAGACCCGTACATTTTCCTAAAGTCTAAAATTAAGAGAACGTACGTGTCTCTTTGAACACCAAATGTTCAAAGAACGTTCTTGGACTTGCAACCCATAAGTTGTATCTTCCTCCCTCTTTCCTACAAGTCAAGATTGTGGAAGAGTATTTAAATCTGTCTTCATGCTCCCAAACTCAAATTGGAAGGATGAATCCCCTTCTTTGAACGCCAAATGTTTAAGGGAAATCTTTTACTTTGCAACCTTCAAGTTGCATTTCCTTCTCTCCCTACAAATCTAAACTGTAGGCGACCACCAAGTTTCCTCTTCATTTCTCTTAACCCAAATTAAGAAAATGAAACTCCTCCTTGAATACAAAAAAAATTCAAGGAAGCACCTTCTTGATTTGTAACCTTGAGGTTACAAATCGTCTTCCACTCCTATAGACTCCAAAAGTTTTAAGGAATTTCTTACCTTGGTTCAAAGCCATAGGTTCTTTCACTCTTCCTACAACTCAAAAGTTGTGGGAAGCTTTTCAAATCATCTATTTGTTGAATCAAAATTAACAAATAGTTCAATCCAAAAATTATTTATTTGTTGAACCTAATTCAACAAATAATCTCGTGTTAAGCAAGGAATCAAAGTCCTAGCTTTTCTTTCATTCTCCTAACCTAAATTAGGTGAATGAGCTTCTCTCTTTGGACATCTAAAAGTCTAAAGAATTCTTGATGTGTAGGCCCAATCTACACATCAATCTCCTTTATTTGCTTAATCCAAATCAAGCAAATGAAACCCAACTCTTTGAATACACAAAATTCAAGAAGGTTCTTTTGATTTGTAGCCTCAAAGCTACTAATCTCCGTTCTTTTTCATAGGTTCCAAAAGCTTTAGAAGATGTAATACCTTAGCCAAAAGCTATGGATTCTTCCCTCTCCAACTCCAGAGTTGTAAGAGACTTCTTCTCTCCTTTAGCCCCAAAGCTAGAGGGAGTTCTCCAACATTTAGCTCAAAAGTTAAATGTTGGATTATGTCCTTCCTTTTCTTAGCTCCAAAAGCTAAGGAGAGTCTCCCCCAACATGTAGCCCGAATACTACATGTTGGGCACTCCTTCCTTAGACCCAAACTCTAGGAGGATCCTTAGTGTGACATACCACACGAGCCTCACACACTTAGATGCACAGTCCCTTAGGCATGCTAGGATTAGGATTTTTTTTTGTGTGCGCATGTAATTGATGTTGTGGAGTGATTGACCCTTGGATTGTCTGCGTGTGGGCATTTGCCCTTAAGTGGTTAGTATAGAGATATAAATGATTTTCTGTGCAGGTGGCCATATCTAAAAGGGGGCGCTCATAAACGCATGACAGGTACTGCTTAATACCCCCCCAAAGATGTGGCCAATAGGATAGAAGCAGGGGCCTAGCATTTAGCGCTCTAAGTGCTAGGCCAATTTTGGGAATATAATGTGATTATTATATAAATTGCTGCTTAACTCTGTCTTGCAGGTTTTGAGTCTTTTCTTTTTCATATCATGTATTTGATTAGAAGTAGGATGTGAACTTGTGGGGTTTGAATTAGAAAGCAAGGAGGATCAAAGAAAAAAGTATCATTTTGGAGATGAAGCTCAAAGACCTCCTTGAAGGTTAAAGCTTGAAGATCCCCACAAGTAGAGTCTGTAATTAATTCAACTGGGTTGTATAATGGCAGGCAACTCAGCTGCCAAATTTGGTTGTAATAAATTGGACTTTATCTACATTTCTGCATTTTGTTTATAAATAAAAGCATGTGTTGAAGTGTTTACTGGGTGTGCAATAGAAAAGCATGTTCTTTCCTAGGTTTCTTTCCTTGCTTTTGTTTGGGCGTGGCCTGGACTTGATTACGTTAGGCTCTTAGGATAAATTAAGTTTTCTACCCCTTAAAATATAAACAACCTAAAAATGAAACTAGGCTCCAAAGTTTTTTTTTTAACAAAAGAAAATTTGCATGGCTCCCTTCAAGGAGCCAAGTTTTCAAAATTAAAAGAATCATGCATAGCCAAATGTGTCACATGTAGAATGCCTCAACTTAAGGATTAGATAACAAAAAAAAAAATCTTTTCTTTATGAGTCAGCATATGCATACCCACATAATAAGGCATCTTGGCCTCAAAGCCAAGTTATAAGACCTATCCTCTAAATAAAAAAAAACAACCCTACCACTCTACACTTGCATTGAGACCGGACAGCATGGTTTTAAAAGCGTTTAGGAGGGTTAGCTGGTAATCCCTTCCAGGCGGGATAATAAATCCAGAAGTCGGGAAGATTATGCCTCATGTGAGGTGTAATTTGTAAGTCCCTTGTGCATTCGTTAGATCTAGGTTCGAGGCACTACCTCCCGGTAATCCTCACCTTAGTCTTAGGGTCCGAGGCAAGGGTTGATCTCAAGTCACCCTATAAGCCCTCAACTTTCGGGCAATTCCTCCAACAAGTGTTGTTGGGATGTAAGCCCCAATCTTCTAATAAAAATATCAACTTAAACCAAAATTAGGTTGCTAAAATGTAAAGCTCAACATAGGATAGTTTGGGCACCTCTGAGTTTCATCTCAGAATCAAGTGCCCCTACTTCACCTTCTTTGGCTTTCATTCCCAAAATCCAATCCTTAGTTGATCTCTTCAACTTTTCCTTGAAATTCCTAAAGGACCAAAACCTTTAAGCAAGACTTTCATGGATTTTAAAATGAAAATCAAGCTTTAGCCAACATTTAAATGACTTCAAAATGAAGAAAACCACTAGTTTAATCAAAAGTGTTCCCAAATCAAACTTGGGATGTAATTAACCATAGGGGCTTGCCCCTATGGGATGTCTGTACCCCAGAAATAAATAAACCCCACTCAACCAAACATTGAGTGGGGGAATCTCTGTTAAATAATTGTAAATTTTATTATTGAGCCCATAAGAAAATGGTATTTTTATCCTTCGGGGTAATATATCGTATTCTTATGCCGTGCCCGATCATAAAATATGCAATCCGTTTGAGGATACAAAAATTCTCCAACAAGGGGCTTGTGTGAAGAGTAAGAGATAATGAATGAATAGAAGGGGTTTTACTAAATATATATTACTTATATTTGTCTTTAAAAAATAAAACATATCCCTAAATTGTGCACACTTTATAATACTTGAGGCGATGCATCAGATTACTCAAATTTAAATCATTATATATATATAAGCCACAATCCTTATAATACCCTTAAAAGATGCATTCAAATCCACATAAAGCAAACAGCTTTTGGGTAGATTTATGCATTTGCTTTTTTATGTAGATTAACAAATAGCCACTTTTGTCTAAAGATTAGTTTTTCTTTACAAAGCATATAGGATCATGGCTTCGAAAATAAAGTATAACGGGTTAGATCCACAACACAGTACATACCTTCCACCATGCTGTGCTTCAAAAGATCTAGCAGCGTCTATGGGACTGCGTGATTTAGGACTGGAGTTGTACTGACAAGATGATTCCGACGGGAAAGGTAGAATGCCATCACCATCAGCTGAACTTGGAATTCTTCTAGCAACCGATTCCCACTGTTGTTCGTTGGAACTACGTGGAAAATGACCATAAAAGCCAGATTTAGATTCAGCAGGCCTATCATCTTTATCAACATCGTGAAATCCTTTCTGATTTTCTCCTCCAAAATTATTTTCAATCCGTTCAAAAGCACTATTAGAGTTTCTTGAATCACCCTGATTATCTTGCAGCACAATCTGCAGTCCAAAGATTCAATAAGGATGCGAGATAAATCATCGTGCACGACTAGCGAAGAAATTCAAGGCATAACTCAAATCTAGAATCTCTCCTAAAGTTTCAACTAACTTAATAGCTCTTGCATAAAGAAATTACCTCAATAACAGCATCAAAATCACGAAACCGTGGTGGCCTGGTATCTATAGAGGGAAGACGTTCACCATAGCCACTTTCAACTTGAATTGGTCTTCCAGTTGGCTGGCAAAACGCAAGTCATCATCAAAAGAAGGCTCAGACATTTCAAATTAATGAAAACAAAGCCGAAACATGATGGTTATTTGAAGCAACAAATAACAAGCATAGAAGTGAAGAAATATGTTGAAAAATAAGTCTTGAATGATAGATATAATAATAGAAAAAAAAGATATTAAAACTTACTAGTGCTGGCCTTATGCAGGCAGTTCCTTTTCCTTGGTCACTCAAATCTGCCAGCCCATTTTCTGATTTATCATGAGTTATGTTGTCCACAGACATGTTATTATGGCCGGTTGCAGCTGCAAGCTCAGGAGGTAAATCTGGATCATAGTCCTGATAAGAAAGATAAATTTTAGTGCTCTAAACAAAGCCAGATTCACATTTAGTTTAACAGGACAGATTACATAAATACATAATGCAAAAAAACTTCTTAAGTGCCTTTTTGACACCAATTTCCTAATTAAAAAACCTAAAACCTTCTAACACTTTCAAACTACACAAGTATGAAAATCAGCCACAACTGCTAAGCATGTTCCATTTAGCTGTCCAAAACTTCAATCATATTTACTTCAAACAACATTACTGTCTGATGTTGGTCAACCATCATCAACAGCAATGACAAACATACCCGCATCTGTGGTCACTGAGGCCCTGCACAGCTCATAGAAAGATGATAACCTAAGCTCACAGAGGCAGAACCATAGGGGCCTTATGCAGGATGACTATGACCTAGCAAGGGAATGGAGATTGGAAATATGCACAGCCAGCCTGCAGCAGGCTCAGACAGGGCTGTTGTGCATGGACAAGCCACTGCCGGCGAAAAATGTTAGGAAAAATAAAAGTGCTACATTTTATTTGATTTATTTTGTGCTAGCAAAAACATGCTTATTTAAAGGCAAGCAATAAGAAAAATACAGCACATGAGAATATATTATAATAATGAGTATTATATATTCCTAGCATAAATATTAATCACATGCAAAAATATTATTACGGTTATATAGTAACTCTGACACCCTCCAAATAACTCACAATGCAATAAAAAGAAGAATCAAGAGTTTGTATAGTACAAGAAAATTCGAGAGATCCATACCAACAGCTATTTAACAGCTTCACAAAATTGTCGATTTAAGTTGAACTACACTAGAACAAGACATTCTCAAATAAACCCAGAACAACCAAGGGATTGACTCCGGGCCAAACATTATTAAGGCTAAAGGTGACCAAATCATCTTAAGTAACGATCCTGAAGGGATTTCAGGGGATCCACATGGGATCTTCAAGATAGGAGATGAGACGAATCGTTGTTTGCCAAGCAAGACCAAAAAAAAAAACTTTAGCCAGACGAGATCCTCATGGGATCCTCACGAGATCTTTGACCAAAGAAAAGAAGACGAATACTTAGAACATGGTTTAGATACCATATAAGAAAACATAAAAAGGCTACATCTTTATTTGATTTATTTTGTACTAGTACTAGCATCTTACTTTAAGGAGAATGAGAATAACAATAAGAAAAAACAATAAATGAGAATAAACTTACTCGATAACGAGGATATATTATAATAATAATTATTAACCGCATGTAATAATATTAATATGATAAAACAATTACTCTAATAACACTGACTTGAGGAAATGTTTTCCATTTAAAAAAATAAATGAATGGGCACATTAATGACTTCATTAGCACAAAGACCAATAGCAAATGGACAAAAAAATATGATATGGTAGTAATTCTGCAACATAGATGAAACTAGTGTTATACCAGGAATGGTGCAGATTTCCAGTATATTCCATATAAAAGTTAGCATTTTAGGTATTATACATGCAAAAAAAAGGAAACTATTGTTGTAAATTGACATAACTTAAGGGTATCGTTACCTGTTCTGACCGACCACTTTCATAGACCCTGATTTTTCCTTGCATGGTAGATTCGAGACGAAGTTGTTCCTGCATTTAGTTTATAGAAGGTCCCAGAATTACTACAAATGCAGATGCTCTGGCATGACCTATACCAAAAAAACAAAAAAAAAAGACAACTAACTAACCAATTGCTTGCAGTATTCCTTCCAATGTTCTTCATCCAGTCCAAAATTAAAAAAATCTGAAATATCAACTCCTGGATGTCTCCATGGTTTATCCTCAAAACTTTCAATGTCAATGTCAAACACAGTCCTGAATGTACAACAATTGAATATAACAATTATGTAAATATACTATTTATTAAGTGTAACGACACAAATTTGATTTTAAAGGGAGTATGTACTAAAAAACTGTGAACATACATCCTATGACAGGCATCTAATTGTTCAGAAGTCAAAATATTGTCAATAGCTGGTCTGAATTCATAGCACCAGCTGATGTTATGGGTAATACACATGGACATGGAAATTCCGCAATAGCCAAAACAACCACTAAATTGTGCTAAACTATAAGGATTTATAATGACCCGAGCATTAATGGAGTATGAAACTTGCTTTCTTGTCCTCCATTCTCCTTCTTTACTCAACTAATCCAAATATAGTGCCCTAAAACATTACAATTAGAGATAGCAGGAATAGCAAGGATACACAGTTAAAACAAACTCAGAATCTTTGATAAATCTACCTGATTATGCAATTTGTTGAATTCTTCATGCAATTTATGCACTTTCAGTTGATGCCAAGCATTCACTCATATAAGGATGCAAAAAAAAAATGATATAGAAAACGTAAGAAATGATACGGAAATACTCAAAAGTTAGATATGTGTTTGTCTTAAATGAACTAAATGACCCCATATAAATTTGTGGGGTATAAAAAAGATAATAACATGAAATGGGTAGGCAAATCAGCAATGTCTGCCATTTAATTTAATATTAATAAACTGGCTAGAAAAGAATTATAAGCTAAAATGAAATGTGATGTCTGTTTCATGTACTAAAATTATAAAAAATGCCTAAAATAGACTAATAAGACAAAATAATAAAAAATTTTGAGAAAAGGATAAAGTGGATTGAACATTACTAAGAAAATGCATTCAGGGAGTAAAATGAACCAGCCTCTAACAAGCAAACCTAACCGACTCACTTGTGTGATGGAAGACTGAAATCCAGGCCACTGCCAAAAGGACGGCCTGATGCAATATTGCCCCAAGTAGGCAACCCATAGCCAGAATGAAAGCCTTTCTGCACATTAGGAAAGCCAATGCCACTCACTGGCCTCCAATCACCTCTTCCCCTCCCAGCAAGAGGACCAAAGGCAGGTGGGCGAACTTGACCAAGAGCACCAGCTGCAGCCATGCCTGGACCTCTAGGTGTAGGTGTCGCACCAGGTCTAACATACTGCATTTAAGATGAAAAAATGATAAAAAAAGGATCATTTACAGAGACTCATGTTTTACATGATGAGTTAAAGCAAAATTTACATAAACTAGTGCTACTTAATTTAATTGACCATCAAATTCAAACTCCTTTGGGTCTGAGAGAAAAATAATCTTCATGCACACACTCATACAGATTTGTAGGTGAAAGACATGAAAAGATGAGAAATTTATTTGATTAAACTTAGATGACAAATTGCTCTTCCAATATGTGAAATCTGAGACAGTTTATCTACTCAATCTGGCATTCAAAAGTCTCCATTGTGTGTGAACAAAATTAAAAAGGACAGGACTTGGTTCAAGGAAGCGGAGTAATGCAAATATATTTGGCTTCACAATTTCATGTTGGGTGTTCGGTTCCAACATAACTAATAAGTGGTTGGATTACTTACAGAATGTGAACAAATACATTTTACCATTGACAATTGCCTACCTAAGTTTAAAAACGGGTAGAAAAAATTAGTAATTGCTGTGCCTCAAAAACAAGAAAACCTCGAGTTATGATTAACCAAGCAAGAAAGAAAATTTAATTTTATTCAACTTCTCGCCAATCAAAAATACGAATGAAAACCAGCATCAATTCAATTCCAATAACATTTCAATTTTCTTTTTTCATTTTTTTTCTTTTTCATTACAACAGACCAAACAGAGCCTTAGATTCCATACCCTTGTACTTTCTACACCAGAAATTGAAATCCAAACTTTATAACTGCTTATATTTTGAATTTTTTTTATGGGTGTTCCATAAGCCCTGTATTTCACCTTGCAAAGCTTTTGAATAAATTAAAACCTGCATTCACTTCATCTGAATTAAGAGTCAGTGGAGCCTATTTTCTCAATACAAACACAATCTGATCACTTTCAATCGCAAGGATGTTGCCTGACTTGTACTTAGAAAACGAAAGTTAGTTTTTCAGGGTATAAACCCCAGTCTGTTGAAGATCATAATATCATAGTTTCAAGACAAAGAACCAACAATTGTAAATAAACTCGGCATGGTAAAGCACTTCAGATTCCAATCAAGATTAATAACTTGATCTAAATACTAAAGCATTCAAAATAGATCTCCAATGGACAGCAAGTTTTCAACATTGATTGGAATCTCCTAAATCATCATTCAGTTGTTACCAAAGAAAAAGAAAACTTCTCCCATAGAGATCCTAAACCTCAATGATGAACAAGATAAACGCCGATCACGACCCATGTTTTGCACCTTGCAATACCTTGCTATATTATATATTCACATGTTGAATAAGTACGCGATTTTTATAACCAAAAACACCTCCTTTGGCACCAATCCACATAAGCCAACCCAACCACAATACTATCAACAACTCATACCAAGCATGCCAATAAAACATAACAAGAATATCTTTTTATATGCCTTGCAAAAAAATATATCTTTATATGTAGCAATACAATAATTCACGTTATTCGTTACAAGAAAGAAACTCTCTGTTACAAATGCAGATACTAGGGTTTCCACAGCTAGCCAATAACTAACCTTGAACATAGAATGATGCTGCGGATGGAAACCGTGATTGCTATAACCTATACCAGGCCCAGCTACAGTTGGGGCCACACCACTTGCCTTTGTTACTTCAAGCATCTCCTTCTTCTCCCCATCTACAGAAGCCTGCATTGCATCATCGCCCCAATCTTGATCCTCCATGGCCTGGTGATGATGACGCTGATCATCATCAGTAACAATAACCAGATCCTCATCATCCTCGTCACTGCCCCCTCCATCCCTCCTCTCTAGACCTAGCAGATCATGCCCAGTGTCGTTAAGAACAATCTGCAGATCGTCCTCGCTACCGCTATCCCAATCATCGCTCTCGGAAGTCTTTACGAGCACGCCGTTGGGAACTGCAGGACTTTCGAGACCAGGAATTACCGGTTCATCCTCGCGAACGCATAACTGCTGCGTCTTCTCCAGGGACCCTTCCCCATCAACCATGTTCCCTTCCTGTTTAGAAATCTTACTAGCCTCGTCCGCATCATCCTTATCCAGAACCCTAGCTCCACCGCCTTTAGAGGATAAAGCCCTAGCGGCGTCCTTTGAACCTCTATCCACGACCACTTCCTCATCATCGTCGACCCAATTCGCTGGTTCCTCAACGGGCACGGGGTCGCGACCAAGAAGCCAATCGTCGTCGGCGTCCTCGACGGAGACTTTGCGTTCACGATCTATGGAGGACGATTCCGGAACTGGTGCGAAGGGAAGGGAGGATCCGTGTAGAATATTGTCTTCCTCCTCGTCGGAGTCGCTTACGCCTCCGCTGGCGACCATGGAACGAGATTTTTGGTCTGCAGAGACCAAAGTTGGGACAGAGGATACGTGGAGTATGTCGGTGTAGAGATCTCCGAAGTCGTCGTCATCATCCATGGCAATCGAATTTGAAGAAAGTGGCGATCACAAAAAGAGAGAAATCGCAAGGCGGCGATTCTGTAGAAGAGCCGGGGAAGACGGTATGCTAGGTGCTCAACCTGCCGGTTAAATTCTATAAGACCCCTATCACAAAAAATTGCAAAACCATACTTGTAGTAGCTTTTGGACGGGGCCTAACATCCCGCATTTAGTTTGACCCAGTTTTACTTGTCTACCTAGATGGGCTAAAGGCAGTTCCACGAGCCCACTAGCAGCCCACAACCCATTTCAACCTTAAAAAAAAAACTAAAAGTAAATACACACAAATGCACAGATATTTAGCAAGCAGTTGATGGATCAAGGGAGGGGGTGGACTCCTCTAACTATTTAAGAAAATCACTCTCATGGAGCTCACAGAGAACGCTCAGATTGATCAACATGCGTTACTCCCTTTGCAAGATGTGTTTGGAATTTCTTGCCAAGCTAGTAGCCCAACATTTCTTACGTACTTGGACAATTACATCAGTCACTCCCTCCCTCTCTAAGCGACCATCCTCACTAGACTTGCATAGAAGAAATTGCGCACTCATGGGACCCTTACCTTACCTCAACGAGACCATCAAACTTGGAGCTCTTCATCCTTGTGACAATACCTCACTCGCCTCCTCTCATGAGATCCAAGATCTCCCATATAGGTCACTAGTAATATTAATAAGCTCGGCAGCCTTCAATCCCCTTTCATCTCAACACTCCCCATAGAGCTCATAGAAAACATTCAGAGTGATCAATAGGCGTAACTCCATCTGCAAGGTGTTTCGGGGATTTCTCACCAAGCTAGCAGCCCAACACTTCTCATGTACTTAGACCACTACATCAGTCACTTCTTCCCTCTTAATGTGGCCATCCTCACTAGACTCAGATACAAGAAATTGCCTACTCACGACCCTTAACTTACCTCACCACGACTATTAAGGTTGGAGCTCTCCCTCCATACGATGATACCTTCAGGGGGGGGGGGGTTCTCAATATCTAAATTTGAAAGAATTATTAATTTTTAATCTCTTAATTAATTTGTCAGAGTCACTAAATATCTATCATTTTATATAAACTCAAAAAAATAATAATTATAAATCATATTTATCAAAATAGTTATATATTCACTCTTCAAAATACAATTTACAATAGCTATGAGATTTCAATAATATAAATCTATCATTTTTAAAGCTCCTGACTACTAAAATAAAACATATAAACAAAAAAAACTTAAAAACACTGTCCAACCTCACTCCTGAGGGTCATGACCCCTTCTCATAGAGAACTTGCCTACCTATCCAAGATGAACCACTAGCCTCAAGTCCACATAGAACACCTAGATTGATCAACAAGCGTTACTCCCTCTACAAGGTGTGTCGGAGATTGCTCACCAAGCTAGTAGCCCAACAAGTCTCAAGTACTTGGACCACTACATCAGTCACTTCCTCCTTCTAAAAGCGACCATCCTCACTAGACTTAAATATAAGAAAGTGCCAACTCACGGGACCCTTAACTTACCTCTCTGTAATCATCAAACTTGGAGCTCTCCATCCTTGTGTGAATACCTCACTCGCCTCTCTCCTCTCATGAGATCCAAGATCTCCCAAATTGGTCACTAGCAATATCAATAAGCTTCCCAAATAGATTGTCCCATGATTTGTCATTGATGAACTGCATTTCGGTTGAAATAATCATACTTTACGATCGGTCATTCGTAGTGATGATCATATAGTACCAACTAGGGGTGTAAACGAGTCGAGTATTTGCCTTATCAAGCCTGGCTCGTTTAATTCTTAATGAGCTCGAGCTCGATAAGTGGGCTCGAACTCGACTTGTTTAGAAAATATCAAGCTCGAGCTCGTTTGAAAAGCTCGAGCTCGAGATCGAGCTCGTTTGAAAAATTGTAGCTGCCGATGGGTTTTTTTATAAAATAAGCTTTCAAAAATTATAAAAAAATAATATTATAATATAATAAATATATATAATTATATATAGTAGCTTGATAAGCTTTCGAGTCGAGTCGGGTTGAGCTCAGCTCGATTGTAGGCTCGAGCTCGAAGCTCGATAAGCTCGGCTCGCGAGCTCGTTAACGAGTCGAGTTTGAGCTGGCTCACGAGCCGACTCGCTCACTTACACCTCTAGTACCAACATGCTGATTGAACTGTTTAGACTGATGTTCGTTCTGATGATTGTACAGTACGAACATGCAAATTGAACTGTTTGTACTGTACTAATTGGTGATCATATAATAATAACAGTTCAAATTCTTCACATCGTACTAGACAATCTTGCGATCATGTTGTACGATCTTTGATGGTTGAATTAAAATTTTTAGGATTTTTTAAAGCCATCTATTTAAGCTTTCTCCAAAGACAATATAAGTGTCTTTGGCATACATTGAGTCATCATTCTTCTGGAGAAAACTTGAAGAGAGAGCCTTAAAATAGAGAGAAGAAAGACTGCAATTTGAGAAAGAAAAGATCCTTATGAGGTTCAAGGGAGTGTGGAGGGGGTTTCACATAGTTGCTCTAGCAAGCTTGCATCTTAGTACCATCAAATTCAATGTTTGTCATGAGGAAAGTTTTGAGAAGAAGAAGATCTCTTTGGTGTCAAAGGACCTGGCTACTCCGTCATACTAGGGAAGGCAAAACTGATTCAAGGTTATATGCCTCACTATGAGGGTGAAAAGGAGTCAAGGTTGTCTGCCTCTTGAGGAGGGTGAAAAGGAGTCAAGGTCCTCTACATATGAAAGGAGTTCGGTCATCTACCGCACCAAGTTGATGGAAGAGAGTTTGTAAGGGCTTCTCCGCCTAGCTGTGGGGGCTAAAGGAGAGACACTATAGTGAGTGTAATACTCGGAGTGGGTGACTCAGAGGAGTGAACGTAGGTCATGATTTGATCGAACCAATATAAATCTGGTGTATTCTTTCTGATTTTATTTTCTACAATTTATTTTTTGCATTTTATTTTCTATTATGACTGCATTGTTGAAATTCTTTGATTGATATTATGTTGTATGTATTAGACTATTATCACAATCTTTGTAAGTTTTGATAAGTGTACTAGCTTTCACATTAAGTGATAGTATTCCTTTCGTATTAGTGAGCCTTAGGGGCAGTTCATTGAGGTCTAACAACCTCCAAGGAGTTTCAAGTGCCACTACACTCGAATAGTTAGCATTATTGTCCTCCAAAAGTGACATTCTAGCTTTTGTCAAAATTTATACCAAACACTTAAGATTCATTCTAGAGCACAGTCAATCATTTTCATGCATTAAAATACTCCTAAAGACATGCAAATAATTAAAAAAACTAAAAAGTTTAAATCTTTACCTTTTTCCAATTCGATCAAAATGGGTATAACTGAATGTTGTACCTAGAGGTTTCACATGTAATGTATACTTTTGTGGATAAATATAAAGCAAAAAACTTGTGTGGATGAGTAAATTTATTGATAGTGAAAAAATTAGAAACTCTGGTGTCTGTTATCTTAAAATAAATCTAAATTTTCCCCAAATAAAAGATATTAGATTATTTTGTTCTACCTTTGTTCTATCACCATACAACACGATATGACATGTATCTATGAGTCATATTGAGTTGGGTTATAACACTAACCATACTAAATAGTGGCATGATTAATGGGAAGGTTGGATTGTGATAAAATCGATAAATAATGAGTTGAAACAACCATCGACTGATGAAAATAGGGTGGTGGAGCTCATAATGGGAGAGATTTGAACGAGATTTAGAAAATTTTGGGCGAATTGTGGAAAGGACCGAAGCATTGATGGGGCTTTGCACTAAGAGGGATATTTGGAATATAGTTTTTTTTAAGGGGGTTGAGCCAGTTACGTCAAACTCATGCATACATCACATACGTGAGAATCAAACTCAAGGCCTCTTGGTTGATAGCCAAAGCTCCCAACCAACATATCAAGATGGGGTATGTATTTGGAATATAGTCAACAATGTAATTTTGGTAAACAAAAGTGATCAAAATAGATATTTGGGAAATAATTGATTCCTTGTGTATAAGTCATGATGATGGGTTTTGGGTGGTGATCCAGTTATTGTTATTTGACAGTAATGGCCAAGTTATGGTGCAATTATAGCCATTATGTGATGATCTAAACAATGTTATTCGATCATGGTCTGGTGGTGACAGTTGCGTAGTGGTCTGATGGCGATAATCTAGTATAGCTCTGAGATTTTTCAAACTTATGAGCTCTCTTGAATATAAAGTTAATGGCCCTCTTCATTTCGAGAGTGTGAGTTTATTTATAGATTATGAGTCAAAATTCATAATAGTCCATTAAATAGTATGTGTAAATTCTCTTAATCATAAGCCATTCAACATTTAAGTATCTTAATAATCTTGGTATTAATCCATTGTAAGCTAGTTGGATTCATTCATCTCATTGAGATGCATAATTTGATTATAAATATGCTTTTGGAGATTATTTGGTCATCCAATTAATGCTTTGAGGTTTCTAACTGTACTTAAGTACTTGATTTGGGCTAATTTTTATGGTCAATTGGACTTAGATTAGATCTCTTTTAATTTTTATGGGCTCATTTTTCAGGTCAATTGGGCTATAAGTTTGATGAAATTTGAGTTCAAATAATATGGAGTATGATTTTAAAGTTGTCCACTTTATATATATATATATATATATATATATATATATATATATATATATATATATATATATATATATATATATATATATATAATATATATATATATATATATATATATATATATATATATATATATATACATGAATTTGACAGATATCAACCTCTTGAATGTCAAGTATGTAAATATTTATAATAATAATTATTTTCAAATGTTGCAAATGTGATAATGATTTACTTTGTGGCTAATTTAATTTATGAAATACTTTTGTTCTTCATAAAATCAAGAACTATTATTACTAAAATTACACTCCATATATTTAGTTTTAGATCTACTCAAACGAAATTCTTTAGACTCTAAGGTTGACCTCCATAATTCAAGTTTACCTTCAACTGCCTCTCTATTCTTATCAACAAAAAGAATAGCATCAGCAAAAAGCATACACCCTGATAGCCTCATGCAAATGCCTAGTGAAAACATCCATGACTAAAGCAAAAAAGGTATGGGCTTAAGACTTATCCTTGATGTAATCTAACAGAAATAGGAAAATACTTGGTCAAACCACCTTGTGTTTGAACACAAATAACAACTCCATTATATTTATATTTTTTATATCAGCGTTATGTTTATACAAAAAATTTATGTTAAAGTCATCATAAAATAAATTTAATTATTTTTAAATCTATTCTGACTAAAAGCTTTTATTAAAATATACTAATCAAAATTTTCCCAAATTTAAAGCATCGTTTTCGCCATATATTTCAAGTTTTTACTTTGTATGAAGCATTAAAAAAAATAAAATAGAAGCAACCGAGCAAAGAACAAAATAAAAAAGGAGGGATCTATAGTTGAAACATTAAATAATCATCTTTTTTTTTAATTTATTAATTTCTTCCAATAAATTACCCATATTTTAAATAATTCGGTAGTTATGGTTGACCAAACTTAGTTGATAAGGCTTTGCCGACCAATCTTTTTGGTTGCCTAATTTTTGTCAATAAATATATTTGTTTGGGAATATTGTTTAATTAGGTTTATTAACATTATTCATATAATTATTTAAAGGAATACTCTAAAATGATAAAATTTAGATTATATATTCTTATTAATTTTCTTAGGATGCAATTTAAAAATTTTTAATCTATTTTGAAATGAGTGTAATAGAAATAATTTAAATATTACACTTATCTCATAAAAAAAATTAATTATATTAGAATAGACTTTATAATTAGTAAATTTAATTTAATATTAATATAATACAAGTTTTTAAATGTAGTACTAATCTCAAATCATGTACCGTATAAATCCAATCTTCCATAAAATATCAATAATTGATCCAAAGCATTTGCTCAACAAATATAGGGTGGATTCTTATAAGATCCGGCATGAGTTTCTCACTTCACTGCGAGGGGTGTCAATTTTTGACACGAGCTGAAAATCTGACTCGAGCCCGACAGGAAAAATTCGATTTCAAGTCAACTCATTTTAACAAACGGTTCATATTGTAATTCCCGGCTCTATTAAAAAATTGGGTTGTATTCGAGTCAATCTGTTAACCCGAAAATGACCTTGCATGCAGCGCGCCACACTCGCAGCTCGCCCATGGCTTGACCCATGCCTGCTAGCTCGCTCGATGACTCACCCTCGCCTACTTGTAGTCACACTCGTGGCCTGCTCTTGACCCCCGTCTGCTCTGCGCTCACTTAGGTCAACGTGTCGGGTCAAGTCGACCTCGAGTTTGAGGCAGGTTGTGTTCAAGTTTAGATTTATGACCCATTGAATTTTCAGGTTGGATCAATTGAGGACGGGCCAATTTTCAGGATGAGCCTGATCCTAACCCAAAAACCCATTTAACACTCATAAGTCACAGCTCTATCTTAGTGAGCAAGTGATAGCCCAACTTAATTTATTATTTTTCATCATGCCATTAAAAAATAATATTTGAACACATAAAAATTCTTTGCTCACAAATTAAATTAAAATAATACTATTATTTTCTAAATTATGTTATAAGCAATAATAGTCAAGAACATATCATAGTATAAATTTATAATTTCAGGAGATAAAATTTTTAGAAAGTATTATCAAGGGCACGTGTGGAATAATTTATATATCAAATTTCTGTTTTAATATGTATTTTTTTGTCAAAAAATAAAATACTAAATTTGAAAAATACTAGTATAAAATAAAAATCATAATTTTAATTTTATTTGGATAAAAACGTGTGTCACGATTTAAAGGTTGAGAACCTGTGATAGAGAATGCGCCAAAACTTTTTTTTTTTCCAATAATAAATAAATAGGGCGCGTGGAATCTAAGCATCGAATCTTCTTATCTCGGCCCGCTTCTTCTTCGCCGACCCAAACCAACTCCTATCCCAAGAAAAACCTAACCTTTTCATTTCTCTTCTATTTCTGATTCAATCTCCTGTTTCCTCCCTTGAAAACCAATTTTCTATCGAGATCCGCTTCTTTTTTGAGATGGAATCGCCAAGATCTGGATCGGATTCGGAGTCGCCGTGCTGGAAGAAGAAATCGGCGGAGGAAGGGCTGCTTGCCGGTGTAAAAGATCACGTCGATCAATTCGTTCACACTTCGGTGGAGCAGCATCGGATTTGCCTCAAGAAAACGATCCGCGGCCTTTCCGATTTTGTCAAGCTCCACAAGTCACGCACTGTATGTTTTTCAATTTTCTCGCCTCGCCCCTTCTTATCTCTAGTTTTCGAATTCTTTCTTTTCTGTTTTGTTGGAGATCTATTTCTTTTGCAGATTAATCGATCGTCGGCGTCGAAGGAGACGAGGATTGAACCGCCGGTCGAATTCTAGAACTGTTTTTTTATTTCGCGAATTATGGATTTTTTCTTTTTGATTTTCGAAAAAGAGAGATTGCTTCATATTGTGACTCACAGATTTTGTGAATTTTAAACTGGCAAAAGCTGGTGAAATATGCTGGGAGTGGGATTTGTTTACGATTTTTCTCGGCAGGTTTTTTTTTTTTTTAATTTTTTTTCCAGATGATTACAGCGAAGACTAGATCGAGGAAAATACCAACGGACCTATTTCATTAACTAATTAATTAATTACGTTTTTGTTTTTTCTTCATAGTAGATTGAATTCATATTGACTTGTAATGGGACTGCAAATTTTAAGAACTCTTTTTTCAGGTTAAAAAGGAAAGAAGATTTGAAGGAATTGAAACTAATCGGGAAATTGCAGCTCTGTTTTGTTTGGAGGAATTGAAACTGAGGAACCCTAATGAAATGGAAATGAAAATTGTAAAAGAGTTCAATTGAATTTTCTTTGCACTCATTTGTTAAGGAGAATTTCATGCTTGGAAGATGACTTTTTTTTTCATTTTTTTTCTATGAAAGGATAAAAAAAGTGTCAAAAAATTGTAATTAATCTTAAATGTCATATTTTTCTATTATTATTTTTAAATATGATTCCATTATAAAGGCAATCTTTTCTATAATTGTTATTATTTGATGATATCTAGAAAATACTTTTAAGGTAAATGGGGCTAAATGAATAAAATATAAATGAATTACATAAAAATAGAAACCAATTTTAATTCTTTTATCAAATTTATTCCTTGTGATCTAAAAAACTTTTTGTGCTATGATAATAATAGCATAACTTATCGTACTATGATAATTATTGTATCATCGATGATTGCTTATCTATTACAATAACATATTATGTTTCATTTGTATTATTTTAAAAGTTATTTTGTAATCAACATTTAATCCACTACAGGAAAATCACACATTTCATGTGGCATTTTCCGGCTGTAATTGATCATTTTGCGGCGGTTTTTTAATTATCCCGCGGTTTTCCAGCGGCAAAAATTCGGCCGGTAAAACACGAGTAGGAAAATAAACCCCGGCGGCTTTTTCCGGCGGTAAAAAATTCCGACGGCTTTCCGGCGGAACTAAACCACCGGTTAAAAGAAAATAAAAAAATATATATGTTTTCTGCCACCCCGCTCCTGCCAGCGCCAACCCGCTCTCGGAAAATTCCGTGGGAAAGAAACCACCGAAAAATTTTATCAGAAAAGTTGTCTCATTACTTTCCGTCAGAAAACTGCTGGAAAACCGCCGGAAAATTAGCCGCCGGAAATGGGTGATTTTTTTGTAGTGATCAAGTAACTTATATATTTTTGAAATACAAATATTTTAAAAATATTCAACCAACTAAATCCCCAAAAGATAATATTGGTGCTCTTTATTAAAAATATCTTTAGCAATGTTCATCACCTCCAATGATTTTGATAGCAACGCCATTATCCATAATTTGAATTGGTTTTGTATTGAAATTTCTTCAATTATTTAGAATTAGGCAACTTTTGTATTGAAATTTCTGCAATTATTTAGAGTTAGGCAATTTTTGCACTAATTTTTATAAAAAATAACGATCTTTGCCGACTGCAATTTTTTCCCGGGGTGATCACCGAAGTTAGCAAGCATTATATGTATGTGATGTTACTTTAAAATTTTCATTGAATTACATAAATTTTTTATACAATTTAAATTTTAAATTTTAAATTAAATTCAAGATCATATTCAAATGAACTCAATTGAAGCACTTAATTCCTATTTGAGAGCTTATGAACATTATTTGAAGGACTAAATAGTTTCTAAATCTTGCATGTTTATAATCGAATCTAATGGTTCGGTGAGACCAATTCAATGAGCTCAAGATCATTTAATTTTGGCATCATTAAGACACTCAAATGTTGGATAAATGATCTATACTCAAGAGAATAAATATAAAGTGTTTAATGGAGTGTTTTAGATTAAGACTAAATTTACTAAAATATCCCTCTAAAAAAATTATAAATAGGGATTTATTTTATATCTCAAGTGAGATTCAAGAGCTAAAAGAGCTAAAAATATTTATTATATTTTTATGATCACTATTGATAATTGTCATTAACAATCACTATTACCATTATCAGACTTTTGTCATCTGACTTTTGCCACTTTTGTATATTTAGCAAGTTCTAGTGCACTTTTTTTCCAATTATTTTCTAGTGTTTTAAAAGGTCAAGCTCGTATCTTGTTTTATCCACCATTTGATAATCATATCCACAAAGTTCACCCACCTTAATAAATTTTTTGTCTAATAACTTATTGTTAATCAGAGAATCGTTAATGATTCTTCTCATCTTTTGAGGATCCAACAAAATAACGGAGAAATCTTAAATTAATACGTTAAAGATTTTCCTCTAAAGATTAGTAAATTGCTAAAGTAGAACATAAGTTATTGAGGGGTGAATTAGAAGTTGTTGAATTTTATATGATTTTCTCCGTATAGAAATGATTGTTTTTATTTAAGCATGTTGTTAATATAACCATTAAGAATAAAAATGCATATGTTATTGGATAATAGTTGTTTGTTATTGCTTTTATTGTAATGAGTGTAAAAGACAAGTAAAAACCAGTTGACCCGTTAGTTGAAGATTGATTGATCTATACAGAATTTTGGGCCGACAGACTTTCTTTTAATTATTGCGATTAGGTGTTATCCTCTAATAATTCACGTGATACGACAATACAACGATTGAGAGTTATAATGAGTTATTATTGTGCCGAAGGGTAAAATGTAACGACTCTATTTACTGAGCCAACGATTATTAATTATTGATTACCGACTAATGAAAAACATAGTGATAGTCAGGACTTCTTACTCAGTATGAACATCGACACTGTTTGATTCTACTACTGATTTATAGTACTAATCCTAAGCATGTGACATTGTTCACTCTTATACTTATCTTATTCATAAAGTAGAAGTATAAATTATTACTTTTGAAACTATATATGCATATTGAATGTAGTTTGAGTAATCATTTGGTAAATAAAAAAATGCTCAAGAAAGTATTTCTTAGAAATTTCAATGAAAAAATATGATCAATAAAAAAATCAAGGCATTTCTCCTTGCCTAACCAAACAACAAAAAGAGTATCGATCACCTTAACAACAAAAAGATTATAAATAGTTAATGAAATATTTGCCACTAAATACATATTGAGTTAATATTTTAATGGCTATACAAAATTAGGAGAATGTTAAGTGTAATCTTCTTTTAAAATCAAATTCAAAAAAATCATAAGCAATATTATCATCTCCTTCATAGTTGTGAACACACTATTGAGGCATGAAGACAATTGAAATAAAAAATTGGTAGAATAATCCAAAATAGTACCTTTATTATTTTACTCAACATTCCTTAGCTTGAGCTTAGAAAGAGAAAAGTTCCAACTAGTTGTTGGACCATTATATGGATTTCATAATTCACTAGTAAGCATAAAGGGAAGAATCATTCTTCGTATAACTTTGAGAGAATTTCTGTAACAAGCTACTCATTTAATTAAATTTGTGTACTCAAATTTGAATAATCTTAGAACAATATCTTTGATGACCCTTACCAATCATTCTTTAATGCTATCATTTTTATGCCATGATTAAAAATAAGTTTTCTAGCTCCCATTAGGGTTTGATGAAGTGCAAGATGTAAATAAGTAGCATATACATGTTCAGATGCAGCTCCTTTTTTTAAAGGATCTTTTGAGTTGCATTTGTCGCAAGCCTTCGCAATTATTTTTTTTCATTTTATAAATGGGAAGGGCTTGGCCTTCATTTTACCTCAAAGAAAAAAAATGAATCTTTATATAAAATTAAGGCATCAAATAAATATTCTAGTTGCTGCCTAGAATATATGCGGCGATAAAGTTACAATATTACATCTTTGCGTTGTACGGATATCCAGCTCACACATAGAGAACATAAGATTTTATATGTGAAAAATCCTGAAAAGAGAAAAAATCACGGGGCCTAACCCAGTTTGAAATGATTTTATTAATGTTTGGGTATGTTAAAGTGGGCTAACTCATCCATGAGGGGATTAGATAACAAATATCAACCATCTCATTGAAATCTAGTGACAAACGGGGATGAAAGTCCATTGTCACTTGGCGGACTGGCAGAAATCCGGCGTTACTTGAAAATTCGGGTGTTAGTTGATAGTTTGGCGGTGGTTTGACAGAACTTCGGTGTCGGGTGGTGGTTTAATAGAACTCTGGCGTCGGATAGAACTCCAGCGTCGGGCGGTGGTCAGATGGAACTTCAGGCATCAGGTGGTGGTCCGGCGAAACTTCGAGCGTCAAGTGGTGGTCTAGCGGAACTCCAGGAGTCAAGTGGTGGTTCGGCGGCAGAACTCTGGGTGTTAAGTGATAGTCTAGAGGAACTATGGGCGTCAAGTGGTGGTTCGGAGGAACTACGGCGTAAGGTGGTAGTCCGGCAAAACTCTAGGATCAGGTGGTGGTCCGGAGGAAGTCCAGGCCTCAGGTGGTGGTCCGACGGAACTCCGAGCGTCATGTGATGGTCCGACGGAACTCCGAGCGTCATGTGATGGTCCGACGGAACTCCGACGTCAGATGGTGGTTCTGCGAAACTTTGGGCGTCAGATGGTGGTCCAGTGAAACTCCGGCATTAGGTGGTGGTCCAGCGGAACTCCGGCAGAACTCCGACATTATGTGGTGGTTCGATGGAACTCCGGGCCTCAGGTGGGGTTTGGCATTACTCCGGGCGTCGGGTGGTGGTTCGGTGGAAATATGGGTGTCATGTGGTGGTCCTGCAGAACACCAGGCGTTAGGTAGTGGTCCGGCGGAACTCCAGCGTCAGGTGTTGGTCCGGTGAAACTCCGGACATCAAGTGGTGGTTCGACGGAACTCTGAACGTCAGGTGACGATCTGGCAAAACTCCGGACATCGGGTGGTAGTCCAACCAATCTCCTGGCGCCATGTGATGGTCTGGCGAAACTCCTACGTCATGTGGTGATCGGACAAAACTCCGACAATACTTGATGGTCGAGGAGCTAAATGGAAAGAACGATCTTCGATCTATTTCATAAAATAAAGTAGGACTAAATAGCCATACTTTATCTCTTATATTTAAATAATGTGAGAGAGATCATTACATGCAAAATATGGATCAAAGCTACATCAAACTTTTATGTGTTCAATAAAATCATAATTAATGTTCACATTGTGCTTTTACTATACTTTTGCTATACACACTCAAAAAATCCGAACAATTCTCCTGTATTCCACGTGATAATCTCCTATAACGGTGCTAATGTGTCATCATATTCAAACAATAAAAGCTATGCCACGTGTTTCAATCCACCAAACAAACGTCGGGTATGCATGTGCGAATGACTGGGCTAGCCACATCATAGCTGATTTTTTTTTTTTTTTGTGGATTTGAGGGCTTAGCCCAATTTCATTTCATAAAACTAGTTACAAGTGAGGAAAAAACTGAAAATGATGAAAATACAGGAGCTTCCAGTAGGAAGAACAGCAAACTACAAGAAAAGAAAGTAAACACTTGGTGGTATCGGTCAAAAATAGGGCTCAGGATATTGCCATCGAAGGGATGAAGCCCCCTGGTTGCAGAAGAAGAATCACATGAAGATCGTTGGGCATACTAGGCAAGACCACCTCTGCCATCCAAGGAGGCAAAATGTAATACTGGCATCATTGCCCTCAAAAACCACCAAACGGACATAAGGCAACCAAAAATTAGCATAGAATATCAAAACGCCTTTGAAGTTTATCGAAACGCTTCTAGTTTTTCACTTTTGCTAAGATAGCTTGGCGGATAGTAGTAATGATCATAGAGAAGCTTTTCCAAACATTTTCAAACCTCCTTGATTTTCTCTCCTTCGTAAGGAAGTAAATTGAGCTGCAAATAGTAAAATAACAGAAATCTTTCTCCCAACAGCAATAATCCTGAGAATCACCAAAGAACTCAAAAGTCTGCATCAGGTTGGGCCTTAAGAGAAAAGCACCCAAAGATGGGAGGAGAGAAGCGATGATAGAATAAGTGAAATCACAGGTAAAAAACAGGTGAGAATGGCTGTCACAGCCACCAACACAAAAGGAGCAAGCAGAGTACGCATCAATGTCACGACCCAACCCGACCGGGACGGATCTCGCTCGCATCGGGTCGCGAAGGAACTTTCTAAAATCCAGGATTTAGCTTTAGAATTTGTTTCAGACTTTCTTTCAAGTATTGAACAGACAAAAAAACACAGAGCTACTATAAACATCCGAATGCAGAATTGTTCATCTATCTTTTCTTTCCTCAAAATAAATATATACAATACAGTCCATGGCTTCAGACAAAATGAACAGAACAGAAAAGCCAAGACTGCACAAAAAAATCAAAAGTATCAAGTACCTAATCACAGATCAGACTCAGAACGTCTAATCCAAGATCTCCTTCTGTTTCCCAGAACCTGAAAAACCACGCAGAAAACAAGGATGAGCTAACAGCTCAGCAAGACATCACTCACCAATCCAAATTCCAGAAATTCACATCAGAAAATACATCAAAAAATATCCATACAGAAATCATAAAACAGACAGAACAGTTACTTGATCAATCAGAAATTAGCTTACGGATACAGAAAACTGAAGTCATTACAAATCAGAGTTCAGAATATATATTATAAAGCTTTCATGTCACAGAGCAGACATAATCGTACGGAATAACCAGAATCGTACAGAAATCAGAAATCAGATAAAATCACATTCATATCAGATCATTCGTATCAGATTCCCTAACCCTGACAGAATCTCAATGGATTCTGGCCCCTTATGCCTCCCTTCTCAGACACTAACAGAATCCCAACGGATTCTGGCCTCTTATGCCTCCCTTTGTGCTTATAGCACCAGAACAGAACAGAACAAATATTCAGAATTCCGGAACAGAACTTATTTTCAGATTTCAGAACTCATTTCAGATTTCCCTAACACAGACAGAATCTCAAAGGATCCTGACCCCTTATAACTCCCTTCTGATAGCATACAAACACTTCAATTCATTCAATGAATCAATTCAGAAAAATCAGAATTCGTACGAAAAATCAGCTGCATAACGGCAGTATACGGAATTTACACAAAATTCACATATTCAAAAATTTACTAAATTACCACAGAACATCCACAACAATATTATAAGACTTTCATTGTACTGACAAAATATTTTTTCAACATCCTGATAATTTGCAATTCAATTAAAACGCCGCAAAATCCAAAATATCATATAAAAATCTTCCAAAAAATACTCAAAACGTGCACAATTATCATCTGAAAAACATACCAAAAGTTACGTGATAAAACCTGAAGCAGTAAAAAATAACACACGAAATTCGCTAACAGAAACAAAATTCGGAACATAAAAGCCGTCAAATTCCATCTTCTGAGGTTATGTGTCTTGGATTTTTCCATTTAGTGATGCTTCCAGTACCCAACGCCATTCAATGATGCTTCCAGTACCTGGATAGTCCTCTCAGACTGTCCATCAGTCTGCGGATGAAAAGTCGTACTAAAATGCAACCTCGTACCCAATCCTTGTTGAATACCCTTCCAAAGTCTGGAAGTAAACCGTCCATCTCGATCAGATATAATCACTTTAGGCACACCATGTAATCTGACAATCTCTTTCACATATACCTGTGCCAACTTATCCACCGGATCTGTCTGCTTGATCGGAAGAAAATGTGCAGACTTCGTCAATCGATCCATAATCACCCAAATGGTATCGTGCCCTTGCCTTGATCGAGGAAAACCCATAGCAAAATCCATCGTTACCTCCTCCCACTTCCACTCAGGGATAGGCAACGACTACAAAAGACCTCCTGGTCGCTGATGCTCTGCATTCACTAACTGACAGGCTTCACATTTCGAAACAAAGTCTTCTACATCCTTTTTCATTCCAGGCCACCAGAATAAACTCTTCATGTCTCCGTACATCTTGCCACTTCCTGGATGAATCGTATAGCCTGAATGATGTGATTCGTACAGAATCTCTTTCCTTAAATCTGCAAACACAGGAATCCATAATCTGTTCTTACATAAAAGAACACCAGAATCAGAAACTCGAAATTCAGGTTTCTTACCAGATTCAATCTGAGCAATCAACTTCAAGTAATCAGAATCCGACTTCTGAGCTTCCTGAATCCTTTCTTTCAGGGAAGACTGAATGTTCATCTGAGTCAAAACACCAGAATCCGCACCAGTATAGGAAATCACCTCTAACTTTAATCTTTCCATATCTCGTATCAGATAGTCATCTGAAGTGAGCTGAATACCTGATAATCCAGAGGACTTCCTGCTCAGAGCATCTGCTACCACATTAGTCTTGCCAGGCTGATACTGAATCGTCAGGTCGTAGTCCTTGATCAACTCAAGCCACCTTTTTTGCCTCAAATTCAGATCCTTTTGAGTGAATATGTACTTCAAGCTCTTGTGGTCCGTAAAGATCTCACATCTGACGCCATACAAGTAGTGACGCCAAATCTTCAAAGCAAAAACAACTGCAGCCAATTCCAAATCATGCGTTAGATAATTCCTTTCATGTGGTTTCAATTATCTCAAAGCATAAGCAATTACCCTACCATGCTGCATCAGAATACAGCCCAAACCTTTCAGTGAAGCATCACTGAACACCTGAAATCCTTCCGTACCTGATGGAAGTGCTAACACAGGAGCAGATGTCAAACAATCCTTCAACTTTTAAAAACTAACTTCACATTCTGGTGTCCAAACAAAAGCTACTGACTTCTGAGTCAGTCTCGTCAAAGGCGTAGAAATCTGAGAAAATTCCTTCACAAATTTTCTATAATATCCGGCCATGCCTAAGAAACTACGTACCTCAAATACCGTAGTAGGCCTTGGTCAATCAGCAATAGCTTGAATCTTCTGGGGATCAATAGAAATACCTTCATCGCTCACCACATGCCCTAGAAAAGAAATGCTCTTCAGCCAGAATTCACACTTGGAAAACTTACAATACAACTGATGCTGCCTCAAAGTCTCCAACACAATGCTCAAATGTCTGGCATGATCTTCCTCAGAAGCAGAATACACCATAATATCGTCGATGAAGACGATCATAAACTGATCCAGATACTCCCTGAATACTCTGTTCATCAGATCCATAAAAATAGCTGGTGCATTGGTTACCCCAAAAGATATAACCAAAAACTTGTAGTGCCCATACCGAGTACTGAAAGCTGTCTTCAACACATCAGCTTCCTTTACCTTCACCTGATAATATTCAGATCTCAAATCAATCTTCAAAAATGCAAAAGAGCTAGAAAGTTGATCAAACAAGTCATCAATCCGTGGTAATGGATACTTGTTCTTGATCGTGACCTTATTCAAATCTCTGTAATCAACACACATATGGAGTGTTCCGTCCTTCTTCTTCACAAACAGTACATATGCTCTCCAAGGAGAAACACTAGGACGAACAAATCCTCTATCCACCAACTCCTGAGCTGAACTTTCAACTCAGAAAGTTCCTTCGGTGCTATCCTGTACGGAGCTTTCGATATCGGAGCTGTACCCGGAAAAACATCAATAGAGAACTCAACATCTCTATCCGGAGGTAAACCGACCAACTCCTCAAGAAATACATCAGAAAACTCCCGTACAACCGGTATATCAGAAACAAAACCCGCATCTATATTCATATATTGTATAGAAGCCAAAAATACTGAACAATCCTTCTTCCACATTCTTCTGACTTCCAATACAGAAATCAGACATGATAGAACATCTCGTAATCCTTGGAATACACATCTTTCTCCATCCATAAGCAATCTCACTTGCTTCTTCAAACAATCAATCTGAGCCTCATACATACTCAGCCAATCCATACCCAAAATCACATCGTAAGAAGAAATCGGCAACAAAATCAAACTCGATTTCCACTTCTTGCCAGAAATATCAATCTCACAAAAACAAAACTTTTGGGATATCAAATTGCTGCCAGAAAGTGAAACTGAAAGTTCGTTAGGGATGTTAGACCCTCTTGAACTAGGTCCCAAGTTAACCAAGAGAGGGGGTGAATTGGAAAACCTTAAAACCAAAGATAAAACTCCAACCAAAATCATCACAAATAAAGTGCAGAAGAAAAATAAATGAGGAAGCAATAATAGGAAAAGACCACACCGAATTTATAGTGGTTCGGTCAAACCTTGACCTACGTCCACTCCTTGGAGGCACCCCCCAAGAATTGCACTAAACTAGTGTCTCTCCTTTAGCCCCCACAGCTAGGCGGAGAAGCCCTTACAAAATCACTTCCACCTCCCCCGGTGCGGCGGAGTCGCTGGGTCCTTTGACACCAAAGAAATCTTCTTCTTTGGTGAACTTACCTCGAGACAAGCCTTGAATCCGATGGTACTAAGGTGCGAGTTAGCCAGAGCAACCGTGTGGATCCCCACCACACTCCCTTGAGTTCCTCCCCCTCACAGGATCTTCTCCCTCTCAAACTCCACCCTTTCCTCTCTCTCTTTCAAGCTCTCTCTTCAAGTCTCCCCCACAAGAACGAAGCTCCAATGGCTGCCAAAGACCCTTACAAAAGTTGTCATGCCATAACTTAAATAGAAGCTCTCAAAACGAGCTCATTAATGCAAGTTATCGACATTATCGTCCAGGACGATATGTATATCGTCCTGTACGATCAGTACAAATTAAGCTCATTAGCCCGGGACGATATGGGACGATCAGAAGAAACTTGGTTACATCGTCCTGGCCGATCTTACGATCATCCTGGACGATTAGTTTAAAACCAGTTCAATCGTCCTGATCATCGCCCTGAATAGAGTCTGGCCGATGTAAATCGTCCAGGTTATCGTCCCGACCGATCCAATGATCGTCCCGACCGATCTGATCGTATCAATCAGTCATTAATTCTTTCCAAAGATACCAGATCATTTTAGGCATAATTGAGTTAGATCGTCCTGGACGATTGGTATATCGTCCTGGCCGATTTCCTAAAATACATGATACCTAATTTGATCATGGCGGCTGATTCTTTCTTAATTGATCATATCGTCCAGGCCGATTATTATAACGGCTGCCTTAATGAGGATGCCCTAATTAGGGTTTCTGATTTTGGACAGATCGTCCAGGCCGATATTACTATCGTCCCGAACGATGTTACCAAAAACAGAAATCATATAAGAAAAAAGAGAATTTCTACAAAGTTACAAAATAACAGGAGCCACACAAAAAACAATAGACTTAAGAAAGGAAAAAGGTACAAACAGACTCAATCCTAGTCTACCCAATCTTGAGCTGATTCCAAGTTGTAGTCTGATCGTGTGGACCTGAAATGTGAGTATAAAAAGGCAATCGTAGAGAAATAAGAAATATTTGTTATCATCGAAATCATAAACCATAGATCCGTAACAGAAACCGGTAGCAAAACAGAATCCAAATGTAAAGCATCAAAACAACGCTCGAAAATAAACGAGTGATTGGCTCCAGAGTTAAACAAAATACGACAGGACTGATCAGAAATATAAATCGTACATGTCACCACATCCGGAGCATCTCGAGCCTCCTGCTGACTCAAACTGTACACACATGGCTGAATTGGAGCTGAAGCTACTGAACTACTAGGCTCCCTCTGACTACCAGTGGGTGGTCTCTGTGCCACAGAACTCGAACTACCACCTCTACTACCAGAGGATCCTTCAGTCACAGTGCGTGGAGGAACAGTCCTTGACCTTCCTGCTGAACTGGCAGGTCTAACAAACTCAGATCGTCGTTCAAATCCAGCCTGTGGACACTCTGAAATCCGATGTCCTGGCTGACCACATCTGAAGCACTGACCAGTCATCCTGTAGCACTGGCCAAAATGTCATCATCCAACAACTTTGGCACACAGGTGCCCCACTAATAGATTCAGAACTGGTCGTACTAGTAGTGGCAGTACCAGAAAATCCTGACTGTCCACTCCTCCTAGAGTCTCCGGAAATAAATCTCCTCTTGCTAGAGGAACCACTGCTAGAAGTATCACCCCCGAACCTCTTCCTACTCGCAGTCCACCGCTGCTGAGTAGCCATCAGATCATTCTCTATCAAACGAGCTCTCTCCACAAGCTCAGAGAAATCAGAAATGTGAAATCGTACTAGGGGCTACCTCAGACTATCTCGTAGTCCCCTCGGAAATTGATAGCACTTCTCAGCAGAAGTACTCACCAACTGCGGAGCATATCGGGCTAAGGCAGTAAACTCAGTCTCGTACTGCATCACAGTCATGCTCTCCTAAACAAGTCTCAGAAAAGTCTCCTGCATCTGATGTCGTGCAGAAGGGGGTACAAACCACGATCGGAATACCTCAGAAAATTCTTCCCAAGTAATCAAAGAATTTAGCTTCCCTTGGAATTTCTCCTCCTGCTGGCCTATCCACCAGCGCTCTGCTTCCCCATCCATCAGAAAAACTGCCAACGGTACCTTCCTGTCCGACGAACACTGCATACCGTTGAAAGTTTTCTCTAACCTCCTCAACCATTCTTCATCTACTCTGGGCTCAACAGTGCCCTCAAACCTTGGAGGTTTCAATCTCAGAAACATCTGCAGATGTCTATCTATATCTTCAGATCGGACAGTCGAGGCTCTACTCTGAGTCTCGCTCATCATCTGAGCAACCAATATAGAAAACTGAGAAAGTGTATCAAAATCAACCACTGGGGATGTACTACTCACCGGAGCTGCCTGACTAGCACTCCGCCCATCTGTCATCTCAGGGTCTGGCAGATCCATGATCACAGAAAACTAAGCACAAAAGCAACATAATAAAAATCCAGACAAACCAGAACTATCCCAGACAGACTCACAGATCACTTCCTATAGCTCTGTCTTACAATCCAAATTCCAAAACCATTGCTCTGATACCACTAAAGTTTGTCACGACCCAACCCGACCGGGACGGATCCCGCTCGCATCGGGTCACGACGGAACTTTCTAAAATCCAGGATCTAGCTTTAAAATTTGTTTCAGACTTTCTTCCAAGTATTGAACAGACAGAAAAACACGGAGCTACTATAAACATCCGAATACATAATGGTTCATCTATCTTTTCTTTCCTCAAAATAAACATATATAATATAGTCCATGGCTTCAAACAAAATGAACAGAACAGAAAAGCCATGACTGCACAAAAAAATCAAAAGTATCAAGTACCTAATCACAGATCAAACTCAGAATGTCTAGTCCAAGACCTCCTTCCGTTTCCTAAAACCTAAAAAAGCACGCAGAAAATAAGGATGAGCTAACAGCTCAGCAAGACATCACTCACCAATCCAAATTCCAGAAATTCACATCAGAAAATATACGTACAAAAATCATAAAACAGATAGAACAATTACTTGATCAATCAGAAATTAGCTTACGGATACAGAAAATTGAAGTCATTTCAAATCAAAGTTCAGAATAGATATTATAAAGCTTTCATGTCACAGAGCAGACATAATCATACGGAATAACCAGAATCGTACAGAAATCAGATAAAATCACATTCATATCAGATCATTCGTATCAGATTCCCTGACCCTGACAGAATCTCAATGGATTCTGGCCCCTTATGCCTCCCTTCCCAGACACTAACAGAATCTCAATGGATTCTGGCCTCTTATGCCTCCCTTTGTGCTTATAGCACCAGAACATAACAGAACAGATATTCGGAATTCCGGAATAGAACTTATTTTCAGATTTCAGAGCTCATTTCAAATTTTCCTGACACAGACAGAATCTCAAAGGATCCTAGCCCCTTATAACTCCCTTCTGATAGCATACAAACACTTCAATTCATTCAATGAATCAATTCAGAAAAATCAGAATTTGTACGAAAAATTAGTGGCATAACGACAGTATACGGAATTTACATAAAATTTACAGATTCAAAAATTTACCAAATTATCACAGAACATCCACAACAATATTATAAGATTTTCATTGTACTGACAAAATATTTTTCAACATCCTGATAATTTGCAATTCAATTAAAACACCGCAGAATCCAAAATATCTGGTAAAAATCTTCCTGAAAATACTCAAAACGTACACAATTATCATCTGAAAAACATACCAAAAGTTACGCGGTAAAACCTGAAGCAGTAGAAAATAACACACGAAATTCGCTAACAGAAACAAAATCCGGAACAGAAAAGCCGTCAAAATCCACATATTTGAAAATTGAGAAAGGCGGAATGTGCCTTACCTAGAGTCGGTTAACTTCTCTAACTATAGCAACGGACGAAAACAGACCAGAGTTGCCCAAAAATCCTCTTTTCCTTCATTTTTCTCTCTCCTGGACGTCCTTTCTTTTCCAAAAAATCTCATTCCTATATATATCCAGACGGATCGTCCCGGACGATCGCAACTTCGTCTTGGGACGATTTGGGCTCTGGACAAATTTCGTCCAGACGAAATTAAATAGCGTCCCAGACGACTTGCTCTCTGGAAAATTTTCGTCCAGACGAACCTTACAGCCAGAAATGTTTTCCTGCACAACCTGTACCGATCGTCCCGGACGATCCAACTTCTTCCGGACAAACCTGGGAGAAAAAATGGTCTTTACAATCAATCCCTCTCAAAATAAGAAGATCAGCTATTTTTAATTTGCCAAGCATGACCATCCAGGTATAACAAGAAAATCGGAGGGACTTCTTTTTATGCCATATGAATTTATGCCACAAAACCTCCTCAGAACTAATAAAATAACTGGCATAAAATGTAGAGAAGGTAGGTGTAAGTGAGCCATTCCAGGACACCGCCGGTATGTAGGCTTCCAAGGTGATATATATTTGTTTCTAAACCAAGCCATAGGCAAATTCTCTAGTAAAGAACCTCCACATAAAAGAGCAGTAATTGGCATGATAAAGAGCTTCGATTGAGGGGACGCCCAACACCCCCCACCCACCTAGTAGGCAAAGCAGTGTTGCCCCACGCAATTAAATGAAGTTTTCTATCATTAATCCTGCCATGAAATAAGAACCTGGAGCAAAGTCTTGAGAAGGTTTTACAACAAGATTTGGGAATAATGGAGCCCTTTATCCAATAAGCAAGGGTGTTAGATAGAGTGAACTTAATGAATTGAACTCTATCTAGGGCTGCAAACGAACCGAGCCGAGCCGAGTATGTGAGTGTTCATGTTTGTGTTGATTTAATATTAGCTTGTTCAAGTTTGGTTCATGTTTGTTCGAGCTTTATTATTTGTGTTCATGTTTGGTTCATTTAAATTAATGAGTGTTCATGTTCGGTTCATGTTCGTTCGCTTAGTGCTTATCGAGCTTGTTCGCGAACATATTTAAAGATTTTTTTTAACTATCAAACAAACATGTTCATGAACATATCTATGAAAAAACACATTTATAATAAAAGCAATTGTCTATGTAATAAAGGCAATGATTATTTATATTTTTTTTAATTATATAGTCAAATATTAATTATTTTTATCGAGCCTATTCATGAGTTCAAAATCGAACACTAATCGAACTTCTTATCGAGCTTAATGTCGAGCTTGTTCACGAACTTCAAATGATGTTGTTTGCGAACATAAATGAGCCGAACGCATTAGTGTTCAAGTTTGCTTGTTTAGTTAATTAAACGATCACAAATGAGCTTTAATCGAACCGAACAACTAGCAGCTCGTCGAACGTTTGGTTCGCTTGCAGCCCTAACTCTACCTGCAAAAGAAAGAAATTTTACTTTCCAACCATCCAGTAGAGTAAAATTTTACTCGCGAGTGGTAGGAAGTGAGAAGCATTCAGACGGCAGGTAGTAATAGGAATCCCGAGATAATTGAGGTAGGAACTTTGATTTGTGATGCCCAGTTGATCACAAATGGTAACATTATCAGAGACATCCTTTGAGAAAATAATTGAGCTCTTTGAAGGGTTAATTAAAAGACCTGAGGAGTTGGAAAAGATCTTGATAGCACTGGCCAGTGAAGCAGCATTAGAAGGCGATGCCTTACCAAAGACTAAAACATCATCCGCATAAAGAAGATGGGAGACCGAGAGACCTTTCATTTGGGGCCAAGGAAAGGAGGGGTAACATTTTCTAAAGTAGAGGAAAATCCATCCATAACAATGCAGAAAAGCAGAGGTGATAATGGGCAGCCCTGCCTTAAGCCTGAGGAGGAGCTGAAAAAGCCATTCAAAGAGCTATTTATGCAGATGGAGAAAAAGACATTCGAAATACAGCCCTTGACCCATTTAATAAACATTTTCGGGAAACCTTTCTGTCTAAGCCTCTGATAGAGAAAATCCTGGGAGACAGAGTCAAAAGCTTTGAGGATATCCAACTTAGCACAAAAAGAATTATTAAAACCTTTGAGGATTTCAGATGCTAAGAGGATATTGTCAGAAGAGCAACGATCCTTTATAAACCCCACTTGACTTTCATGAATGATGATAGGGAGAACAGCTTTTAATCTATTAGCCACCAGCTTAGCCATGATTTTATACAATACGTTGCACAAAGAGATAGGTATGAAATCCGAAATAGAGGTAACATGAGCCCCTTTAGGAATTAAAGCCAGAGCCGTAGCTTTAACACTCCTAGGTAAGTAACCAGTGGAATAGAAGTCCATAACAGCTTTGCAAATAAGGGGGCCAGTAACATGCCAAGTTCTCTTATAAAAGACAAATGAGAACCCATCCGGGCCCGGGGAGGAGGTATCACATCCACCAAAAATAACATTTTTAACCTCAACAATAGAAAAAGGGGTAATTAAAGGTGGTATCAAGTCTTGTGGAATACAATTACCCGGATGAATAGAGTAATTCAAAACATTAATGGGTTTTGGAGAGTTGAAAAGGTTTTTAAAATGTTTTATGAAGGTAGAAGCAATTCATGAGGAGAGGAATGAGTCCCGTTGCTATCAGTAATTTCAAATAAATTGTTATGGTTCCTCCTAGCACGAATTTTGGCATATAGGAACCCCAAATCATCTTCACCTTGCGACAACCATTTAGCTTTAGCACCTTGGGAAACCCAAGAGGCCCAAGAAGCTTGCAGACAAGCAAGTCTGTTGTTAATATCTTTCAAAGAAGTATTCAAATTAGAATCCAGAGGCATGTATTGAATGTTCTCTAAGCAAATTTGTTGTTTGTTCTTGAGATCCAGAATCTGGTTGGAGAGGTAATTGGAAGAAGCCCAATCCCTCTTCTTTAAAGCACCTTTGAGACTTGTAAGCAATGATGAAGGTGGAAAATGGGCCCCTTGTAAGATGGCCGTGAGAAAGAAGTGAGGACATCATCCCAAAACCCATCCATATGGGTCCAGAAGTTTTTAAATAAAAAATGATTAGGCAGCCTGTTGGAGGAGGAGATGGTGGTTATGAGAGGCGAGTGATCAGAACACAAAGGCAAAGCGACCTTGTAGTGGGCAAGGGGGAAGTGATCCAGAAAGACATAGTTGACTAAAACTCTGTCTAACTTGATGTGGATAGGTTGATCGATCCTCTGATTATGCCAAGTGAAAAACAAACCAGCAGATGCGAGGTCATGTAGACCACAGTCAAAAATGACCCCATTGAGCTCATTAAGCTTACTAGAAGGCACAATAGATCCCCCAGCCTTCTCATTATGATATCTGAAGCAATTGAGGTCCCCCATAACCATCCAAGGAAGAGGGGAAGATAGAACCAATTCTCTAATCTTGTTCCAAAGAGAAGCCCTTTTATCAAAACCCTTAGCTACATAGATGACCAAAATCTAAAAAGGAGGTGAAGACCCCATAGAGATAATCCCATGAATAAGTTGTGAAGAGAGAAAAGTAGGGGAGAAAGAGACAAAAGAAGGATCCCATTTGATCCAAATTCTACCCAAAGGTGAACAACCAAAATTGTAATAATGGCTTTCATTGTCAAAAACTCTGTGGGAATTAAGGAACCAATCATCATCAGTAGAGGAGGAAAGCACCTTGGCTTCTAAAAGACATAAAAACTTCAGGTTATGAACCCGAACAAAATCTCTGCAAATCATCACTTTGTCGGGTCTATTAAACCCCCTTATGTTCCAACAAGCAATATTGGGATAGGACATTAAGATTTAGATTTTGAAGTGTTCGCTCCCGAAAAATCATCTTTTTAAATTAAAGATATGAATATGAATCCCGCTCTCACGAACTTAGGGGTTCTCTTTAATTTTTTCGGATGTAGATTGAGTTTAATAATTAACCAGATTTCCAATGAGAGTAGTGTCAGGGTTTATTTAGATCTGGGTTCTACTTCCTGTGAGCGCAAGCCCTCATAGTTAATTACCCCTCCTAACGCATTAGAAGAGCACTCTCGATTAAGGATGAAATACACTTAGCTTCATACAAGAAGTGTGAGAATGTGCAATAGATATTTAAATTTAGTTATGGGGGAATGAAGGTACACCCGATCAAGATCCCATTGTTCCGTCATCCCGGGCATACCGTGGGTTCAGTCTACCAACACTAACAATTATTGATTGCAGTGTCCAGGGAATCTGATTAGCAGCCATTGGTTGCCTCCTCTCAGGGATCCCGAATAGACTGAAGTGGAGATGTGTGAATTTTAATTTAGTTTAGTTTGGGTTGGGGCTTACGGCTTTCGTAGAAGTTGCCCATTAATTTGCTTAGTTTGGGGCTTACGGCTCCAATTAGGAGTTGCCCGTTAATTTGTTTAGTTTGGGGCTTACGGCTCAAATTAGGAGTTGCCCGTTAATTTGTTTAGTTTGGGGCTTACGGCTCCAATTAGGAGTTGCCCGTGTGATTTTGATTGGATAGGTCTTATGACTTCCTTAGAAGTTGCCTAATGAGAGGCCTTCAACCTAGCCCTGTAAGCTAAGTGGCTCGAAGGTTTTAATTATTTTGGTTATAGGGTTGTTCATTTAGAAGTTCCCTAACACGTGGGTCTTACTGCTTCGTTTAGAAGTAGCCCAAATGGAGGGTCTTACAACTTAGTCCTATAGGCTAAGATGCCGAAAGGGATTTGAATTTTAGATTTAGGGACGTTCACTTAGAAGTTCCTTAATACGCGAGTCTTACTTCTTCACTTAGAAGTAGCCCAAATGACGGGTCTTACCACTTAGTTTTATAGACTAAGATGCCCAATTAAGGGGTCTAGAGCTAGGTTGCTATCTAACTATTACCCCTAAAGGCTGGACTTACGGCTTTCACTGAAAGTAGTCAGGGAAATTTTTTTGGAATTTATTGCTTCACTTAATAAATATATATTTAGTGAAAGAATTATCGATAGGATTTACAGCTTCTATTACAAGTAACCTATAGGATTCAGATTAGCTAGGGCATAGCTTTAGACACTTTATTCTCTCGACGTCAATTTTAGTGTCTTATTTTATGTTCGTAGCCTATTTCTACTACAACAATTTGTGGCTTTACTTTAGCATTGTCGTTTATTTATTTCTACAGCTTCAGCACTTTGCTTTGCAAGTAGTAGCTAGATTTTACTTTTTCCAGCATTTAATTTAATATTGTTTATTGATGTAGTGACTTTTTGTCTGTTTGCTTGCAGGAGCTCGTAGCCAGTAGTTTAGAAAGCCTTCATGTAGCTACAAGAGCATGTTGTTGAGAGCTACTCAGAGTGCTTGAGATGTTTGTTAGAAAGAGTTGCTCAGT
This sequence comes from Dendrobium nobile, assembly GCA_022539455.1. NCBI lineage: Eukaryota > Viridiplantae > Streptophyta > Magnoliopsida > Asparagales > Orchidaceae > Dendrobium > Dendrobium nobile. Next base: position 60,115,865 of record CM039722.1, on the reverse strand, counting down.
TTGAGAGTATGTAGCTCTTTGGAGAGTTACCAACTTAAGAGCAATTTGAGATGTTCGTTAGTTTGGAGAACCATAGTATGTACTTATGTTGGATTAGTGGAAAATATTTTTGTTATGCTGTTTTGATTTTTATGCTTTGTTTTGATTTAATTAATTAATTAAGTTTATTAGTTAAAATTTTGAATTTTAATTAAGAATTAATGTGTTCAATTTGTGACTTTTAAATTTAGAATATATTTTAAAATTATTAAGCTATTTAAATTTGGTTTGAGTTAATTTTAAAATTTGAATAGTAATTTAATTGTTTAAATTTCTCTTATGTGATTTAATTGACTTAACAATTTGTTGTCAGTTAATTAATTCCGTTAACACCTGCTTTGGATTTGGAAGGGATCAAGCTTAGTCTTTTCATTTATTTGCTCACTGAAAATATTTGAATGTGAGAATTTCTTAAGGCTTTAGTTGGTTTGAAATTAAATGGTTTGATTAAATAATTGAAATGAATTATATTATATTAGGTTATTTATTTATTTACATTTGTCGATTATTAAGATTGCGGTTGAATTAATCGATTGAGATTTTTTTTTTTAATCCAAATAAGTCCACAATTTTTCTTAGTCCAAAATTTTTTAAGAAAAATTTCGACAGCCTCCCAGCGTCCCCTCCCCGATGCCGAGAGATAAGAGAGTGCTCGACTCGACCGGAGCGAATCAACGGCAAGGAGATTTGGTCTTCAGAAGCTTTGCTTTGCGATGATTTGTTGCCGGAGCTTGTCAAAGATTGCATTTCGGAAAATTGGCTAAGTCCCGAATTTTGAGGAAATTTCAACAGCCTCCCGGCGTCCCCTCCCCGGTGACGGGAGGTAAGGAAGTGCTCGACTCGACCGGAACGAATCAACGGCGATGAGATTTGGTCTTCAAAAGCTTCGATTGGTGACTATTGGTTGTCGTAGATTGTCGAATGATTACATTTTGACTTAGTCTTGGATTTTCTAAGGAAATTTCGGCAGCCTCCCGACGTCCGTCGGGGAGAGGACGCCGAGAGGTAAGGAGCGGCACGACTCGACCGGAGCAAGTTAACGACGAGGAGATTTTGTCTTCAAAAGCTCTAATTTGCTTGTTGTAGCCTTATGATTGATGTTTGCCTATTGCTGCTCGCGATGCCTTGATTTTGACCGAGATATCGAGCATTTAATTCCTCCATCATTTTTGTTATTATTGTGTACATATTTATATATGCATCGTCATTCGTCAATATATATAAAAATAATAATAGATAATATGAATAGTATTTACAACACTATTTGTAAATACTATTAATATTATTAGTATAAAAAAAAAAATTTAGCCGATTGCTTTGAAATCAAGAAGCCTGGAGTCTGTTTCGGCAATGCAAAGAGATCGGGCATGAAGAAGCTATCCGTTTGAAGAAATCACAAGCAATAGATGACTCTTCGGCTTGGACTTGTGTAAGGAGGCGTTCAACAAAGTGTGTTAATTTGGCCTGTAGAAGGAAGACAAGGGAGTTAGAGCTCTGTTTGCACGCTAGGAGAAGAGTCGGACCTGGACCGAACGATCCTTTGCGGCAGAGACGGAGACAAGCGGACGACCAGTCGGGCACGACAGGAACGGAGGCTCACTGGAAGCTTCGGCTTTGCTTGCACATGAAGGCTTGGCTTTTTTGGTGGATTTCCCTCTAGTATGCTTAGAGAGTGGGGAGGATTGGGTGATAGATTTGGAAGGGGGAATGTGTGGAGATTTGGAGGAGCTAGTAGAGGTGGGGATATTAAGGATAGAATCCTTGTCAACAGGAGGATTGGAATCAGCAAAAGTGGGAGGATCATCCACAAGAAGAGCTTTAAACTTATTGGAGGTAGTGAGATTCGTAGGCGATGAAGTAATGAGAATGTTTGGAAATAGGGAGCCATTAGAGGAAGAAGCTTGAAGAGAAGCTTCTTGGTTAGGGGAATTAAGGTTCGGGATGATGGTAGACTTATCCGGAACCGAAATGGGAGGGCAAGGAAGAGAACTAGAAGCATTAACAGCTTGGGTGACTGCAGCAGAAATGTCAGTTTCGCTTTGGACTTTATTTGAAACATCATAGCTGATCGTTGAGTAAACTCACAATTGGAAAAACTATTCTGTACGAACACCAAACAAAAGTTCATAGACCAATCAAAATAATCATGATGGGCTCGATAGGACTTTATACCAAATGACATGACAGATTCTAATCCAAATCGTCAGTTCTCCGCACAGAATAATTCCTCCACGCCTGGGCAACTGGCATTACTTATGAATTTAATTTTTCAGCTTTGTTTTCGCCAATATAATTAATAACAGACCTCATTTTAAAAATTTCTCTTTTTTTTTTAATCTCCACACCCCTCTCGAACGATTTCTATTCATTTCGTATCAGTTTCAGGATCTCTGATAATGAAAATTTAAGGAGCGACAAGCAAATAATTCTGTATAGAAACTGCAAGATAATCATCTGACCGATGAAAAGTGATTATCATCTCCAAGGTACCATCTTCACAGCTAAATTCCAAATTAAAAAGAAAAAATTTTCAATCGCATCATCGAATCGCACAAAGAAAAATTCAGATTTACTATTTCTTCTTTTCGATTTCATCAACCACGTAGCACACCTAAATCCAAAAAACAAGCGACAGCAAAGATCAAAACCCAGCAAGCATAGACCAAATCAAAAACCCTAGATAACCAGAACCGTCTCTACTATAAAGACCTAGTTCCATAAGCCGCCCATATCGGATCAGCCGTTCTTCAGTTTCTCCAGTTCCCATCAGATCCACCCCCACCGCCGGAGTAGCGAGATCCTCCATCATACCCACGATCTCGCCCTCCGCCACCACCACGGCTATACCCTCCATCGCTCCTCCCTCCGCCGTAACCGCCATCGCTTCGACCACCTCCATATCCACCACCACCACCTCCTCCATATCCTCCACCACCACTTCCATATCCTCCACCACCTCCACCGCGGTAACCTCCGCCGCCACCTCCGCCTCCACCGCCAGATCGAGACTGAGCTTGGTTCACCGTGATGTTCCGACCGTCAAGGTTCTGCCCATTCATCCCCTCAATGGCATCCCTCATGGCCTGCTCGTTGCCGTAAGTCACGAATCCGAAGCCCCTTGACCTTCCCGTCTCCCGATCATTGATAACCTGCACCAGCATCGAGAAAAGTATCAGATCTGATATAAAAAACGAGATCAGTAGGCCGATTAACACTTCGATAAAAAAAAACGAACTAAACCTTTGACTCGAGAACGTCACCGAAAGGGCTGAAGGCACTCTGGAGTGATTTGTCGTCAGTGGACCAGGAGAGACCGCCGATGAATAGACGGAATTCAACATCGGAAGCCGCCATCAAAGAAAGGGGAACGGAGAACGAGACGAAGATTGAGGGGGCCGCGGATCCCGCCCACCTCTGATAGATGGAGCACGAGAAACCCTAAGGCACTCACCATACATATTTTATAGAGCAGCGTAAAGCCCACTTGAGTGGGCTCACAGCTGTTGACAGAGCTCGAAATATCTTCGTTTTGCAATTACTAAATTGCCCTGAAGGTGAAGGGGCCTATAATGTTTATCCAAAATTATAATTAAATTGCTTTTTTTTTTATAATTAAATTGCTTCGAATGCGGGTTCGAATTCAGATACGGATTCGGATTAGATATACATATTATATATCCAGATCCGCATAATTTTTTTAATTTATTAGTAAGAGTAATCGTACCAAACTACCAATCTCCTCTATAAATTTACAAAAGCCTAACTAAATATTCTACAATGATTTTTTGTTTTCTTTTGTTTTTGACATGTGTAGTTTTTTGATGCTGGAGATTGTAATTTTTGGGTTCTTGGGGGTTATTTTTTTTTGCCCCTTTTCTTTCTTTATCTCCTTTTACACATGTAACTAATTTTCTCCTTTTAATGATATAGGCTTAGGCCCCTAAATTTTTCCAACAAAAAAAATATAAGATTTGAGATATTAAACATTTCAAATTCTCAAAATAATATGAAATATTTGGGTCTTTTGATTTCAACAAAAATAGTTATAGCTTCTAATTTTCAGCCTTTGCTTAATAATATTACTGATATATTTGCTAGATGAAAAGCTAAGATTATCTCGTTTTTGGGAAGGCTTCATAAGAGCCACTTGGATCATCTCCAACCGAGCTGCGCGGTGACATGCCGTTAGTCATTTGCCACAACAAAATTCGAGAGGTGAATAGTGAGACGTCAATATTGACGGTAAAATTCTGAATCAATTCCTTTCATCTAAAATGACATAAAATTATATGATTTTAATTTAAAGATAATAAGAAATAAATTTTTATTATAAATTTAATAAAATATTTGCATATAATCAACAAAATAATTATTATAAAAGATGAAACAAATTCTCTTAATTTATATAATAACTTTATAAACAAATATCATTGAAATCTCTGGAGGCTAAAATCACGATATTCCAATTACTCAAATGAACAAGAGAATTCAAAAACTTTGCTGTTTTGGCATGAAAATATGAAATTATATGGTCTATGAAGTGCTTCAAATATGAAAGGCAAAAAGAAAGCCTGCAGTGGGGCCTTACAGCTGCGGGACTTTTTATTCTTCGGATTCGGATAAATTAACGGCCAAGTCTCCCCGATACAGATTTGGCAACAAGGCTTATGGGATTAGAAGGCTTCTCCAGCCTGCAACAAAGGAAAAGCACTTTGAATGTCGCTATCATAAGCGTTTGAATTTTGTAATTGCGTTCAAAGAAGCATTCTCATAGGTGCATGAACGAGAGAGAGAGAGAGAGAGAGAGAGAGAGAGAGAGAGAGAGAGAGAGAGAGAGAGTTCCTTGCAATCTCCTCCACAGCTTTCATTACTTGCTCTGAACTGGTTTCCACCACCTGCCCCGCAAAGATGATCTCATCCAATACAGCGTGCAACTGCGCGTAAACAGTTGAGATAAAAAAAAAAAACTCACCCATTAATTCGAAATAAATAAGGAGAAGAAAATAAAGAGATAATATTACCAAACCATATCGGAGAAGCTTAAATTACGGCAGGTTACTTAGAAGTGATAATTTTACCAAAACTTGTCTACTTTTCACCATAATCACATGTAATGAGAATCTGTTAAATGCAAAAATGCTGTAGCACTAGATATAAGCAACTAACTGGAACAAGAATAGAAGTTTAGTGATCCTAGTCAAAGATTTTGAAAAACAAGGAATCCTTATCAAGTTATCTTTCCATATTGGCAAAACAATAAGTACTTCAAAAAATTTATCAATATGTAAATGTGCTCCGTAGTTTGGATATAGTTGGACACTGACATTGATAGATTATCAGAACAACAAAGAAGAAGAAGATTAGTAGAAAAGGCTGGAAGTGCACCTTAGTTAAGAGAAAAAACCAAACCAAACAAGGAAGGTTAGCAAAAGAAAAAGAAAAATTATCACTAAAACTACACCACAGTGTCAATAACTAAATGAGCATAAAACTGCATCATTTTGTCATGCATGTAATTCGTAAAGCCTTATGACCTGAGGAAGATTGAGTTGATGAACAATCCCATATGCCCATACAGCAAACTTTTCCTTCGTGCATAAGATCTATGATACTCGTGAATTAAATACAGTATTCAGAAAAAAAGTTCTTCACTTCATGGCCGATTCATATACTATATTGTTACCAGAGTTCAGGCACACTTGCTGTACCTAGTATAACTTACCTTCTATTTTAAAAGCTTGTCATTTTGTATGGTAATACACTAATACTAGATACGCCACAGAAAAAATTGAAATTCAATTGCTATTTTTCTTCGTATACCTAACATTACCTTTCTATCTTACCAATAACTGGTTTAAGTTTCTTCTGTCCTGTTCATAAAATTTAGGAAGCTCTATTAACTTACCATTATATTCCTTTTAATAAATTAGAATTCCTTCAGCCGTATATTCTGCATTTCTTATATGACTGCCTTCCCAGCTTAAAGTAAAGTGTAAATGTATATGGCAAGCACGATGAAACCAGGAAAAAAAAAAAAGAGTTTACAGGAATCTAGCCAAGTGAAAATGCATTCATATAAAAGATCATGTAGTTGCTTGTAGATGAAAACATAGTATGGTTTTATTTTCAATCATTTAAAGTGTGAATATAAAATCCTCACTTCATAATGATTTTGAAGTTTCTTTGTAGAGTTGAAAATCCATATTAATTTCTAACACCACCCAGCAAAAATGGCAATCTAAAAGTTCATCATTTTTCTGAACAAGTTTTCAAACTTTTAGCAACCAAATCAGTTGTCAAGTAGCAGTTTCTTGAGCCGGTTGCATAAGTTAAAATTGTCCAGAACAGCTAACAATACCTTGCTAAAATTGAATACAAGGTCGAGCTCACAAACATTCTTGAAGCATCTTTCCAATGTTTCAACAAAAACTGAAATAAATATTGTTAGAACTTATAAAAGCAAAACTGACAAAAAAATCAAGAAATTATAAAGGATAAATAAACTTTCTATAATAGCTCACTTGGTTGCTTGAAGATAGAAAAATATATTTTAGAAAATGATGATTTTTGTTTTCATTCATTTTGAGTGCAACAGAAATCATCACAATCGAGAAGTTCTGAAGAAGTTTTTTTAAGTTTAAAACCAATATTAATTTCTAATTACACCGAACTAAATGATGGAATCCAACAAATTCATCATTTTTAGAACATGTTTTCAAACTTCAAACAACCAAATGAACCCAAACACAATAAAATTATATGCATTCTCATGGAAGACACTTTGATTCCTAGTAATTTAATTGTAATATTTTAACTAGTTTTCAGCATACCTTGTATGAGGTCCAGCATGGCTAGCTCATTTTCAGAACTGTCAAATACAAAAACAAAGTACAGCGTTGCTAGGTGCTTGTATACCACCCGTGTATCCTGGAAAAAGATGAATTCATGAAAAAGCAATCTCAGCTCAAGTAGTATCAACAATGAAATATGAGGAAGAAATAATTCTATAGAAGATCCAAAATGACATTCAAAAGAAAAACTTGGAAATTCTTGTGACCATTTAAATTCATCCTTTCTTTCCGATTTTATTATCTATATCTTTGATATAATAATCAAAAGAATGAGTTCACTGGAAGGATTAGGGACAAATCTATCCTATAGGTATATGGTTGTGCTCAGAATTAACACAAGAACCACATATACCCGCCTAGACAATCCTATAAATCTGGATTTCTATAAAGTTTGAGGCTTTATCCCGTGAAAACAATTTGAATGCCAATATCTCTAATTTGAGTTAAAACCTAAGAATTCTTTTAATGCGATTGAAAGGGTTAGAGGGTCTAAGGGCTTTGTATTAGATTTGTGAGGTGATTTAATTCAGTAGGCAAGTTTACTTATTTAACAAAAGAGAGAAAAAAAAAAAGGATATGGATTCTTTAGACTTGGAATGGGTAAAAAATTAAGGAATTGAGTGGGGGAATTTAAAAAAAAAAAGGGAAAAAAAATAATGTGGATTCTTTTCATTTTGATTGGGATTTTTAAATGAGAAAAGAAAAATAGTCATATTGAGAAGAAATAAACTTTTATTCTTTTATTAAAGCAAGCGTAGTTTAGATATAATTAAATTTTTATTTATGCAAAATTTTTCTCACCTTTTCCGCTCATTTTGAGAGAAAGCAAAATCATTATCATAGAGGAAATCTTTATACTCATTTATTTTCTTTTCTTCTCATTTTAAACCCACAATCTAAAAAATATATTCACTTTTTTCTAATCCTTTTTTTTTCCTCGGTAAATGTTCACTCACAATAAGAGTATAAGATAATTAACAAATAATTAAATTAAAATTAGACAAGTTGAACTGTAATATAACAATTAAAGCTCCAATATAATTATAGATTAAATACTTTATTCATCAGGGATTATTTGCTTAAGTGACTAGTAATTGCTTTTTCATTTAAATGTTAACTTAAGCTAATTAGGGTTTCACTAAGCAATTTTAGTTTTTATTTGTGCTGTATGGGGTTAACAATACATAATTAGATATAAAAAACAAAAAATAATAATTAGACCCACTATCTTATTGGTTAAGATGTTAAGGTAAGATGAATATTTAGTTATTTACTAACTAGATTAAAAGATTGATTAATTGGTGCTAAATTAGGCTAATTATTATGGATTAATTATACTTTGATTGTTTAATTAGGCACGAATTATGTGATTCACTCACATAATGAGTGATTAATTATAGGATGATAACTTAATCCAGTAAGTTATTAATAGGTGTGCAATTGGGCTAATTATGGTCCTCATAATTTAATTAAGAGTAATGAATTATCACTACTTAATTGATTGGACAAATTAGTATACCAATCAGCCTAATTGCACAGCCTCTCTTTCTCTCTCCCACATCCTATCTCTCCTGGGTGTCTCACTCTCTCTATTCCGCCTCTACAATTACAAGTTCATAAGTAAAATGTTGGATGAAAGAGATTAATGCATAAGAGGGATTTTAATCTCTAAATCCACATATTAAAGAAGTTACTTATTCCGAATGGCTCTTATAAGCTATTTGAAAATATTAAAAATCCTATGGAAGGTTTAATCCATTAATCTTTTAATCATAATTATATTCTCTAAAAAATTAGAAAATAGATAATAGAAAGTTTTATTTCCATTGTGTTTTCAAACTGAATAGATGGAGGTCTTATAACAATAAGACAACCCTCTTCTTAGAAATGAATAACTAGCATACCTAAGTGAATTTTTTCAATAAGGAAATTATGAATGTAGGGTAGACTTGCTTCTAGTACCTTTCCTAACATGCAACCCACAAATTACAAATAAGGTCATAAAATTTATAATACCAGTTATCCAATTAACATATTTGCTTCTAATACATTTCCTAACTTTTTTAATAAAGATATCACATTCTAGAGAGACTGAGTTTGGGTAGGGATGATGGTAAACCCAATATCAAAATAAGATTTGACATTAAGAATATTTGTTGGGGTAATTGTTTCTTCACAAAGTTGATATTCCCGAGTGATGGTGACTCTCCTCCTAAATAGAAGATTTAGGGTAGGGTTGATTTTCAAAAGAAGTCACATCCACGGAGGTGTATAATTTCTTTATTGGAGACAAGTAACAGTTATACCCTATTTTATTCAAGGAATGTCTCAAGACTATGCATTTGGCATATATGGTCAAGCTTGCTCCAAAATTGTTGGTGCTGTGTACAAAGGTTACAACAACAACATCAAGCCTTTGTCCCACTACATGGGGTTGGCTACATGAATCATTATTCTCTATTGTGTCATGTTAAAGGTTAAATTTGTGTATAAAGGTTGTAAAGCAAAAAAAATTGACAGGTATGATGAACCTAATACAAATTGTTGGACATGATTTAAGGAGTTTTTGACATAATGCTTTGAAGTTTCTGGACACAATAGGAAATTCTATTAATGAGGTAAGCACCCGTCAAAGCTTTTTCTCCACATAACTATTTAGAAATATGAGTGGACGACATCAGAGATCTAACGACTTCTAAAAAAAATGACTACTTTTTCATTTCATACCCTCCATTTTGATGATGGTTTCAACATAAGAACTTTGTGATGGACCGGTTCACCCTGAACCGGTCCGGCCTGGACCCGTGCGGGTCTACAGGTGGAGGGGAGAGGGGCGGGCGATCCGGTTGGACCAAGGGGCCCCATCCACTTAAGTGGGGGCATTTTGGGGAGGGAGAAATTGTGTGTTGGTATGAAGGGAGCCATTAGGGTTTAGTTGGGATTATTATGAAAAGTGTATTCTCTCTCTTATTTTCTCCTTAGCCTCCTTCTTGCTCTTTTCTAGGGTTTTCTTGTGGGAGATCTTGTCCTTCTCGAAGTGGACAAACTTATCTTGTTTTCTCTTGGTTTTCTTATGCAAAGGTTTTTGCTTCTCATCTCAACCCTCTTGTGATTGTTCTTCTTTGGTTTTGGTGGAGAAATTCCTCTTTTTTGGGGGAAATTAGGGCAAAACCGAAATTGTCAAAACCTAAGGCGTATCAATTTGGTATCAGAGCCCTTGATCCTAGACGGCATGGCGTCAAAGAAGGTAGAAGTGTTGGAGGGGGAAATGGGCCAATTGAAAGAGGAGGTGGGCGAGAAACTTTCGTCGATGGAGGGAAAATTTTCATCCTTAGAGGAGAGGTTTGGAGGAATGGAAGAAATGATCCGGAAATTGGTGGAAGCCCAAGTGGTTCAATCAAATGCTAAGGAAAAAGGGAAATCACTGGTGCCAAACCCTAACCCTAACCCTAATTTTCCAATTAGGGAAGAGGGAGTTATCCAAAGTGAAGAGGGCATGCAAGGGCAATGGTCAAAGGAAGGGGGTGAAGGGTCTGGAGTGGGAGGCCCTTGGGGGATAACGGGAGGCCAAGGGGGCCGGCCATACATGGGCTCGGTGGGCACCCACGGCACACGGGAAGGGAGGCCGAATTTGGGAGGGGGATTTTCGGAAGGGAACCGTACCACGTGGGAGCATGGTAGACCCACGATGCACATGGGAGTAGGCCAAGGAGGAGGAAGGGAAGGCTATGGCATGGGCTATGGAGAGCCAAGAGAACCACCGTGGAGGGGGGTTCAAAACCCTTACCTTGGGGACAGGAGGGGAAGACCACAAGGGGAAGGGTTTGCTCAAGGGGCATGGGGAGAAGGAAGAGCCTTCAACAGAATTGACAATCGCATGAGGAAATTGAAGATTCCTATCTTTGAAGGAGAAGATGCTTATGGGTGGATCTACAGGGTGGAGCGCTATTTTGCAGTAAATGGCGTCACAGAAGAGGAGAAGTTGATGGCGGTTCCGGTATGTTTGGAGGGTAAGGCGTTGGCCTGGTTTCAATGGCTTGAAGGAAGACAACATGTTAGGAGTTGGGAGGAGTTCAAAGACCTCCTACTTCATAGATTCAGGGTGTCCAATGAAGGTACGCACTATGAGCAGTTTATATCCCTAGTGCAGGAGGGCACAGTGGCTGAGTACAGAGAGCACTTTGAACTACTGTCAGGCAGATTGAGAGGGATTCCAGAAGACCTATTGGAGGGGAATTTCATGAAGGGGTTGAAGCCCCACATCAGAGCAGCCATCAGGGTCGTTGCTCCACAAGGTTTAGTGAGGATCATGGAGACTGCACAGCTTGTACAGGATAAGCTGAGGGTGGAGCCACCAAGGAGATCAGGGGTGTCTTACCCCACTTACCGACCACCACCCATGGTTGGAGGCCCAAGGGCGACGACCATCCTTCCTCCTAGAGAAATAGCCAAGGAGAAACCCACTACGGCAGTGAACCAAGGAGGATTCAAAAGATTGACTGATTCAGAGCTAAAGGAAAAAAGGGCCAAGGGCCTTTGCTATCGATGTGATGAGAAGTTTACACCGGGGCATAGGTGTAAGGAGAAGACACTACATGTGATCATAGTAGGGGATTCAGAGGAGGAAGAAGAGGATACAGAGGCAACTAAGGAGGATGGAGAGGAGGAAGAGCACCCTCACTTGGCTATGGTTGAGGTCTCACTCCACTCCATAGCTGGACTGACATCACATGCCACCATGAAGCTGGAGGGGGAGATTGCAGGGTATAAGGTGATGATTTTGATTGATAGTGGGGCCACCCACAACTTCATAGCTTGCAGATTGGCGGAGAGGCTGGGACTACTGGTGACCCAAGGTAGAGGGGTAGGAGTCATTTTGGGCACAGGAAAGAAAGAGCGATGTAGCGGGCAGTGTAAGGGAGTGACCCTCACATTGCAAGGAGAGGAGACAGTGCAAGACTTTTTATTGTTAGATTTGTGAAGCACTGACGTGATACTAGTGATGCAGTGGCTCCAGACTTTGGGGGAGATGAAGGTGAATTGGAAGAAGTTGTGCATGGAGTATGGGAAGGGGAGCAGGAGGGTGACACTATAGGGAGACCCCAGTTTATGCAAATCCAGAGTGGTCTTGAAGTCCATCTTCAAAACATTGAGAGAGGAGGGAGAGGGCTATTTGATAGAGCTACATCAGGTAGGCATGGAGTCAGAAAGAGAACCAGAAGTCATCCCTGAGGTGGTCCAGGACCTCCTACAACAGCACTCCACAGTGTTTCAGATGCCCAAGGGGCTACCCCCTATCAGATCCAGGGAGCATGCTATTGTGTTGAAGGCCGGGGTAGCACCCATCAGCGTGCGACCCTACAGATATCCTCATGCTCAGAAGGAGGAAATTGAGAGGTTAGTAGCAGAGATGTTGGAGGATCAGGTGATCCAGCCCACTGTGAGCCCATTTTCCAGCCCTGCACTCTTGGTAGAAAAGAAAGATGGTAGCTGGCGATTCTGTGTAGACTACCGGGCCCTCAACAAGGAAACTGTGTTGAACAAGTTTCCCATTCCTGTGGTAGATGAGCTTTTGGATGAGCTTGGGGGAGCCACCATCTTTTCCAAGGTGGACTTGAAGTCTGGTTATCACCAGATCAGGATGAGGACTGAAGACATTCAGAAGACGGCCTTCCGGACACACGAAGGTCACTATGAGTTTTTAGTGATGCCATTCGGGCTCACTAATGCTCCCTCCACCTTCCAAGCCCTGATGAATCAAGTATTCCAGCCCTATTTGAGGAGGTTTGTTTTAGTCTTTTTTTATGATATTTTGATGTATAGCAAATCTCTGCAGGACCATATCACCCATCTTGGGGTGGTACTCACGACATTATTGGAGCATCAGCTATATGCTAACTAGAAGAAGTGTGCTTTCGCTCAGAAGGAGGTGGAGTATCTGGGACACATCATCTCAGAGAGTGGGGTGGCAGTTGATCCCACCAAGATAGAGGCCATGGTGAATTGGCCTACACCAAAGTCCCTTAAGGGACTAAGGGGATTCTTGGGACTGACTGGCTACTACAGGAGGTTCATCAAGGGCTATGGTTCCATAGCAGGTCCTTTGACTGATCAGTTAAAAAAGGACAACTTTCAATGGGGAGAAAAAGCAGAGGAAGCCATGAAGATTCTGAAGGAAGCCATGACTAGTGCCCCAGTATTGGCACTTCCAGATTTCACCCAGCAGTTTGTGGTGGAGACTGACGCCTCAGGAGTGGGCTTGGGAGCAGTACTCATGCAGAATCATAGACCGATCGCCTTCTTCAGCCGGATCTTATCTACTAGAGCAAGACTGAAATCAGTTTATGAGCGGGAACTGATGACCATTGTCTTGGCTATTCAAAAATGGCGGCCTTATCTATTGGGGCAACGATTCATAGTTCGTACTGATCAGCGGAGTCTCAAGTACTTACTAGAACAGAGATTGGTGGCAGAAGAACATCAAAGGTGGCTAGCAAAACTATTGGGATATGAGTTTGAGATTCAGTATAAGCCCGGGGCTCAAAACAAGGCGGCGGATGCTCTTTCCCGTGTGGAGTGTTCACAGCTGATGGCACTATCTGTACCACAATTGGTGGATTGGGGTGAAATGGTGAAGGAAAATCAACATGCAGAGGAGTTAGAGAGGATTCGGGCGGCTATCCAGAAGGGAGGAAGAGGGTTCAAAGGGTATCACCTAGAGAACTCTCTCTTGCTATACAAGGGGAGATTGGTACTGCATCGTAACTCAGCATTCATCCCCATTCTTCTACGGGAGTACCACGATAGCCGTATTGGTGGACATTCAGGGGTGGAGAAGACCTATCGGCGGATGAAAGCCGAATTTTTTTGGAAGGGGCTAAGAGGTGATGTGGAAGATATGGTGAGCAAATGTGATATTTGTCAGCGGAACAAGTATCAAGCTTGTGCCCCTAGTGGTTTGTTGCAGCCCTTGGTGCTTCCAAACAAGATTTGGGAGGAAGTCACCATGGATTTCATTGAAGGATTACCCAAGTCTGATGGGTATACAGTCATCATGGTGGTAGTTGACCGGTTGAGCAAGTATGGTCATTTCATTCCATTACGACACCCTTTTTCAGCCCCCACAGTAGCCTCTACTTTCATAAGAGAAGTGATTCGATTGCATGGGATCCCCAATTCCATTGTCTCAGATCGGGACAAAGTATTCTTGAGCTCCTTCTGGAAGGAAATCTTCAAGATGCAGGGTACATTCTTGAAGCGTAGTACAGCATACCACCCCCAGACAGACGGACAGTCCGAGGTGGTGAACCGGAGCGTGGAGACTTACTTGAGATGCTTCGTTGGGGAGAGGCCTAAGCAGTGGGTCAAATGGCTGCCATGGGCCGAGTATTGGTACAACACTTGCTACCATACCGCATCTCAGTTCACACATTTCAGGATTCTTTATGGGAGGGATCCACCAGCGTTGGTAAACTATCAGAAGGGGACATCCCCGGTATATCTTGTGGATCAATACTTGGAGGAGAGGGATAGGGTGTTGGAAGAGTTGAGGGAACACCTATTGAGGGCCCAACAGATCATGAAGACCAAGGCGGATGCTCACCGCAAAGATGTGACATTTGAGGTGGGAGAAAGGGTATACTTGAAGCTACGACCTTACCGACAGAAGACTTTAGCTAGCAGAAGGAGTGAGAAGCTCTCCCCACGTTACTATGGGCCTTTTGAGATTGAAAGGAAGGTTGGGATGGTGGCCTACCGTCTCAAGTTGCCTCCTCACTCCTCCATCCACCCTGTATTCCATGCTTCACTATTGAAGAAGAGCATAGGGGATCAAGCTGTGGTCACTCCTACTATACCCCAAGGTCTCACAGAAGATATGCAATTTTTATTAGAGCCTCTACAGGTGAAGGAAGTAAGGAAGAATGATCAAGGCAAGAGGGAGGTGCTCATCGAGTGGAAGGACCTACCGGCACATGAGGCTACTTGGGAGATATACGAAGCCCTGCAGGAGCAGTTTCCAGACTTCAACCTTGAGGACAAGGTTGATCTTCTAGAGGGCGGTATTGATGGACCGGTTCACCCTGAACAGGTCCGGCCTGGACCCGTGCGGGTCTACAGGCGGAGGGGAGAGGGGCGGGCGGTCCGGTTGGACCAAGGGGCCCCATCCACTTAAGTGGGGGCATTTTGGGGAGGGAGAAATTGTGTGTTGGTATGAAGGGAGCCATTAGAGTTTAGTTGGGATTATTATGAAAAGTGTATTCTCTCTCTTATTTTCTCCTTAGCCTCCTTCTTGCTCTTTTCTATGGTTTTCTTGTGGGAGATCTTGTCCTTCTCGAAGTGGACAAACTTATCTTGTTTTCTCTTGGTTTTCTTATGCAAAGGTTTTTGCTTCTCATCTCAACCCTCTTGTGATTGTTCTTCTTTGGTTTTTGTGGAGAAATTCCTCTTTTTTGGGGGAAATTAGGGCAAAACCGAAATTGTCAAAACCTAAGGCGTATCACTTTGATAGATTATCCTTGACTTAAGATATTCCTCGAGGACATAGTGATAGCATTCACTTTTCTTAGTAGCCTTAAGGATTTCAAGTAGTTTGAAATTAGGTTTGGATCATGATATTGAAGTTTTGGAATATTTGACTAACCTCCACTTTATGTTTCGCAAGAAAAACCACATAATTTTGTTGTGACCGTCAATGAATATAAGAAACCAACTAGAACAAGTGATGCTATTAATTCTATAAAAACCCATTATGTAAACACAAATTAATGATTACGGACAATAAACTTTATAGGTTTGATTGTTTATAAGAGCTTCGAGCAAGTTTAAATAATTGACATATTTTACACTCAAAATAGTTGAAAATTAATTGTATAATGAGGAGAGAAGTTTTCCTAGATACATGGAGCTAGGATAACCTAAATGATAGTTTGATAACATAATATCATAGTCTTAATTGATGTTGAAAGATAGATTTTGGTAGCCATTTTCTAAATGTTTTCCTAGACACTCAATTTCAAAGTGGTTGAATCTAGCACACATTTTAGCATTGTCAATGATCTTCCCCAAATTTGAGACCTGAAAAGCATGCATATTAGAGAAGAACTTAGTAATACAATCAAAATCTCTCGTTAGTTTGCTCACATACAACAAATTATAATTTCAATTTAAAACCAAAAGAACAAAGTTAAGCAGTAGATCTTTATATATATAATAGACACAACACCATAACTAGAGTTACAATTATGGCAGCAACGTTGCTAGAATGGTAGTTCTCTTTAAATGTTGCATGTGGTTTATAATCAACAAGCTTGCCGTAAATTTTCAAAAATGTTTCTATTGTGTGTCTACTCTTCATGCAATGCTCACATCACAAGCTATTTTGATGATTGTCATTGAGGACGTGGGTATTACAAACAAGTGCAAGATTTTCAGAGTTAAGATGGGCTCCTAACATAACTTTATTCCAGCTGCCTTCTCTTTTGATGTCCAAACAAGCTTCTCAAGTGCTAGGAAGAGGTTTCTTGCTTAGGATTCTCCCAAGGGCTTCATCAAACTCCATACTGAACCCAATAAAAATTTGTAGAACAAATCCCTTCTCAATGATTTTCTTATAACATTGGTTATCCTCTGAAACTTCCATTCAAAGTCTCCAAGGATATCGAATGTTTTCCAACTTCAAATAAGAATAATAAAGTATTTTATTACAGAAAGATTGCCTTGCCTTGAGTCATGGAAGCAAGCCTTTGGTTCAAAGACTTTGGAAGTGTTCTTTTGTTGCATCATGTATCTTTTGCATGGTTTTGTAATACATAAAGTTTTCCCCCATCTCATTTGCCATAAAGTTGATCCGCTATAACATCATCATGCTGTTTTCTAACATTCAGATCTTGAACCATGGGTCTCTGACAATCGAAGGTGTGGCAACCCTAGTGAGGCCATTTTCTTTACATTTGCATCATACATACATCATGATGGATTGTGACCAATGGATGAAGTTGTGGCCATCAACTATGTGTCTTATAATTTGTAGGATGGGATATTCATTCCCACTAAGGTTGTTGAAGAAGATAGCACTTGGATTTGGAGGCCACTTACAACATTGAGCTATTGGAGGTACTAGCCATGTCGTGCTTCAGCATGGAAGGACTTAGGTAGAGTTCTCCCTCACTATATACCAAGTTGAAACTTATAAAAAAAACATCGAAAAAAATTATTTTTATAACACATTTAAATTGTACAAACGGATGCCATATTTATAATAGTAGGTCAGCTCTCTTCTTAGAAATAAAAAACTAGTATACCTTGGTGAATCTTTTTAATAAGGAAAATATGAACGATGGGAGATTTGCTTCTAACACATTTCGTAATGTATACTCAAATATTCATAGACCTGGTTCAAGTTAAGTTGACCCAATCTAACATTCTAGATAAATGAGCTAAATGAGAGGGACTAATCTATTGAACTCTGGTAAGTTTTGACTAACTCTCAAAGGTCACAACAAACTCACCAGAACTAAGGTGAGCTCACCTAAGACGATGAACTTGTCAAAATAATGGTGAATTCATCAGTCATAATGAACACTCCTATAAACCATTATACTTGGCCTACGATCCGATAGGCCTACTTCACCTAAGTACTCAAATACTTTTTTAAAGACAACTCATCCTAACTAATTAGGATAATAAGCTTTGACAAAAAAACAACTTGCCAGTACTCAAGGACTTGAAGTGGAATTAGCTACATATTCATATGAATAAATTCCCATGGATTTGGCTTCTATTAATCCATCTGTCTCTTTTTTATTTGCATATTGTAGGTTGCATGCCTCACGTATTACAGTAAGTAATTGTTAAGATTTGTTATATTTTTTACTTGGCCAAAATATAAAATTTCTTACAGCATTGAGCCTTGGCCCAAGCCTATAAATAGAGAATTAAAATAAGAGCCACTGACATCAAATCATTCAAGCTCAAAGCCTTGTACTTTTCTAAATCTAAATCTCAGAGCTTCTAATTGTTGTCATTTTGTCTCGTATTTCTTGTTAGTAAAGGTACCGTATGATCTACAAACAAATTTCAATTTAACACCTAGCATGCATCCCACGGTAATACAGGTAACTAGTAACCTTTATAATACCAGTGGTCGCCAATAACCCAATTTAATACCTCACTAACACCTACAATAATTAGGACATTGAGCCATTAATAGACAGTAGTAGGATCATTCCTTCACACGGCAGTATTAATGGTTCTTCAAATGTGGCAGCAACAATAATTCAATTCAAACAGCTCTAAATGACTCGAGTGAATTTTTCACGTACTGGTAGATCATTTTTTCTTTCTATCTATGACAGATGAAACAAAATATCGTCTGATCAATGTAAATGGAACAAATATGAGGTAAGATTAGGATCATACTTGACCAAAAATTGCATCAGTCTTGACAAAGTTGCTTACATTATCTGCTCTGCTGCTCAGAACTTGAGGGAGAATGAAAATGCATAAGCAAACAACAAATTTGCTATATAGGAAGAAATAAACAAGAAAAAAAGGAATAACGTTCACCACCTCCATAAATGCTGCGAATCAACTCCTTCTGCTTCTCTGGCGGCTGCGCTTCAGATCAAAGGTGATAATTACACAGATAGAAAACAAAATGGAATGATGGGGGTTAATAGAGGGAATTATGGAAGGAGACATACCCTAAAGCATAAAAAAGGGTAAAAGGCAGTACTCGAAGAAATAATGAAAACAAGAAAAAGATAGAAACCTGGAATTCATAGAATCTAAGCAGGCGTGGTTTTCCCTGTGTGTTCATCACTATGACCGCTCGAATCATGGCTTATGGGTCACTCGCACTCCACAGA
Source organism: Dendrobium nobile (assembly GCA_022539455.1). Lineage (NCBI taxonomy): Eukaryota > Viridiplantae > Streptophyta > Magnoliopsida > Asparagales > Orchidaceae > Dendrobium > Dendrobium nobile. Next base: position 60,097,108 of record CM039722.1, on the reverse strand, counting down.
TTAGAAAAGAACTTCGCCGGCGATCGGCCAACCAAGAGCTGGCACCGAAAAATGAATTAAAGAAGCAAAAATTCGTATAAATAACAATTTAAATTTATAATCATTTATAGTTTTATATTTATTTATATAATATCTAATTAATATCATAAAATTTTAAAAATAGATACTGTAATACTGTATTTTAGAAAGTTCATGTTAATAATATCTTAAATTAAAATATTGTATTAAAATACAAATATGCACTCTTTATATAGGTAAATATATAAGAATTTAGAATAAAATATATTTGATCAAGCCAAAATTTTGATGCATATTTGAATTGAAAATTTTTGAAGTTAGATTTAGAACCATTTGCACTCCAATTTCAATAAATTTATGACTAAATTGATCGTCTCAATAAAATTAAAACTTCAAGACATTAATTAGATAATCAAACCATATTCAAATATTTCATGCTTATAATGAAATCAAGCATCGTGGCAAGTCAAATATAATGAGCTTATGATTATTTAATTTTGATATCATTAAAACACATAAATATTGAATGAGGTGTCTAATATTGGGAATGATACGTGTAGTCCGATTGACTATTTCATATTTTAGCTATAATTACGACGCATGTCACTCACACAAATCTATAAATGAGCTTTCACTCTCTATATGAGAGAGGATCTATAGCTTGGTCTTAGGTTTGAATTTAAGAGCTTAAAGGCTCTAAGAATGTTGGAGCTCTATTTGAACTGTGAGAGCTCGTTCCTTTGATTTGCCTTCTCAGGTCTGACTTTTCCTCCCAGGATCGTCCAGGCCGATTTGAGATCGTCCAGGACGATCAGTGCATTGAAACAGCTGATTTTTCTGGAGTAAGATCGTCCAGGCCGATTTTGGATCGTCCTAGGACGATCAGATAAGACAAAAATCCCGAGAGCAAAATCAAAATTATCGTCCAGAGGAATCGTCCTGGACGATTGGAATTTGTTCACATCGTCCTGGACGATGTGGCGATCGACCGGGCCGATCAGGCTTATGATATAAACAAATCAGCTCATTTTGAGGAGAGAGAAAAGATATTTTAAAAAAATAAAAATATATGAGGAGAGAGAAAGAGAAGAAAGCAAAGGAAAAGCCGGATTCCGAAGGCCGCGGAGCGCTTTTCGTCCGACGCCGCTGTTGGGAAAAGTGTTTATCTCGTGGTAAGGACTCCGAATCCTATTTTTGTTTTCAGAGATATTGAGTTTTGATCGTGTTGTGCACTGTTTTGTGTTTTTGTGATAGAAAAACGGACCCGGTTTTGCATTGACACAACTTTCACCGCACAACTTTTAATATGTTATAGATACGAATATTCTACACGATTTGATTCTTTTCTAGAACGATTTCACCGGTTATTTTGGATTCTACGCGATTTTGATCGAATAGAAAAATATCATGATGTTTATTGATATTGATTCAGTAGAAGAATAGTCTTATATTGTTGTCGTGAACATTCTATTGTAATTTGGTGAATTGTGATTTTGTAGGATTTTTTGTGTAAATTTGATAGACTGCCGTTACGCTGCCGAAATTTCGTACGATTTCCGATTTTTCTGAGATTGATGAATTGAATAGATATGAATATGAATGTTGATATGATTGCTCTACATTGTTCTTATATTGACTATTGAATTGATTATTGAATACTATAAGACAAGCCTGGTTGAACGTTGGTTGGAGATTGACTTGACCTGTACAGGATGGTGGGCCGACGGGCTTTCCTTTAAACTATTGATCATTGATATAACGATTGGGAGTCATAAGGAGTTTAATATGCCGACGGGCACAGAGTGACGGCTCTTATTGAAACCAACGTATGGATATCTACAACAGCAGAATAGCCAGTGATTGTATTTGTTCAGTATTATTGTATTAAAGTGCATGTGTACAATATTGACATATAGATTTACTGCTTTATTGATTTGATCGGATTTATGGATTTATTGTATCGTACGATTTCATTGATTTCATTGATTGATCGCTGAGCATTGATACTACTGAGCATAGATATTGATATGGATGGATATAGATATTGTATTGATTCATTGATGCTATGGACATGGATACTATAGATTCATTGATATTATTGCTTATAGATTAATTGATACTATTGCTTCTGCACCGTTTTAATCTGCTGCATTTGACTCATTGCTAGTATAGATTGAGCTTTATTGCACTGCTTTTCTAATCGATTTCATTGATTTGATTTGATCGATTCGATACGATTGATTTGACTGATCGATTGATTTTCTTCTGTGTACGGATTCTTTTGAGAATTGACGTATTGATTTATTGAGTTTGATTTATCGATTCTTCTATCGCTGCATCGACTATTGATTTCCGTATTGCATAGACTCATTGATCATTGATTGTTATGGATTTGATTTACTAACATGCATATTGATAGCAGTACCGTGCTTTGATTTCAGTTATAGGTATTAGGTGACCTGCTGGGCTTTGTAAAGCTCATTATATGTGGTTGATATTTTCAGATCAGGGCAAGGGAGTAGGAGATTGAGGTTGATCAGGAATCTCCAGGTTTTTGTTCTTTTTAGATATAGTGATTCTTTTGTACTCATGACAGGATAGATTTCAGTTCTGGTGATTATAGTATAGTTCCTAAGTATTGTATATGATCTTTTGAGTTATGAATCTACTTGTACATTGATGCTTTTAAATGTTATAGATGTTGATAGACTATTTGATTGACGTTATAAATAGCTCTGATAAATGGTTTTAATGAATTGATTGAAATTCTTTCCAAGTTAGATCTTGGGGCGTCACAAACTTTTTGGTATCAGAGCAGTGTTATTGGAAGAATGTATTGTTACCAGAGTTATAGGATTGGATTGAGAGTTGGGTAGAATGGGTAGCTGTAAGTGCATTATTTTACATACATAATTGCATGTGTGTATCATCTATTCTGAATTGTGCAGGTGAAAAGATAAATGGATAATCCAGAATCAAGTGTACTGAATGAGCAACACAGTGCAGCTCCAGTACATTCAGAGAGTATGATGCAGTTGGCTACTGCTATAGCACAGGTGATGGGGGATGCACAGAGTAAGATGAGTGGAAGTAAAGAAGAGGAAGCAGATAAGCATTTGCAGATGTTTCATAAGCTGAAGCCTCCGTTATTCAAAAGAGCTGTGGGACCCCAGGCAGCTGAAGATTGGATAATGAGAGTAGAAAAGATCTTTGACAGCATGTAGTGTCCGAGAAATCGAAAGGTACCTTTGGCTGTGTTTCTTTTTGAGGGAGAAGCAGAGAGATTGTGGATTGGACAACAGAGAGAGAAATTCCAGGGAAAGACAAATGCTGAGATTACCTGGGATGAGTTCACTGCAGTGTTTCGGATGTGGTTTGTACCTCCGTCAGCTCAACGACAAATGCATGAAGCTTTTATGAGATTGGAACAAGGACGCAAGACAGTGATGCAGTATGAGGCCGAGTTTACTGCACTTGCGAGGTATGCTTCTCATTTGATCCCTACTGCTGAAGAAAAATGATATAGATTTCTGCACGGATTGAATAGAGAGCTGAGACATCCACTAGTACCCTTCCGGATCCATGAGTTCTCTGAGTTGGTGGAGCGGGCCAGATTGATAGAGATTGATTTGACAACGCCAGTATCGAGATATGACGACACCCGGAGAAGGAGAGATGAAGCAAGTAGTAGAAGAGATGAATCAGGTAGAGAAAGGGATAGAGAGAAGAGGAGCAAGTATAGTGATTCAAGGGGATCTGCATCGGGATCTGCATCAGTAGTATCTTCTAGTTCCAGTGAGTGCATTCATTGTGGTCGACGACATGCAGGTCGATGTTACTTATTGACGGGGCAGTGCTTTCACTGTAGACAGCAAGGGCATAGAGCAGCACATTGCCCTCAGAAAGGATTGGGCGGAAGGACTGATTCAGGTACAGGACAGCAGAGGACTATTGGTTCGAGAGCCTACAGTGAGAGATCAGGGAACCGGATGATTGATAGAGCTGATGATAGAGCTGTCAGAGATAGTCAGAGGGAGACCGTTGCGCCACGACCTCCTGCACTTCCTCCAGTGGTGCCACGTGTTTACAATTTACAGCATCATGCGGATCAACAACGACCAGAAAGTTCTGCTGGTAAGCTGATTTGACTAATTGATTGATTGACATATGACCATGCATAGTGACATATGATTGACTGGATTGTGTGCTTTGTATGATTTTCGCCGAGTTTTGATTTTGATTTTGATTCGATTTGATTTGAGTTTTGATTGGATTTGTTTTGTTTTGTTTCGCTCCGGACACCTAAGGGAAATGTCGGGACGATATTTTTCTAAGGTGGGGAGATTGTGAGAGCTCGTTCCTTTGATTTGCCTTCTCAGATTTGACTTTTCCTCCCAGGATCGTCCAGGCCAATTTGAGATCGTCCAGGACGATCAGTGCATTGAAACAGCTGATTTTTCTGGAGTAAGATCGTCCAGGCCGATTTTAGATCGTCCTGGGACGATCAGATAAGACAAAAATCCTGAGAGCAAAATCAAAATTATCGTCCTGGACGATTGGAATTTGTTCACATCGTCCTGGACGATGTGGCGATCGGCCGGGCCAATCAGGCTTATGATATAAACAAATCAGCTCGTTTTGAGGAGAGAGAAAAGATATTTTAAAAAAAATAAAAATATCTGAGAGAAGAAAGCAAAGGAAAAGCCGGATTCCGGAGGCCGCGGAGCGCTTTTCGTCCGACGCCGCTGTTGGGAAAAGTGTTTATCTCGTGGTAAGGACTCCGAATCCTATTTCTGTTTTCAGAGATATTGAGTTTTGATCGTGTTGTGCACTGTTTTGTGTTTTTGTGATAGAAAAACGGACCCGGTTTTGTATTGACACAACTTACACCGCACAACTTTTAATATGTTATAGATACGAATATTCTACACGATTTGATTCTTTTCTAGAATGATTTCACCGGTTATTTTGGGTTCTACGCGATTTTGATCGAATAGAAAAATATCATGATGTTTATTGATATTGATTCAGTAGATGAATAGTCTTATATTGTTGTCGTGAACATTCTATTGTAATTTGGTGAATTGTGATTTTGTAGGATTTTTTGTGTAAATTTGATAGACTGCCGTTACGCTGCCGAAATTTCGTACGATTTCCAATTTTTCTGAGATTGATGAATTGAATAGATATGAATATGAATGTTGATATGATTGCTCTACATTGTTCTTATATTGACTATTGAATTGATTATTGAATACTGTAAGACAAGCCTGGTTGAACGTTGGTTGGAGATTGAATTGACCTGTACAGGATGGTGGGCCGACGGGCTTTCCTTTAAACTATTGATCATTGATATAACGATTGGGAGTCATAAGGAGTTTAATATGCCGACGGGCGGCCGCGGGCACAGAGTGACGGCTCTTATTGAAATCAACGTATGGATATCTACAACAGCAACATGGATCCTACAACAGCAGAATAGCCAGTGATTGTACTTGTTTAGTATTATTGTATTAAAGTGCATGTGTACAGAATTTACATATGGATTTACTGCTTTATTGATTTGATCGGATTTATGGATTTATTGTATCGTACGATTTCATTGATTTCATTGATTGATCGCTGAGCATTGATACTACTGAGCATAGATATTTATATGGATGGATATAGATATTGTATTGATTCATTAATGCTATGGACATGGATACTATAGATTCATTGATATTATTGCTTATAGATTAATTGATACTATTGCTTCTGCACCTTTTTAACCTGCTGCATTTGACTCATTGCTAGTATAGATTGAGCTTTATTGCACTGCTTTTCTAATCGATTTCATTGATTTGATTTGATCGATTCGATACGATTGATTTGACTGATCGATTGATTTTCTTATATGTACGGATTCTTCTGAGAATTGACGTATTGATTTATTGAGTTTGATTTATTGATTCTTCTATCGCTGCATCGACTATTAATTTCTTTGACTATTGATTTCTGTATTGCATAGACTCATTGATCATTGACTGTTATGGATTTGATTGACTGACATGCATATTGATAGCAGTACCGTGCTTTGATTTCAGTTATAGGTATTAGGTGACATGATGGGCTTTGTAAAGCTCATTATATGTGGTTGATATTTTCAGGTCAGGGCAAGGGAGCAGGAGATTGAGGTTGATCAGGAATCTCCAGGTTTTTGTTCTTTTTGGATATAGTGATTCTTTTGTACTCAGGACAGGATAGATTTCAGTTCTGGTGATTATAGTGTAGTTCCTGAGTATTGTATATGATCTTTTGAGTTATGAATCTACTTGTACATTGATGCTTTTAAATGTTATAGATGTTGATAGACTGTTTGATTGACGTTATAGATAGCTCTGGTAAATGGTTTTAATGAATTGATTGAAATTCTTTCCAAGTTAGATCTTAGGGCGTCACATGAACACCACTCGCCAGGCCACTACCTGACTGCCCCGTGTCAGAACATTGCTCTAACATAATTGTCACCCCACTATCACTCAACTATGGTTAACTAAACATCATCACATGATTACGATCCTCCAACCTCCTTCACCTAACTATGCTCCTTTGGTCACTATCATCCGACTACTGCACTACAACCACCACTTGTCCAGCTACAGTGATTCGACCTTCGTCATAAGACTATAACCATCCGACCACCATCACTCAACTATGCTCCTCCAATATTCATGTGACACCCTAGGAACTAATAGAACGATTGAAGCTCAACCACTACCTCCCTCCAATTTGCCTTAATAAAAGATTTGTGAGCCAAGCTCGATAAACTAACAAACCAAGCTATAAAACATGCTCAACTCGATTCATTAGCTTGCAAGCTGATTCTTTTAAAAAATATTACTATAAAATGCACTTAAAATATAGTAGAATCGAGGAGTTCAAGTATAAAGTTATTCTAAATATTAAAAAATTATATTACAATTTCTTATATCACATAATTCTTTATTATTTATCTTTTAATTTCTCATTATTTTTATATAATTAAAACTCAAGTTGAAACCCTTCATAAAATACAATATTTTAGAAGGCCATAAATTGATCCGTTTCAAAATGAGATAAAAGTATATATTTTTTTAATAAAACCCTAGAATTAGTTGGTGAGCCAATTTGAACATGTAGAATTAAGCTTGAGCTTCAATTTGAACTCGAATAATTAATCAAGCCCAAACATAAATTTTTGGTTAGACTCTTTACACATCTAATCTAGATATAAATAAATTTAGATCAATAGTTGCAAGCAAAAAAATAAAAAAATAAAAATATATCTATATATTAAACTGGTCGGGACCAAATCAAACATGCTATAATGCCATGCCATGGATTGATTATCTGATCCGAAAGAGTCGCCCGTCTCAGATTCGACTTGTGTTGGAGTCACTGTACAAGGGTTTTAGAGCGGTTTTTTGGGTTCTCGCGGAGCAAGGCGAGTAAAAATGGCATCGATCTACCGCTCTGCTGCTGTGACCACCGCCAGATCCGTCACCTTCCGATCCATGGCGGTGCTCTCCAAGCCCTCGAGTTCGAGATTGATCACTCCTGCCTTTTCGAGGTTAGAAGACGTTACGGGAATCCATCTCTTCTTCATCCTCCAATTAATTTTTAGGAGTTTGACTTCCTGTGTTTTCTTTCGATAAGGCCGCTTTCTTCGGCGATTGGATGCCTTGAGTCGCTGAGGCCTCTGCATACGGCCGTTGCATCCGCCCGTCTCATATCGAACATAGCCGTCGATTCTTCCTGCTGGAGCTGGCTCTCTCAAGGTACGCAGTTTTAATTAGTACTCTTTATAAGTTATTTGAGAATGCAAGAAGCTTGGTAGCTGAGCGCTTTGGGATTGAGGTGCTTGCTAGTTTTTGGGTAAGAGATCTGTGAGGGCTGCAGTATTTAAAGGAATAATAAATACCGAGGAGCAGTGTAGGGGGTCGCATGTTACTTTGATTGGATTGCAGTGTATATAAGAAGAGCAGATATTGAGTGCTAATGCTGTGAATTATGGTCGCGCAGGGTTTTTCTTAAAAAAACATGTTTGATCTCATTTGAAACGGATCAATTTATGGTATTCTATAATGTTGCATGTTATGAAGGACGTTGACGTGAATTTTAACTATTATCTTATTAAGTTTAAATGTGCTGTGTGCATTTAAGGTAAATTTTGAAGTTGATAATGTTGACCACATAAAAATTTTCATTTATGATTATTAACAAATTGGAAAAGTTGACTTCTAAGGAGTGCAATCTAGCATGCATATTAGTTTTTGTTATTTAAATTAATTATTACGAGAGTTCATAGATTCCATGCAGATTTACGTGGAATGATAAAAGAACGCAATGGAGGTATTATAGGCATTAACCACACATGCCATTGGGGGAGAAACCATCCAACTAACCATTAAAAGAAAGAGCAAAGAGCTACTTTTAGCGTGCAAACAAAGGAAAAGACTAAAATATATGAGAAATAGGAGAGGCCTGTTTGAGGAGGAGGGCGGGAAAGAGAACAAACAAAAAAGGAGCTTTGGAGGGAAGAGGTAGAAATTATAAAAAAAAAAAAATCTTCACCCTCTTTTTATCATTCTTTTGTTCTTCTTCCATCCACCTGATATCTAGTGCTGCCTTAGAGGACCATGTTCATTGGGCTTGTTGAGGATAAACATGTATATTTTAACAACTTGCCATTTGGGTTGACTGAAGATGAACAAGAAGACCTTGGCATTGTGTTCTTTGTGTTGATTGAAGATTAATATGAAGACTTTCTCGTTTGTCCTTGTGGCCTTCTCGTTTGTCCTTGTGGCTGATTGAAAATGAATATTATGACTTCAAATTTATTCTTTAGGTTAGGCAAACTTGAACATGAAGATATTTCCGATGCCTCCTTGGATTGGCCAAAGTGTGGAACACTCCACTGTCTTTATCCTATAGGGACCAAGTGGAGCATTCCAGTGAAGGAAATACTGGTGAAAGGACTCGTGTTGGAATTTAGAATAGAAGAAGCAATAAAAATAATGATAAAACATGCATTTTGTCACCGGAGTCTTTTAGGACACTAGTGCATAGTCTATAATGTAACGCATGCTTTTTTTTTAGAATTTATGCTAAGCATAAAAAATCATGAGTAAGTTATTAGTAATTAAAAAATGCAATAGAGAGGAGATCCTTAGAGTGAAAAAGCACAACTAGTGATATATAACAATATATGATATTGCTTTAACATTCATGATGGTTAACGAATGATTAGCATGACAAAGAAATAAATTAAGTTATAACTATAACTATCAAGGTTATAATGATTGATGATGTTAGAAAAAAATATTAAACTTTGAAGTTTAGATTCAAAACATAAGAAATAGTTCATTTGTAAATCCCTTATTTAAATTCTTTTTATTCTTTGCAGTCTTCTCCATGTCATAATCTTTTTCATCACCTTCATCAATTTCATGTCCACTTGCAAGTGTGACTGGCCTGAAATTTGTAAATAAAACTATCATCCTTTTCATGTTCATTTAGTTTCTTTCATGGACATATTTCAGCACAATAATATATGTATGCTCCTCTTCATGAAATGCTAATTCAATATCTTTATTCGATTCATCATTCGATTTCATTGTTAACTTCTCATTAGCATCATATATGTTATCTTAAGAAATTTAATTAATGCTTTCACGATGGTTGTATCTCAAAATCAAGGCCCTATTATTTTTCATGTAAACCAAATTCTTGGGGTGCCATGATTCATTTTTCTTTTTCTTTTATCATGAAGAAAAATTAAGATATTTAAATTATAAACTTTCATGTTAACAATCAATATATCTTTTTGCATCCACACTTAAATGTTCAAAAACAGTATAATTACTTTCATATCCATATAAACTACAATACTACATGTAATGGTGTGCACTTGAATCATAAAATTTTGCAAATGCAAAGCTTCTTGATCGTATGCTAGCTACTAGTCAACTAAATGTATAATAACATTCAATGCTACTTAAACATCTAATTATTATTCAATACTAATTATAATTAAGATTTTAATGTTATATTGCATCATGCCCAAGTGACCATTTGTCCCTCAGCCAATACCCATAATGCACACACTCAACTCATTGTAGTTTTTGTCTTTTTCAAAATTATTCCAAAATTTTTGTTCCATAATAGTTTGTTGTGATTGTTTGGGCATTACTTTCTTTGCCGAAGGACCCATAAAAAATTCTTTATATGTGAACATTTTCTTTAAACTAATTTTTTAGTGATGAAATTGCTTTAAGGTAAAAAATAATAATAAATTGAGCTCTAGTCATTTTTGTAGGTATTTTTGATCCATTAATCTTCTCATCAAATCTCATACTGTGGCATTGAATAAATGAAATTATGATTTAACACTATTCTATCAAAGCTTCTTGATCTCTGCCACCACATGTTGCACTATGGATGCTGGTTTGATGATCTTAAGTGATGTTTGAAGGTAACATGAAAATGGGACAACAGGAGGACTTGTCAAGAGGACTCAAGGCCCAAGGGCGTTTCAAAGTTCTCTGTCTCCTAGTTGTGTTAGGCGTGAGTTTTGACTCTCGTTTGAAACTATAAGACTTGTTCACTTGCTCAAGACACAAAGTCTTTGGGTTTAACTTCATTTGACTAAATATGGTGCGATCTATGTTCAAATTTGGGAAGTCCTTTTTTCCATGTTATTATTGTGGTTGTACTAATCATTCATTGGTGTTATGTCGAGCCAAATTTGGCTACCTCCCACTCCCATGATATGCTATTGAACATCTATTCATGTTAATAGCTCTCCCATTACCATCTCTTCTTTGGCTTTTGTCATACCTTCTTAAGAGGAATATGATTTTTAACGCTAGAACGCTCAAATCTCTGCATTTATTGTCATTCTTTTTCATTTTATGGGTATGTTGCACTTGTCTAGGTGCTTCCTCCCTATATGATAGATAAGCACAAACATTTATCCTCTCTGAACATTAATTCCCTTCCTCCTGTGGCTATATGGCTGATGGCCCCCTACAATTTATTTAAGAAATGCATATTGAATCCTTCAACATCTCTATATCTCACTGATGCTTTGTATATCTTTTAATATCTTGTAACTATATTATATATTCATTTTCTTACTAAGTCCCATAATTATTGATTATTCTCAAACTTCCCATCTCTTTGATTATGTTTTCTCTACATCTCATCTTGAAGAGGGCAACTAATGGTGGCGTTGAAGTTAGTGGGATCTACTTCTCGATGATTGATGTTTTTTTTTTTTTTTTTTTCACTTTTTCATGCACTATTATATCATTTTAATTGGTACTATTGATTGAGCCATCTTTTTTCTTCCACTATTACTCCTTTTCATTGACACTGTCTACTAGGTCATCCTCTTCCTAACGGACTTAAGGACTTAATCTATGGTACCTTTTCTACATTAAAATTCAATTGTCATGCATTTGAGCTTGGCATACACCATTGTGTCATTTCCATCATATACCACCAGTTATTATTCTTATCCATTTTAGTAGCTGAATCAGGAACTTGGGGTCCGATATTAATCCTTACTCATTTGGGTTTTCATTATGTTGTGGCCTTCATTGATGATTTACGTGGGCTGTTGTTGGGGATGAAAGTAAATTGCGGTAACGAAATAAACAAGAAAAATAGAAATGCATCGGACATAAAAAAAAAAGACATCAAGATTTAATGTTGAAAAAGCCGAAATCGAGAAAAAACTACAGGACCACACCAAGAAATTCACTACTCTCGCACTCTTTCCTTGCTTCTCTCCTCTCTTGCATGATTCTCACACACTAAACATAAACAAAAAGTAAAGTAAATAACACCAAGCGACATCACCCTTCAGAAAAACGAGAAAGAAAATTATACAGTCCGCCTCGAAGTACTGCACTGCTAGTTTGGAGCACTGTGATGCTCAAGCCTCTATCATCATGATGCTGCGATGCTCAAACCCGCAACGCTACAACACTACACAACGTTGCAGCGCCGAATTTAGAGCGTTGCGACACTCTACTCTCTTTCTTTTCTCCCAAAAAATTCTGTAGCGCTGGGGCATTCGGGTACATAACGCTAGGACGCTCCGGTACACAACACCGGGGCGATCAGGTACACAAAGTCGGGGTGTTGCATGAAAAAAAAAATTTTCTCGGGTGCATAGTTGCGCCCAAACCCAAGCAGGGGAGGACCCCGTTGTCATACTTTCTCAAGAGGAATATGATTTTTAATGCTAGAACACTCAAATCTCTACATTTATTATCATGCTTTTTCATTTTATGGGTATGTTGCACTTGTCTAGGTGCTTCCTCCCTATATGATAGATAAGCACAAACATTTATCTTCTATGAACATCAACATCTCTACATCTCACTAATGCTTTATATATCCTTTAATATCATGTAACTATAATATATATTCATTTTCGTACTAAGTCCCATAATTATTGATGTAGACAAAGGGGGGGTCAACACAAGTTGAGTTTTACTTTTAATTTCTTGCCTTGTGTCTTTTCATCTTCCCCCTCTCCTTACTCTTCATTAACTTATCCTTTCATCTCCACCTTATCCTTTGGGCTGTTTTCTAGTTCTATGAAGCCTAGGCTGATTTCGGTTTTGAGCTTTAGTTGTTGAATTTTTAGTTGGTGCAAGCTCATTAATATCTAGTAGAAGTGTAGCTCATTATGAGCTGATGTTTAGCTCTAAATTTATTATGAGATGCAAGCTTTTAGGTAAGTGGAACTTGTCTCTTCCTCTTCTTCTTTGCCTCTTGAGCTGCTGCATTTTTCCCTCATTTGGCTGATGGAACCGTGGCCTTCAATGTGCTTTAATGATTGGCGTTTGGGGTTTTTCTGTGGTGGAACCCGTGGCCTTTATCCCCTTTAATTGTTGTCTTTTTCAATGTGCTGGAACCGTGACTTTCCCCTGAGAATTGCTATGACGTTTGGAGTTTCTCTGTGGCTTTTAAATAAAGCTTGCTACTGTTGGTTTTCCTATGCTGGAAACCGAATGTTCTGCCCTGTTTCCTGTGCTGGATATTTATGGCTGTTTTTGGGGATTGTTTTGGAAAGAATTCTAAGAGTCTTTTGCTGAATTTTGGGCAGATTCCTGCTACAAATTTAAGTGCCTTTTGATCTTCTTTAATTAATGCTTTTAGTGGCTATTGGTATTCCTTTCTTTGGTCTATAAATAGAAAATGTTTGTGGCTGTTTTAGGGGTGTTATGAGAGTGATATGATGTAATTTTTGGGACAAAAACCTGAGAGGTTTTTACTTTGGAAATCCTGCGGGCTCTTTCCAATCTTCTTCCCCTCCTCCTATGGAAATCTTGCGAGCTCTTTCCAACCTTCGTCTCGGCTTCTAATCTCTTTCTTCTCTCCATAGTAATCATTCCATTGTATCCTTCTTCTCAAAGTAAGCAAGTTTAGGGTGTCATTTTGTTTGTGTCAAAGTTTGTAAGCGTCCAAATTGTAAGTGTCGTTTGTGTGAGTCAAAAGTTTGTAAGTCTTTATATGATATAAAAAGTTTGTTTGGTCTAATTTGTCTAGTTTTGTGAGTTCTTGTAATCTTTTATTCTCTAGAAAGAGTCTAGTTTTTGTGATCAAAAATTTGGGTCCCTCTCCCAAATTTTTGATTGCATCAATTTGGTATCAGAGCAAGTTAGGAAGTCCTAGGTTTGTGAGTTGTCAAATTTATTTTGGTTGTCAAGTTTGTCAAAGTTTAGTTTTATTGTCAAGTCAAAGTTTGTCAAGTCAAGAAATTTTGAGTCTAGAGTTTTCTTTAGATCGAGTACTTTGAGTCTTGTATTTTTTTATTGAGTCAAAAATGGAAAATCCCAAAAATATGGCATCATTTCTGGAAGAAAGCGAGCAACATGATCCTAATGTCCCACTCCCGTTGGACAGGTGGATAACTACAGAAGGTGACTCAACGGATCCACTTCAAGATCGACTCTACAAACTGCAATATAACATGTTCCTATGTGATCAGAAATTCGAAAAATACAAAAGGTATCTACAACAGCAATTTGAAAAAGAACAAGAAGAGATTCTAAAAAGATTTGGCAAGAAACTCGAAGAACTGGATGATCTGTATGCACCGTCTCATGGGAATCATCAACCAATTCATCCGGAGCTGAATTCGCAAGAAGGGGAGTCTGATGTAGACAAAGGGGGGGTCAACACAAGTTGAGTTTTACTTTTAATTTCTTGCCTTGTGTCTTTTCATCTTCCCCCTCTCCTTACTCTTCATTAACTTATCCTTTCATCTCCACCTTATCCTTTGGGCTGTTTTCTAGTTCTATGAAGCCTAGGCTGATTTCGGTTTTGAGCTTTAGTTGTTGAATTTTTAGTTGGTGCAAGCTCATTAATATCTAGTAGAAGTGTAGCTCATTATGAGCTGATGTTTAGCTCTAAATTTATTATGAGGTGCAAGCTTTTAGGTAAGTGGAACTTGTCTCTTCCTCTTCTTCTTTGCCTCTTGAGCTGCTGCATTTTTCCCTCATTTGGCTGATGGAACCGTGGCCTTCAATGTGCTTTAATGATTGGCGTTTGGGGTTTTTCTGTGGTGGAACCCGTGGCCTTTATCCCCTTTAATTGTTGTCTTTTTCAATGTGCTGGAACCGTGGCTTTCCCCTGAGAATTGCTATGACGTTTGGAGTTTCTCTGTGGTTTTTAAATAAAGCTTGCTGCTGTTGGTTTTCCTATGCTGGAAACCGAATGTTCTGCCCTGTTTCCTGTGCTGGATATTTATGGCTGTTTTTGGGGACTGTTTTGGAAAGAATTCTAAGAGTCTTTTGCTGAATTTTGGGCAGATTCCTGCTACAAATTTAAGTGCCTTTTGATCTTCTTTAATTAATGCTTTTAGTGGCTATTGGTATTCCTTTCTTTGGTCTATAAATAGAAAATGTTTGTGGCTGTTTTAGGGGTGTTATGAGAGTGATATGATGTAATTTTTGGGACAAAAACCTGAGAGGTTTTTACTTTGGAAATCCTGCGGGCTCTTTCCAATCTTCTTCCCCTCCTCCTATGGAAATCTTGCGAGCTCTTTCCAACCTTCGTCTCGGCTTCTAATCTCTTTCTTCTCTCCATAGTAATCATTCCATTGTATCCTTCTTCTCAAAGTAAGCAAGTTTAAGGTGTCATTTTGTTTGTGTCAAAGTTTGTAAGCGTCCAAATTGTAAGTGTCGTTTGTATGAGTCAAAAGTTTGTAAGTCTTTATATGATATAAAAAGTTTGTTTGGTCTAATTTGTCTAGTTTTGTGAGTTATTGTAATCTTTTATTCTCTAGAAAGAGTCTACTTTTTGTGATAAAAAATTTGGGTCCCTCTCCCAAATTTTTGATTGCATCAATTATTGATTATTCTCAGACTTATTCTATTGGAAAAAAAACCACAGAGTCAAATCACACCAAAAAATTCACTATGAAAATAGGGAGAAATAAGTACAGATCACTCTTCTCACTCACTCTTTCTTTGCTTCTCTCCTCTTTTGCATGATTATCACACACTAAAAATAAAAGAAAGTAAAGGAAATAATACCAAGCGATATCACCCTTTAGAAAAACAAGAAAGAAAATTATACAGTCCGCCTCAAAGTGTTGCACCACTAGTTTGTTGCAGTGCGGCGCTCACGTCTCTATCATCATGACGTTGCGATGCTCAACCTGCAGCACTACACAGTGCTACAATGCCGAATCTAGAGCGTTACAACGCTCTACTCTCTGTCTTTTCTCCAAACAAACTCTGCAGTGCCGGGGCTCTCGGGTATATAACGCCAGGGCACTCCGGTACACAATACCTAGACGCTCGAGTATAGAACTCCAGGGCATATAAAAATTTTTTGTCGGGTGCAAAGTTGCATCCGAACCCTTGAAGAGGGAGGACCCCCCCTCCCCCCCCTAACAAGCACGACAAATTGAATTGAGGTATGAGGCAACAATGCAATCCAATTGATCAACACATATAGATTCCAAATAGACTAACAATTACATGGGTTTAATTACTTAAATGACGCTTTGATTTTCTTCATAACTTCCAAATCCTTTGTCTGATTGTTCTTGGGTTGAAGCTAAAGAGTTATAGATTCTTCATCATGATATTTACTGGCGCGTTACTGAAGCTTTCTCATCAGGAGATGAGATTCTTCCACCATGGGAGAATTGAAGCAGTCAAGAGGTGTCATTTTATATTTTATTTATTTTTTACTTATGTTTCTAACTTTCTTTCTCCAGTGATTTTTTAGTTTTTTATGTTGACCCTTGGTTTTCTCTGTTGGCCCCTCGGTTTCCCTCTATCTCTCAGTTTCTTCGTTGTCCACTCATTTTCTTTGCTGTCTTCTCGTATACCAACTGCTGTTTAGTCTTCCCTAAGTGTTGTTGCCTTTACCTATGCTAGTTATTTTTCCCCATGCTGCTATCTTTTTGTTTTCCTGTTGTTGGCTGCTCGTTTTCCCTGTTGTGGGCCTGTGGCTACTTGATTTCCTCTTTGCTGATTTTTATGCATGATGCTTTAAAGGTGGGCTGTTTTGGTGGTTTTTAGTGGATGTTTTGGCGACACTTTTATGTGATCTATTAAATGTTATTCCCTCTTATTTCTCTTATAAATTGGGGTTGATTTTCTTTGTGAGAGAGAGACTTTGAAGAATTTTTTGAATGTGATCATTCAAAACATGCGGGTTTGTCTTAGCTTGCGAGCTATCTTCTTTTCCCTATCCTTCTTATATTTCGTCTCGGACTTCTATCTATTCTTCTCTCCATGGTTTCCATTCAACTTATATCTTCCTTCTCTAAAATTATTATAAGTTTTAAGTTGTGTCGTGTCCTATTTTATTATAAGTTGTGTTGTGTCTTGTTCTATTACAAGTTGTAAGTGGTGTTATTATTGTTTTATTGTTGTGTTTGTTTGTGTTATTTAAGATTTATGTAAATGAAAAATGAAGTGTGTTTTTATTTGCATTCCTAGAGAAAAAATTGTTACTAGTTTGCATCAATTTTGTATCAGAGCTTTATGTTTAACTATTAAGTTGCATGTAATAGTAAGTGCGTTTAGTATCAGCAACAGAGAAAATTGATGCAACCTAAGTTTTATAGCAAAGTAGGAGAATTCTAGGAATGCAACAACACTCTTCCTTTCAATCAAAATAAACCAACATCAATTGAATGAAACTTAATTGTAAAACACACTTCCTTTTAGAAACTTAATAGTAAAACTGTTAGGCGGACAAGAGCTGAACCGGCCCAGCCGGTTCAGCAAACATATAGGAGGCGGAGGTATTCCGCCTCCTCTACTTTGGCCAGCCCACAAGTGGGCCCCACTTGCTAGCATCATTTGAAAATTCAAAGAGGAAGGGGCGGCTAGGCTTTAGGAGGGAAAACCAATTAGGAAATTTATTGTATTAAGAAGGATGAGGGAGATTAGGGATTTTCATGTTTTGGATTGATTGCAATTAGGGTTTTCTTGGAGGCTTGGGCTCTAGAACGAATTCTAGAGATTGGGAGAGTGCGATCCTCCTCTCGAATAGAGGATCCTTGTGTCTTTGCTATTTTCCTTGCATCTACTAGTAAAATACAAGTTGTTTCTCCATTTTTCTCCCAGATTTTCCCTGTTTTTCCACTGTTTTGCTATTTTTCTTGCTGTGAACAGCAGTTTTGCATTGAGATTTGCTGTAGAAGCGAATAGGAAATACTTGAAATCAAGTATTTCCCATCAAATTGGTATCAGAGCAAGTCTTGGGACCGTTTGTGGGCTGTTTTGGGCAAATTTCAGCGGCTGTTTTTTGTCCGAAAAAGGTGAAAGTTGCTGTTTTTGTTGTCGAAATTCCAGATTTTGTGATTCTACAAAGTTCGGATTGTAATGGCGGCAAAAAAGGTGGATGCCTTGGAGGAAAGAATTGAAGGAGAGATGAATCAGATCAAAATGACGGTGGAAGAAAGGATTTCATCCATGGAGGGGCAAGTTGCCGATATCCGGGAGATGATGAAAAAAGTGTTAGAAATGCAAAATCAAACGGCGGCTTCCGTGGCAAAAAGGGGAGGAGGAAGAAGTCGAATTCTGAAATTCGTATGGAGGAGGATGAGGTTGAGATCATGGAAGGTGAAGGAAGAAGACCCCATCTAGAGCCTGTCCAGAGGGAAGAGAGAGGAGGGGGTTATGGGGAGCGCCAAGAAGGGTACTATGGCCGCCGTGGTGCTGATTTTGGCGGAAACAGAGAGGAATTTCAACGTCGAGGGGCTGATTTTGAAGAAAGAAGGGGGGATTTCGAAAGGGGTATGGGCTATGGCAGGACAAGGGAAGAAGGGAAAACGTGGGGAGGACCTAACACTTGGGAGAGGGGAAACTACGAAAGGAACAGGGGCAATGGAGGCGACTAGAAGGTGAGGAAGCTGAAGATGCCCATCTTCGAAGGAGAAGATGCGTATGGGTGGATCTACAAGGTGGAGCGATACTTCGCCGTCAACGGGCTGACGGAAGAGGAGAAGCTGACGGCAGCAGGCTTGTGCTCGGAAGGAAAGGCCCTGTCATGGTATCAGTGGAGAGATCAGAGGAGGCCTATCAGAAACTGGAGAGAATTCAAGGAATGCATCATAGAACGTTTCCAAACCGATCGGGGAGGAGATTTCTATGAGCAGTTCTTTGCTCTGACACAGGAGGGATCAGTAGCAGACTACCGGGAACGATTCGAGCACCTGGCCAGCAGGGTGGAGCGACTCTCCGACACAGTTTTGGAGGGGAATTTCATGAAGGGGTTGAAGGCGGAGATCCGAGAGGCAGTGAAGTTTCTGATGCCCCGTGATTTGGGGGAGGCCATGAAGTTGGCCCAACTGGTGGAGAATCAGAAGAATCTGGAGAGGGGAGCTCAGAGTAGCAGCATAGGGGGGACTTACAGGATGACGACCACCCACCTAGCACCAAAAGGTCCTCCAATAGGAGGGAGTCGAGAGGCCGTCAGGGAGAAGACAGAGGGAGGTGGAAGTGGCGGAAACTTCAAACGGCTGACAGAGAAAGAGATGCAGGAGAAGAGGGCTAAGGGGTTGTGTTTCCGCTGCGATGAGAAGTACACACCAGGGCATCGGTGCAAGGACCGAACTCTTCAGGTTCTCACCGTCTGCGATGACGAGGAAACTGAGGAGGGAGGTGAGCTAGAGACAGAGGAGGAGATGGAGGAGAAGCTACACTTGGATCTGGCAGAGGTTTCCCTGAACTCAGTGGTGGGATTCACTACAAATCACACCATGAAGGTGAGGGGAGAGATAGAGGACAGGGAGGTGGTGGTGCTGATTGATAGTGGGGCGACTCACAACTTCATTTCCACACAGATCGTTGATCAACTGGGAGTGAGATTGGTGGACACTGGCTGTTACGGAGTGATGATGGGCACATGGAAGATGGAGAGAGGTCAGGGGATTTGCAGAGGAGTGCGGCTGATGATCCAGGGGATACAAGTGAGGGAAGATTTCCTTCCGTTGGAGCTTGGGAGTACAGATGTCATCTTAGGCATGAAATGGATGCAAACTTTGGGGGACACCAAGGTGAATTGGGGAGCACTCACGATGGAGCTGACGGTCGAGGGAAAGAAGGTGGTAATCAAAGGAGATGCGGGACTTTCCAAATCCCTAGTTTCTCTTAAAACCATGGTGAGGGACATTCAGTCAGCAGGCGGAGGGTATTTAGTGGAGCTGCACAGCTTGGAGGGAGCGAGATTGGAGGGAGGAGGGGACATCCCTCTCTCCATTCAGCCTTTGATACAGCAGTTTCAAGAGGTTTTTCAGCCACCTCAGGGGTTACCGCCGCAACGAGAGAGGGAGCATGCCATTGTTTTGAAGGAGGGGGTATCACCCATCAGCGTACGACCGTATCGCTACCCTCAGTTCTAGAAGGATGAGATTGAACGGTTGATTAGAGAAATGTTAGAGGCATAAATCATCAGACCTAGTATCAGCCCATTCTCTAGTCCTGTCCTGTTGATAAAGAAGAAGGATGGCAGCTGGCGGTTTTGTGTGGACTATAGAGCACTCAACAAGGAGACTGTCCCGGACAAGTTTCCTATACCCGTCATCGACGAGCTCTTAGATGAATTGAGCGGGACTATGATTTTTAGCAAGATAGACTTGAAGTCAGGCTACCATCAGATCCGGATGAAGAGGGAGGATGTACCCAAGACGACTTTCAGAACTCATGACGGCCATTATGAGTTCTTGGTAATGCCTTTTTGTCTCACCAACGCTCCAGCGACTTTCCAGGCCCTGATGAATAGGGTTTTCAAACCTTATCTCAGACGGTTTGTGTTAGTGTTCTTTGATGATATTCTGATCTACAGTAGGACGGAGGAGGAGCACTGGGAGCACTTAAAAAAAGTGTTAAAGGTACTGCAGGAGCACCAGTTGAGGGCTAATTTAAAGAAATGTTGCTTTGCACAAACTAGTGTAGAGTACTTGGGACATGTGGTTTCAAAAGAAGGGGTGGCAGCAGATCAGTCCAAAATTAAAGCAATGCTAAGGTGGCCAGTACCTAAAAACCTGAAGGAGCTGAGGGGATTCCTAGGACTGACAGGTTACTACAGAAGGTTCGTAAAGGGGTACAGTTCCATAGCATGGCCGCTTACTGAGCAGTTGAAGAAGGACGGTTTCCTATGGGGGGAGGCAGCCACATCAGCATTTGAGAACTTGAAGAAGGCGATGACTACGGTGCCGGTCTTAGCTTTGCCAGATTTCACTCAGACCTTCATTGTGGAGACTGATGCATCCGGGTACGGACTTGGTGCAGTGCTGATGCAGAGTCGGAGGCCTATTGCCTATTTCAGCCAGGTATTGACTGCTAGAGCCCGACTGAAATCAGTTTATGAGAGGGAGTTAATGGCCATCGTGTTGGCCATCCAGAAGTGGCGGCCCTACCTGCTGGGGAGACATTTCATTGTCAGGACAGATCAGAGGAGCCTGAAATACCTGTTGGAGCAGAGGATGGTGACAGAGGAGCATCAAAGGTGGTTGTCCAAATTGTTAGGGTATGATTTTGAGATCCAGTATAGGCCAGGAGTGGAGAACAAGGCGGCAGATGCCCTGTCCAGATGTATGGGAGAGCTGCAAGCAGTGGCCCTATCCGTTCCTTTGATGCTTGACTGGGAGGCCATCAAAGAAGAAAGTTCTAGAGATGAAGATTTGGGAAGGATCAGGTCAGAATTACTAAAAAAAAGGGTAGTCACCCAGGGTACTCATTGGAGGGAGACAGACTGCTGTATCAAGGGAGATTTGTGATGCCCCGATCCTCGATCCACATCCCAAAATTACTCCAAGAATTTCATGGGAGCGCAGTTGGGGGCCACTCAGGAGTGCAAAAGACCTACATGAGACTGGCGGCCGAGCTTTACTGGAAGGGGATGCATAAAGATGTAGAGGAGATGGTGGCAAGGTGCGAAATCTGTCAGAGGAATAAATACCTGGCAATGTCGCCAGGGGGACTACTACAGCCGTTGGCATTACCAGGACAGGTATGGGAGGAGATATCCATGGACTTCATAGATGGGCTGTCCCGTTCAGAAGGCTTCATAGTGATCTTGGTGGTGGTAGATAGATTGAGCAAGTACGCTCATTTCATTCCCCTCCGACATCCATACACCGCAGTGACAGTAACTTCAGCATTCATCAGGGAGGTGGTCAGATTGCATGGGATACCAGAGGCAATCGTGTCAGATAGAGATAAGGTATTCCTTAGTCATTTCTGGAGGGAATTGTTCAAGTTGCAGGGAACAGTTTTATCTAAAAAAAAGCACCGCCTACCACCCACAGACAGATGGCCAAACGGAGGTGGTCAATAGGAGCTTGGAGACCTACTTGAGATGCTTTGTGTCGGAGACGCCCAAGCTGTGGGCTAAGTGGCTATCATGGGCGGAGTACTGGTACAACACCTCTTTTCACTCGGCTGCACAGATGACTCCATTCAAAGTGTTGTACGGAAGGGACCCTCCTCACTTGGTGCATTTTGGGAGTAGTAGTACTCCCGTCTCTTCAGTAGAGGAGTACTTGGAGGAGAGGGATAAAGTACTGGAAGAATTGAAGAGACATTTACTGAGGGCTCAACAGATTATGAAGCGGCAAGCGGACGGACATAGGAGGGACATCCAGTTCGTAGTGGGGAAGAAAGTGTTTTTGAAGCTCCGACCGTATAGACAGAAGACAGTAGCCAACAGGAGGAATGAGAAGTTGGCTCCACGGTACTTTGGGTCTTATGAAGTGTTGGAGAAGATAGGAGCAGTTGCATATCGACTGAAGCTACCACCAACGGCGACCATACATCCAGTCTTTCATGTATCACAATTGAGGAAGGCCATTGGCGATTATACAGCCAACCCCGAGCTACCAGCGACACTGACGGAGGATTTAGAGGTGGGTTTGGAACCCTTAGAACTGATGGGGGTTCGCCAGAAAGAAGAGGGAACTAAGGAAGTGTTGATCCAGTGGAAGAACCTTCCAGACTACGATGCCACGTGGGAGCCATACGAGAGGATGAAACATCAATTTCCTGATTTTCACCTTGAGGACAAGGTGATTCTTTGGGAGGACGGTATTGTTAGGCGGACAAGAGCTGAACCGGCCCAGCCGGTTCAGCAAACATATAGGAGGCGGAGGTATTCCGCCTCCTCTACTTTGGCCAGCCCACAAGTGGGCCCCACTTGCTAGCATCATTTAAAAATTCAAAGAGGAAGGGGCGGCTAGGATTTAGGAGGGAAAACCAATTAGGAAATTTATTGTATTAAGAAGGATGAGGGAGATTAGGGATTTTCATGTTTTGGATTGATTGCAATTAGGGTTTTCTTGGAGGATTGGGCTCTAGAACGAATTCTAGAGATTGGGAGAGTGTGATCCTCCTCTCGAATAGAGGATTCTTGTATCTTTGCTATTTTCCTTGCATCTACTAGTAAAATACAAGTTGTTTCTCCATTTTTCTCCCAGATTTTCCCTGTTTTTCCACTGTTTTGCTGTTTTTCTTGCTGTGAATAGCAGTTTTGCATTGAGATTTGCTGTAGAAGCGAATAGGAAATACTTGAAATCAAGTATTTCCTATCAAAAACCTAAAGCTCTATGTAATTGATGCAACCTAAGTTCTATAGACAAGTAGAACATTAGGAATGCAACAAGATACTTCCTTTCAATAAAACATAAACCAACACCATCTGAATGAAACTTTATGCGATCAATTTGCTCTGCAATAAAATTGATGCTACCTAAGTTCTATAACCAAGTAGGAGAACACTAGGAATGCAAAAGACACTTCCTTTCAATAAAACATAAACCAACACCAACTGACTCCAAAAATTCTTCAAATTCTCTCTCACAAAGAAAATCAACCCTAATTTGTAGGAGAAATAAGAGGGAATAACATTTAATAGATTGCATATATGTGCCCCCAAAACAACCACTTAAATCCACCAAAATAACCCACATTAAAGCCTCCTGCATAGGAATCAACAAAGAGGAAACCGAGCAACTACAACAGGGAAAACGAGCAGCCAACAACAGGACAACATTATGGGGAAAAACAACCAGAATGGGAAAGCCAGCAGCACTTAGCAAAACCAAATAGCACTTAGGGAAGATCAAACAGCAACAGGTATACAAGAAGACAATATTGAAAATGAGTGGACATCAGGGAAATTGAGAGATAGTTGGAAAACCGAGGGGTCAATAGGAAAAATGAAGGGTCAAAAAAAAAAAAAGTCATTGGAGAAAGAAAGCTAAAAAAACAAGTAGAAAATAAATAAAATATAAAATGACAACTCTTGACTGCATCAATATTTAATTTGACTATAAGTTTATTGAAATTAGAGTTTGAATAATTATGAATTTAATTATCGAAGCTACCTTTTCAAATGTGCATTAATATTCATGCTCGGTCAAGTCAATTTTTGATGATGTATCAGTTGCCTCCTATTTATAGAAAACGAAGCTCGTGTTTTCTGAAAATATTTGTTTATGTCATCGAAAAGATTCGTAGTGAAATAGTACAAATTCAATAAATGATTAGGCCCAACCACTTTGTGGATGTTAATGTGGACTTTCCCTTTGAGCTTTGAGCTTGGTAAAATATCCTCAAATATAAATTTAGCCTTTAATGAAATTGTAGCATTGATTAATGCAAAAATCATCAAGTAATTGTGCTCCAGAAGCGAAATATTTGTACAGGCTCTATTATGATAGTAATTAGATTTACTAATGACATTGTTTTAACCAAGCTCCTAATCTGTTCTAAGGAGGGTTTTAAAGAAAATTTTTAAATACTTCTATCTTAGATTATTAGGTGAAGTGCCACGTAAGCCCTGAACCCATTGTGAAAGACGTCGAGAGAAATCCATTAACGATGTTTGAGCTATTTAGAGGTTGTTTGTTATAGTGTTACTCGATGATGTTAACTTTTGTAGAATATATTGAGAGAAATCCACAAAGGGTGCTTGATATATCTGATATTGTTTGTTAGAGCATTGCTTGATGGCATGAACTTATATGGAAGAAGTCGATATCCGCCAGGGATGTTTGACATATTAGAGATTGTTTATCATAGCGATGCTCGATGAAGTTAACTTATATGGAAGATGCTAAGATAAATCAGTTGGGGGAAAAATGTGACGCCACCACAGATTTTGATTTCTCCTATTTTGTAATCGAATAATGCATTGAGAATAAAGTACAATCTCGGGAGACTGACACAATATTATTCAATGGATTCAATATCAAAATAAGGTTTTAGAAAATGATATTTCTATGATAAAAAAATAATTCAAAGAATAACATATTATCTCGAAAGACGAACATGAAATTCTATATAATGTATTTAAAAATAGAAATAGGTTTTTTGAAAAATTTAGCCATTCTTTTATTTAGATATAACAAGGATAATATATATCATCTTGAAAGATGAACATAATATTCTTCAAGACATCCAAAAACAAGAATGAGTTTTATAAAATTCATCATTTCTAAAGTTGAATATAACAAGCAAGATATTATATTATTCTAAAAGACAATAATAACATCCTACAAACATATTTAAAATTAGAAATGAGGTTTTAAAGACAGATGCATTTCCAAAGATTTTCCCCTTGTTTTATATGAATAAAATAAGGTTTATTTTAGTATGGGGTTCTCAAATCCCTATAGGGGCAAACCCCTATAGTTAATTACATCTTAGGAGAGATGCTCCTAAGAAAACTCTTGATTAAAGCAGTGATTTTATACTCTTTGACTACAAAGTAAAAGATAAGGAACAAAAGTAAGGATTTTCTAAAGAAAAAGCTTAATGTTGAACAATTATTAATGAGTTAAAGGAGAAAAAGTTGGAGTCGGATTCTGATAAGCTTAGAGGCAGCCTCAGTCTACCCTATGTTGGTCTTTACATTTTAGGAGAAAATTTTTTATGTTTGAGTTTGTATTTTATTAGAAATTTGGGACTATATTCCCAGAGGGTGAGAACTTAAGATTTAAAAATCTACCTCAGAACTTAAATTTAAATTAGGTACTACAAAGTAGTTGACCCAAACCTATCTAATGAAGTACAAATATGGACTTACCCCGGCCTGGATTGGGGAGCCAACTAACCACTTAGGTGCTTTAAAACCATGTGTCCGGTCTCTTTATGGAAGATATGTAGGGACATTGTTTAAATTTTAAAGAATTGGGGGTCGACATCTAAGACACACCCTAATTGACCCCTCAACTTATGTAGGGTGAATGATGACTGAAAAAAATGCAATTAACATTTTAGACTCTTTTAATTTGTATCTAATGCAATGCATACTAATTGACTCAAATGCATAAAATTATTATGAAACAGTTTTAAAATTAGGCTTAAAAAATAGATTTTTCCCTAGAGATTGCACAACATTCCCTTGACATAACTGCACCCTCATAGGCCATGTGATCTGCCAGAACCTGCAAGCGAGGAGATGCCTAACAAGTTCTAATGAAATGCAAATTTGGATTTACCCCGGTCTGGATTGGGGAGCCAACTAACCACCTAAGTGCTTTAAAACCATGTGTCTGGTCTCTTTATGAAAGATAGGTAGGGACGTTGTTTAAATTTTAAGGAATTGGGGGCCGACATTTAAGACACACCCTAATTGGCTCTTCAACTTATGTAGGGTGAATGATGCCTGAGTAGTTCTCTTTTCTTTGGAATTTAGGTTAGATGTGATATCCCACTTCTAAATCATTTTCACAACGCTTGACTTTAACAAATTACATTAATATTTCATTTATATCCCAGAAATAAAAAGAAAATCTAGACTACATGTAGGGTTATCCTAAGAATTTATAATAAAGTCATTTCCAAGCAGTTATATATTCACATTTAAATTGAATTCACCAGCTATAATTGGCCTCTCTTTTTTTATTTGGGGGCTAAACAACTAAAGTACTTATATCATTTATATAATAATTAATTAATTAACCCCCATTTTATTGCCTTGCACGAGTGTGGCTACCTGCAAAAAATTCTGTGAACAACCAGATCGCTCATAACCTATGAGTAATCTAATCGTCAATCAAATCATATTCCAAAGAGCTTTAAAAGTAAATAAGTACTCACATCAATCACAAACAGTATGCAGTAAAAATCCAGAAAGCCAGTCACTCAGCAGCAAAAAAATAAATACATGTATAACCTAAAGCTAGTGTTGGTTGTCTTAGCAAACAAATATAAGTGTGTGCAGTAGGCTGTGTGGTTTGGATATATCCTAGATCAGTTGTTGGTTGAAGTTTTCTAGTTGATTGAATTTAGTTTGTTGAAACGTCAAATGGGTTTTATGTTCAGATTTAAGTTTCAGTACCTTTAATAATTTTGGAGTTCATTTTAGGTTGAATTTTAATTCATAAGGTTGATTAATAGAATTTATTGTTTAGTGTATTTTAATTAACCATTTTTTAATATTTAGATTATTTAATTTAATGATTTACTGAGTTTTTTTATGATTTATTAGATTTTAGATGATTTATTAATTTTAAAATGATTTATTAAGTTATTAATGATTTATTAAAGTGTTAATGTTTTATTGAATTTTTAAGGATTTTATTTAATATCTCGATAATTTGTTAATTTTAAATGATTTATTGAATCCTTAATTGATTTATTAAATTATTAATGATTTATTAAGTTTTTGAAGATTTTATTTAATTTTTAATGATTTATTAAAATTTAAATTTATTTCTATTTTTTATTATTCATATTATTTAATTGATTGGAATTTATTAACCTTTCTTTAAAAAATTATTTAAGATTATTTTGGTTATAAGTTTATGATTTTAATATTTTATCGAATTATGTTAATTCTATTTGTGATTTCAATATTCAATTACATTGGTATTTTATTTTCAATTTAAGGGTTGATTTATTTTTATTAAACAAATATACGTTATTTATCGTTTTATAAGTTTGGTTTAAATTAGTTGAAATTATTGTTTATAGTTGTAGTTTCTAATTCTTAAAAGAGAATTTTAATAATTGTTTGATTATTATTTTGAATTGATTAAATTTAGGTTAAAGATATTCATTAATCCTAAAGCGATGTGTTACTAAGTTTTCTATATTTAATATTTTTCTTCCTAAAAGATGCATGCATCCTAAGTCTATTTTTTATAAGACTCATTCCTTAATTTTTGTCCTTAAATTTCACTAATGTTATATGAAATGATAAAATTTGTTATCACTAAGTCACTAACCCTTAGGACATTGCGCATGTTTAAAGGAATTTAAGGACCTAAAATAAAATAAAAATAAAATTGAAGTTACTACAAAGGCTTAAAGGGGAAGAGTTCGCACAAACCACATCAAGGGCCTCCTAGGGACTTTCTAAGTTTTAGAATACTTACAGTGTACCGGAGGTCCGCAGCCAATGTCCGGTATTTTCGCCCGTAGTACCCTTACCCTGTTAGATGGGCGCTACTGATGCCTTTGTTTCTTTTCCCCTTTGCTTTGTTGATTGATAATGTCCCTCGCAGTTCATGCAAATTAAGACTATAAAATATGTATTAGATATGTACCTTACAAATGATCGAAAAAAACATGTAGTAGCATTGAGTGCATTTAATTTGAGTTTCTAAGTTTGTGTATGCAAATGTCATAGGTGATACATGAAGCAAATATGGGTACAACAATGAATTAATGAGTCAATGCAATACAAACATTACTGTCATATCATTTATAATATGATATTTTTATTTATTGAAAAAAACCTATTTGGAATAGTTTAACAAATATTTAAAATCAAATTGATTCATATGTATGTAAAAAAAAAATTTAATAGTAATGAACACATATCACATATTTGAATGCATGTCGTTATCAATTTTAACTTCAAAGAATTTCAGTTTTAAACAATTTTATAAGCTTTAGGTCATTAAGAAACATGATTGTTATATAGGGTTTTCACACTAAATATGCATGGTTTATGCAAATAATAAAATAAAATTGCTATCGAATGTTACGGATGACCTTGACAAAGTTTAATGAACTCAAACTTTTAATACAAGAGCTAAGGTAAAGAAAGTTTACTTTTCTTTCAATTTACTTTTCTTTCAATTAGATAAATAAGAAATCTACTTTATTGACTTGAGAGGGCTACATTATGTTTACAGTAACTGATGTGAATTTATTATTTAATGAGACTATAAAAAGCATTATGATGATGTTCTTATTTCCATTACCATCCAAATCCAATTAAATAGGAAAGCATATATTAAGTGACAGACTATCTTAAATTTAATAGTAGAATTAATATTTAATATGTAGTGCTTCAATCTTACAGGCTTTTAAAAAAAAATCCGCTTATATTATATATGCATAAAAGAAATTAATAAGAAAAGTACAGGAAGGTAAGAAAAGTCAAAGTTGTAGTGATTAACTCGAGATGGGTCGAATTAAAAAGCTGAGTCCACGCTACATCATTAGGTATCCACCTAAGGGAAATCCTATAGGCGACATCTATGCTAGGTTACGAAAACCTAAATGCTACGGCATAGGGAATATTGACCTCGAATAATAAGGTCAACAAAATCTACAAAAAAATGTTTAATATATCAAAGATTATTTATTAGAGCGTTGCTTGATGATGTTAATCTATGTGAAACATATTGAGAGAAATCCACTAAGGATGTTTGATATATTTGATGTTGTTATCATAGGATTGTTTAATAATATTAACTTGTGTGGAAGAGGTTGATAGTTATATGAGTTTGTTTGTTAGAGCATTGTTCAATGACATTAACATTTATGTTGGTCAAATTGAATCCCTCTGCGGTTGATTTTATCTTTATTGGGAGTGGTCGAATGCTATGCGTATCCCAAATTGAAGGTGAAAATTGATTTGTTCTTAGACCATACTTCCTTTTTGAGACCATGACTATGTGATCTTACCAAGGAGTAGATGTTCAGTTGGAGATTGTATGTAGAGTTTGAAGTTCGAAACTTTTTTCTATGAGATCTCGTCCTACGCTAATTGATAGTGTCCAAAAACTTGCTATTTTGGGTTTGCAAGTTTATAGAAATCAAAACTTGCCTTTTTAGACTTGATTTTTGGGATTATGAGAAATTTCCAATTATAGGTCTTTTTTGGACTATAGGTTTGACTCTTGAGTAGAGGGCCTGTAATTTGTGGTTCAATGGTTCAATAATTCAAGAAAAATATTTTTCTAATCAAATTTATATGTGCTAATTGCATGTGATTTCTTTGAGTTTGATGCAAATCTTGTAAACACTTTTTGGGGACTCCTAGTATCAGTGTGAGACTTATAGTAACTCTTCAATGGTTTCTCACGTTTATCTCTCTTTTCTTTCTTTTCAAGTTTTGGTTTACGTGTGATTGAATGTGAAATGAGTATGCACATGAAAATGTTGGAGTTTGCTCAAGTGGCATATAAGATTAGAGAGAGTCGTGTTAGATGGTTGGCATTTAAAATGTCAGCCTTCCTTCTATTCAAAAGAGTAGATGCATTAGATTCGGCCTATGTTCAACAAGATGGAGAAAGACCTAAAAGACTTGTTTCAAAGTATTATAATGACCTTTTTTTAGTGGGATGAAGGCTTGTTGTTGTTGCGTGATTGACATTTGTTCAAATTTTTTATAATATTTTCTTTCTGGCGTGTGAATCCTGATTGCCATGTGGCATTCATTCAATCTTAGATTTTCTTGCAATTTTATATTTGAAAATTTTAAATCATTGTTTAGAAGTTTTGCATCAAAATAAATTAAATTGAGAGTCATGAACTACATAAATTTGATCTTTTGTATGCTTGTTTTTGCAACTCATCCTAAATTTGCTCTGGGAGATATACTCTGAGATGGTTAGCATCAATCACTTAGTTAATTAGGGCTAGAAAGAATTGGCGCTGAGAGGGAATTGAAGTAATGCAGTGATGATAGTTATAAATGCGTCAAATGTGTGATTAGATAAGAAATTTTGTAACCATGTTACTATTGCTGATATGAGAGATGCTGATCTTTATTGTCACTCTTTTGATATAAAAAATCAAATACATAAACAATGAAATAATGAATTGAAAAGATTCCAATAATTATATTTTCAAATCCTAACATCACTCTCTTAAAATAATTGAAAATACTTTGTTAGTGGTCATTATTTTTTTTGATCCATTTTGAATTTATGTTCTTCCTTATTTTTAATATTAAAAAAAATTGTGATAAAAATTTCTTATTCAAAAAGTTAAAATTTTGAGATTCTTGATTGAGACATTTTCATATATTTATATATTTTTTAAAATATATAAAAAATAGAGAGAACATCAATTCGAAATCATGTTCTCATGTAGTTTTAAAATTTTTTGAGGAAATTCTGTATCTCGTATAAATTGATGTTGTGATTTAGTAATATGCATTTTTATTGATATCAGCTCTCCACTGTTCTGACATCTGCTTTATGCTTTGGATATAGGACGTGCTTTACCTTTATGATCAAGGTCCTTGCTTTATGTGGAGAAACATATTTCTAGAGCTGCCCTATCATTTTGAAGAGGACATTTTCTTAAGCTGAGAGGAACCTTGAATTCTGTATCAAGTAATGCAAGTATCATCTTTGTTTTTATCCGGTTGTGAGAATTTTATCTTCTTGTGACAGTACTTGCTGAAAAAAAGATGAAAATCAACTTTCCGATGCATAACATTCTTAAATTTTGTATTCTGTCGAAATATACATTTTTAAAGACATTTTCATTTAGAATTATAAAATCCAAACTGAAGCAAACAAATAGGTCTTGCAATAAATGTACAATGCATGTTAATAACTGTGTTTTTGTCAGTAACTATAACTTAGGCTTCGTTTGGGACGGATTTCTTACAACTTCTTAAAGCTACTTTTTAATACAAAAATTAAAAATTTTATACTAAAAAGCTGCTTAAGAAGCAATAAGAAAGACATCCCAAATAAAACCTTAATCTTTCTGTTGATTATGGAATTATTTTACTACAAACCATTCTGTATGTTGATTTTATTCATTTACTTTCTTGACCACTGAGAAGTAACTTTCAGACCTTTTTCTTTCATCTCCGTTTTAAATACATGTTCTTGTGGCTAGTATATTCTCGTCTATTTTCTTCCTGCTCGAGCAAAGGTTTTTAGGACATTTTGTTGCATACAATTGAAAATTTTGTCAATAAGCTTTCATTGTGTACATCGTGTAGTATGTTGTGCTCATTTTTTGGTTTACTTTTGTACAAAGAATCATTGTTGCAATGGGCATCCCTCCAGTGCACTTAAGAAACTGCCGAGTATTAAGTAGCAGCTTCTAGCACCAAAAGATCTTAACTTGAGTGGGTTATTTTTTATATTTTTAGATATAGGTTTTGGATCCGTGACTTGACAAATGTAGCACGAAGCATTTCTCTTGCTACATCTGTGTTCAAATTTAGTGTTAGTCAAGTGCCCACAAAAAATCTATAACTAACATTTTACCCACCTTAACATTTATAAAATATTTGGGATAGTAGGGACAGGGCTAATGATGATGAAAATGAGTATTATATGAGATATTTTTGAACCCCCCCCCCCCACCCTCTCACGAGAAATTATTATGTGCGGATGCCGGACGCAGCTCTACATTCGGATGTTGTGGGACCGAGCAGCGGTACAATAAAAGGGTGACGTGGCACATTCTGATTGGTTTCCGAACGAAGTTCGGCGTCTGCACAGAATAATTTTTCCCCCCTCACACAAAGAAAAAGAGGGAAAAGTTCATATTATTAATAACGCAATCCGGTAATTCTTGTTCATTGCTGGTTCTCTTTGCAAATATTACCTTTCTTTGAAGGGTTCGAAACCGAGCAAAAATTTAACCCTAATCTTCCATTTGTATTCCTGTCCTGTCCAATGCTTAATGAAGTTAGATGTTTTCTTTTTGCAAAGTCAGTAACAATGTCAACTCTCTTCAGCTGAAGGGAAATGATAGTACTTTTTTCTGATCGATAGTTGGACCCATAAAACCTGTGCTCAGTGAGCATAGTGTTGTTTCATGGTGGAAAATTCTGAAAACCTTCTATTAGAAAGATTAGTAAGTCCTGGTGGGGAGAGAAAAAAACTTTTATACTTTTTTTAAACATATACTTAATAGTTCTGTAGTTTTTTATAATGTTAATAATTCTAATTATATTTTTATTGTTCTTAAGCATCATCATCTTCATCATTATTCGACTTGTCACCGTTATTTGAGCTCAATTTTATATATCTTTTTCATTTTTTCCAGCTAAGTTTATCATATTTGCTTCGATTATGTCTTCTCTTCTTTCATTTAGATTTTTTTTTTCAGATATCATTTTATTCAAGTGATAGTATTTTTTCCCCTCAAATCAAACTACTTGTAAGGTTGGTGGCCTACTAAGTAAGTTCCCATAGATTCAACAAAGAGACGGCCATTTTCTAGAACAATTATTACGTCCTCCGACCGAATGCAGAGGAACATCCGGTTGTAGGCAAAATCCCGCTTATACCGAGTGGAAAAACTCGGTACACCTCGGTATAGGCGGGATTTTGCCTACAACCGGATGTTCCTCTTCATTCTTACACCGGACCAAATAAAAGTTCCATTTTCTAAGGCCAGATTACTCTTTTTTTTAACCATATTGGTCTAATGCGTGTTCCTCGGGCTTATTTTTATTGACTTTGGAAGAAAAAAAAATGATATTGCCGTCTGAAACCAGTGGAGATTGGACCAATTACAGAATATTTCACATGCTTTTGAACTTTGTATGAAGCTTCGTATTTATTTATTTCTAGATTTGAACTCTTGAAAAAAAAAAGAAAAAAAAAGAGTTTGTTTGAAATGGAATCCAGGCCTTGTTGATCGTTGAGCTTACAGTTAGCTATTTTTCTATATTTCTGTATATATCTGATGGGTAGGTAGTATAAATGAATTAATTATTGCTTGATTCGTAAGTCAATATTTAGTTGCGCTGATAGGAATTATTGAGTTTAGGGGTGTAAGAGAGCTGAATGGCTCGAGCTGGAGCTCAAACTTAGAGTTTGAGCGTGATGAGGTTCTGCTCGTGAGCTTGCGAGACAGCTTGAATTATTATTAATATTTTTTAAATAATTTTTATTTATTTATTAAATTTAAAAATCTTGCTTGCACTAATAAAGATCCCGCTTACATTTCTTAAATTGTCGCTTGTGAATTTGCGGAATGAGGCTAACCACGCGCATGTAAGCCTGTTGGAGTCGGAATTTGGAAGGTGTAGAGGCTCGCTTGTTCGCGGAAGGTGGACAACATGAAAGGTGGCCCAGATTGCTGAAGGCTCGCAAGCAGCTCAAGCTCTTTTACAATGGGACGAGCTGAGTTTGAGCTCGACTCAAGCTGAGCTTAAGTTCGAGCTGATTTTCTGATTGACGTGTTGAGCTTAATAAGGTCACTACTTGACTCGACTCATTTACACTCCTTATGGGGTTCAACGTCGTTTCTTTATTTAATTCTGAGTTCTTTTTAATTAAGCTTTATTTGGAGTGGCTTTTTGGCCATTGCTTTTTTGTTCTTTGCCATAAAATTTTTTATCATTGATGTTTGGGATGGTTGTAGATTTTATAAAATTGGTTTGGAAGTTGTGGAAAAAGTTTTTTTTTTTTTTTTTTTTTGAAGTTGTAATAAAAATGTTCTGAAATCGATTAAAAAATTGTGACCAAATAAAAATTATGATTATGATATAAAAAATAAGGCAGTAACAAAATTGTTGGCAAACTCTTCTCCCTTGCAGCTTACCATTTTCTTTTAATGCTTTAGAACCAAATCAGCATAAATACAGAACACAGAATACTGATTAGCGGTATTGATGAAATTCTGAATATTTTTTGAAAATTAAAATGGAGAGATGGGAGAAAAGGATGAGGATCGCATCGCTTTCATAAACTGGCTTTTCTAAAGTAGGTCAAATATTGCAGCATCTGAGGCAAGGAATAAATGAATATTCATAACGCTTTGAGCAATAAATAAAAATCCAACTTGTATTACTTGTCAAGTGGTTCTATATATTAACATTATCAATAATTTAATTATTATTGTTCTGCCTTTTTATTTTTAAGAAAAATTTGAAATATTTTTATATGTTGTTAAAGGGTTGATATGGCAATGAAAGGCATAAATTAAATGTGCCGAGCAAAATTGTCTAAAATCTTGTTGAAAATGATGGGACACATTTCAAAAATATAGTTATATAGATGGACCACAGGAAATCAAAAGAAATATTATCACCATATTTTCATGCACCCACTAAATATTTTACCCTAGCTAGAGGTACACGTGTTGAGTTGGAGAAATTATTCTGTGCAGATGTCGGACCGTCAGAAGACGAATGAGGGCCTGCCATGTTACTCTGTACACAACAGTATATAGCACTGGCAAACAACAAAAAGTGATATGACACGCTCTAATTCGTCTCCAGCCGTCCGGTGTCCGCACTGAATAATTAATCGTTGATTTGAGGTTGAGCTTGAGCTACCTTTGGCTTGAGCATGTGTTTGATTAACTAATTGAGTTTAAGTTCATGATTAATTATACTAATTTGAGGATTTTCATTTATAATGAAAGAGAGGAGTTCATGTTTATTCAAGTACTAATTATAAATTATAATAATATGATATAATGAATAAGAAATCAAATAATGGAAGAGAAGAGTTGGCTACAATGCACACATTGAACTTTATGTAGGTAACTCTATAGGGGGGAGATTAGGCATTTAGTTTGGTTGGGAAATTTGACGATACACAAATTTAGGGTGGGTTGATATGTTATCAATTAATTATCTTGTTTGGGCACGAATTTTGATGCAAATATCAATTGAAAACTTTTAGAATTAAATTTGGAACTATTCGAACTTTGATTTCAACAAACTTATAGTCAAATTGGAGCGAGAGGTTTGATAACAGTGGTCGAGCGATGGTGCTCAAGTGGAGCTCCGATTTTCTTCAAGTCTCTCAACTCTCTTTAATCTCAAGCTATTATCAAGGCCACCAAGCCACCTTTCATGTAGAGAGTGAAAGAATAAAATTTTGATAGTGGTATGCTCATACAGTTAAAATCAAGGGCACTTCATCAGATGACTCATATTGATTCATTTGATCATATACTATAATTTCAACATTTAGATGCTTTAATTATGTCGGAGTATCACAATCTTGGGTTTCTTTTTATTCATTTTGTTGAAACACTATATTATGTGAGATTTGAAGATCATTTTGTCATACAATTAATATCTAAAAGTTTTTTTTTTATGCTTTAAATGCATCATTTGGATTCATTCGGAATTTAAATTGGATCATTTTTTTGTCATTAGGTTTATCTCATTGATATATTTATTTCAACTATTAGTTTGTTGAAATCAGATTTATGATACTTCTGAATTTGAATATGAAAGTATTCAACTCAACTATGCATCGAGATTCTTGTCGAAGAAATTCAATTTTTGATGACATAGCAAGCATGTCTCGGGCAAATACGCCGATACATTTATTTTTCATTTCGCCTCCTCACATAGTAAATTTTTATTCCTCGGCTAATAGATATTTGGTATTCAAAAATAATTTATTACACATTTAAGAAATTTTTTTAAAAAAATTCAGTTGTGGTTAAGTGTTTATTATTTATTGATGTTTATTTCCAAAAACATTTAAATATTAATAAAATATCATTACATAAAACCTTTTTACCACTAAAAAATTTTCAATTTCTTATAGAAATGTATTCATATTTACAAAAATTGAATGCTAAATAAAGCCAACAAGAACCAAGTTTCTTGTCTAGGGCTGATAATTGACTTATAGAATTTTTGCCATGGAGGGAAAATTTGAGATAAATTGCCTTTATAATTTAATTAAAAAAAAGTAAAAAGCAGACATTTTATTTAGTTATTGAAATTAATCCGTTTTAATTTTATTTATTTATCGGAGAAATTGTCATTAAAATTTTAATTCTTTTCCGCAATTTTTCGGATTGGACTTATTCATATGAAACACCTAAGTTTTTATATTTACATATATAGCATTTAAAATAAAAAAAAAAACATTTCGTTAAAATCCTTAAACCTCATCGTCATGCTTGTTGTTTCCATCACCTTCGAGGCTTCGACACACTCTGTCGACCGACAACATCGATGAATCTAAATGGTGTAGAGGGTAGAGAAATTACATCAATGGTGTGTGCGAGAGGAGAAATTAATTTGTGCGGAGTCTGGACGGGAAGATTCATTCGGACTGTGAGTATACACAATGTGTACAAATAATATGTACACTGATTTGATACACATTTTGTACAAATGTATGGACGGTTTTTCCGTCCGGATGATTCTTCCGCACAGAATAATTTCTCGTGCGAGAACTCCAAGGCGCGATCTAGCTCGCTAGGAGATGGTGTTGTTGGTAGGGGTGTCAATTTCGGGTCACGGATCGGGTTAGTACTAACCCGATATTATTCGGGTTTGGGTCAACTCGACCTATTTTTTGCTAACAGGTCGATTTTTCGGACCCGAACCTGACCCGCTTTGGTTTGATTTTTCTGAGTTCCAGCACGGTGCACACGACGTGACACTGGCAGCGGTGCAGCAACGGCAATGCCGACGAGGCAACGAGCTCGATGCAAAGCGCCGACTCTGTCACGATCCGACCCGAGACGGATCCCGCCCGCACCGGGCCGCGACCAGCCAAACAGACTAACCAGGATCTGGCTTTGGAATTTGCTTACTGAACTGAATCATCCAAATATTATACATACAAAACAGACCAGAGCTACTAAAAATATCAAATGCAGCAGAACAAATCATCCATATTTTTCTTTCTTTTCCTCAAAACAATCATCTACAAATACAGTACATGGCTGACAAAAAATAAAGCAGAAAGAGCCATGACTGTACAAAAATCAAAAAGTACAAAACAATACCTATACTGATCAAACTCTGAGATCTAATCCTGGACTTCATTCCCTTTCCCAGAACCTGAAAACCACCAGAAAACAAGAGTGAGCTCAACAGCTCAGCAAAGCAACAAACTTCCAATCAGAATTCTCAGAATCCAAAACCAAACACATCGGACCGAATCCAGAACGGAAATCAGAACAGAATCGAATCAGAACTTATACGAATATATCTCAAATTAGAAACAGAGTCGTACAGAAATCAGAAATTTGGATTATATCGGAACAGAACAGAATCATATCAGAATCATATCAAATTATATCGTACGGAAGTCAGAACTCATATCAAATCAGAATCGGATTTGCTTACAGAACAGATACGGAAATCAGAAATTATTTCTCAGATATCAGATATCAGATACATAATTAATAGCTAAATTCCCTGACACTGACAGAATCTCTACGGATCCCGGCCCCTTATGCCTCCCTTGTGCTCACGGCACCAGAAATTCTCTGAATAATTAATAGCTAAATGTGCTTACAGCACCAGAACAGATGTGCTTATCGCACCAGAATACATATATAGTGCTTATAGCACCTAAATAGATTTCCTCGGATCCGGAACAGAACAGATTTCAGATTTCAGATTGAGCTCATTTCAGATTTCCCAGACACTAACTGAATCTCATAGGATCCAGGCCCCTTATAACTCCCTTTGTATAGCATATACAGATAGCATATCAATTCAGAGAAATCCAGACAAAATCAGAAATTACAAAAAAATCGGGCAGCATAACGGCAGCGTATGAAATTTACACAATTTTCCTGAAAAATTACAAAATACCAAATTCACACAGAATGTAGATAACAACATTTCAGAACATTTATTCTACTGCCACATCATTTAATATTCACACAGAAAAATACAGACAGAATAAAACGCCGCCAAATCAAAACGGTCCAGACAAAAATCTCCAAAATATATTCAAAATGTGCACACCCGGCACGTCAACGATATACAGAAAGTTACGAGGTAAAAACTAAATCAGTCGAAAAATACGGACGAAAATCACTAACAAAAACGAAATCCGGACAGAAAATACTGTCAACAGCAACGGTTCTGAAAATTGAGAAAGTCGAATTGTGCCTTACCTTGCGTACAGCAATATCTTCAACAGTCTCAACGGACGAAAACGGTCCGGTGTCGTCCAAAAATCAACTTTTCTACTTTTTCCTTCATTTTTCTCTCTCCTCGGCTTTTCTC
Organism: Dendrobium nobile; assembly: GCA_022539455.1. Lineage (NCBI taxonomy): Eukaryota > Viridiplantae > Streptophyta > Magnoliopsida > Asparagales > Orchidaceae > Dendrobium > Dendrobium nobile. The sequence goes on along the minus strand of CM039722.1, from coordinate 60,058,405 downwards.
TCTCTTCAAAATATCTCATTTCCATATATATCTAGACTGATCGTCCTGGACGATCGCACTTCGTCCCGGTACGATCTGGCTCTGGACAAATGTCGTCCAGACGAGATTTAATTATCGTCCCCGACGGCGGGTTCTCTGGAAAATTTTCGTCCAGACGATCCAACATTTCGTCCAGACGAACTGCTCAATTTTCACAATTCTGACCAAACCTGTACCGATCGTCTCGGGACGATCCAACTTCGTCCCGGACGAACCTGGAGCAAAACTGATATTACAATCTCCCCAACTTCAAAAAAATGTCGTCCTCGACATTCTCCAATCAAAACTCCTTCAAACAGATAGGGATACGACTTCTTCATGTCCGACTCTTTCTCCCAAGTCGCTTCTCGTGCAGTACGGTGCTTCCACTGGACTTTAACCATCGGAATCTGTTTACTTCGTAGCTTTCGGACGTCGTACGCCAAAATCAACTCTGGCTCTTCCTTGTACGCCAGATTGTACGCCAGATTCTCTTGAATCTCAACCTCATCAGCAGATACCTTCTTTCCAGAGTCGGATACCCACTTCCTCAAAGTGGATACGTGAAACACATTATGCACGTCGGGCATCGAATCAGAAAGTAACAGTCTGTAAGCAGATTTCCCAATCTTTTCTAGGATTTCAAAAGGTCCAACATACCTTGGACTAAGCTTGCTTACCTGGCCAAATCTGCTCACACCCTTCATCGGGCTGACTTTGACATACACAAAGTCACCAACTTGAAACTCAACAAACCTGTGCTTCTGATTATAATACTTCTGCTGTCGGTCCTGAGCCGCTTTCAACCTTTCCTTAATCAAGCTGATCTTCTGAACAGTTTCATCAGTAAAAGTGGCACCCAAAGCCTGTCTATCTCCGACCTCCGTCAGAGTCAAAGGAGTCCGTCCGGCACTTCCGGCCATACAGAGCCTCATACGGTGCCATACCGATACTGGACTGGAAGCTATTGTTGTAAGCAAACTCAATCAAAGGGATATGATCTTCCCAGCTTCCGCCAAAGTCCAAAACACAAAGCCTCAACAGATCTTCTAGTACCTGAATAGTCCTCTCAGACTATCCATCTGTCTGAGGATGAAAGGCTGTACTGAAATGCAATTTCGTACCCAAGCCTTGCTGAATGCCCTTCCAAAGTCTGAAAGTAAAAAGTCCGTCTCGATCAGATACAATCACGCGAGGCACACCGTGCAATCTGATAATCTCCTTAACATAAACCTGTGCCAAGCGATCTACTGAATCAGTCTGTCTGATCGGAAGAAAATGGGCAGACTTCATCAATCGATCTACGACTACCCAGATGGCATCATGTCCTTGCCGTGATCGAGGAAAACCCATCGCAAAGTCCATCGTCACCTCCTCCCACTTCCACTAAGGGATAAGCAACGACTGCAACAGTCTACCTGGTCGCTGATGCTCTACCTTCACCAACTGACAGGCCTCGCATCTCGACACAAACTCTGCCACATCCTTCTTCATCCCAGGCCACCAGAACAAAAGCTTCATATCAGCATACATCTTACCACTGCCTGGATGAATAGTGTAGCCTGAATGATGAGATTCATACAGAATCTCCTGCCTCAAGTCCCCAAACACAGGTACCCACAACCTGTTCTTGCAGAAAATAGCACCAGAATCAGAAATTCGAAGTTCAGGAGTCTTACCAGATCCAATCTGAGCAATCAACTTCGAATAATCAGAATCTGACTTCTGGGCTTCTTGAATCCTTGTCTCCAAAGTACACTGAATACTCAGATGAGCCAAATCCAAACCATTGGAGGGAATCACCTCCAACTGCAAGCGCTCCATGTCTCAAATCAGAAAGTCATCAGAAGTAAGCTGAATACCTGATAATCCAGAAGACTTCCTACTCAGAGCATCCGCTACCACATTAGCCTTCCCAGGCTGGTACTGAATAGTCAGATCATAATCCTTGATCAACTCGAGCCACCTTCTCTGTCTTAGATTCAGATCCTTCTGAGTAAAAATGTACTTCAGGCTCTTATGATCAGTAAAAATCTCACATCTGACGCCATACAGGTAATGACGTCAAATCTTCAAAGCAAATACCACTGCAGCTAATTCCAGATCATGTGTCGGGCAATTCTTCTCATGTGGTTTCAACTGTCTAGAGGCATAAGCAATTACCTGACCATGCTGCATCAGGACACATCCCAGTCCTTTCAGTGAAGCATCACTGAACACCTGAAAACCTTCCGTACCTGACGGAAGTGCTAACACTGGAGCTGAAGTCAAACAGTCCTTAAATCTCTGAAAACTAGCTTCACACTCCGGTGTCCAAACAAAAGGTACTGACTTCTGCGTCAGTCTCGTCAGAGGCGTCGAAATCTGTGAAAATCCCTTCACAAATTTCCTGTAATATCCGGCCATGCCCAAGAAACTACGTACCTCAAATACCGTAGTCGGCCTCGGCCAATCAGCAACTGCCTGAATCTTCTGGGGATCAACAGAAATGCCTTCTCTACTAATCACATGCCCTAGAAAAGAAATGCTACTCAGCCAGAATTCACACTTGGAGAACTTGGCATATAGCCGATGCCGCCTCACAGTCTCCAACACAATGCTCAAGTGTCTGGCATGCTCATCCTCAGAAGCAGAATACACCAGAATATCGTCAATGAAGATGATCACGAACTGATCCAAATACTCCCTGAATACTCAGTTCATCAGATCCATGAAAATAGCAGGCGCGTTGGTTACCCCAAAAGGCATAACCAAGAACTCATAGTGCCCGTACCGAGTACTGAAAGCTATCTTCACCACATCAGCTTCCTTCACCTTCACCTGATAATATCCGGATCTCAAATCAATCTTCGAAAACACAGAAGATCCGGAAAGCTGATCGAACAAGTCATCGATCCGAGGCAAAGGATACTTGTTCTTGTTCAAATCTCTGTAATCAATACACATACGGAGTGTCCCGTCCTTCTTCTTCACAAACAGAACAGGTGCTCCCCAGGGCGAAACACTAGAACGGACAAAACCTCTGTCAACCAACTCCTGAAGCTGAACTTTCAACTCAGAAAGTTCTTTCGGTGCCATCCTGTACGGAGCTTTTGATATAGGAGCGGTACCTGGAAAAATATCGATAGAGAACTCCACCTCTCTATCCGGAGGTAGACCAACCAATTTCTCAGGAAAAACATCAGCAAACTCCCGTACCATAGGGATCTCAGAAACAGAACCGACCTCCAGGTTCAGATCCCGCACTGAAGCCAAAAACACTGGACATCCTTTCTTCCACATCCTGTTTACCTCCAAAACAGAAATCAGACTGGAGAGAACACCTCGTAAGTCCTGAAATACAAATCTCTCTCCAGCCATAAGCAAGCTCACTTGCTTCTTCAGACAGTCTATCTGGGCTTCATACTGACTCAGCCAATCCATACCCAGAATCACATCATAAGAAGAAATCGGCAACAGAATCAGACTCGATTTCCACTTCTTGCCAGAAATGTCAATCTCACACAAGCAAAACTTCCGAGCAATCAAAGGATTTCTAGCCGGTAAAATCACAGATAACGAAATCGAAAGCAAAAACGAGTCCAAATGCAAAATCTTAAAGCAGTGCTCGGACAGAAAAGAGTGACTGGCTCCAGAATCAAACAAAACACGACAGGGCTGATCAGAAATGTAAATTGTACCTGTCGCAACATCTGGAGCATCACGAGCCTCCTGCTGACTCAGACTGTAAACTCGTGGTTGCACTGGAGTTGGAGTTGAAGCAACAGAACTACTGGGCTCCCTCTGACTAACAGTCGGTGGTCTCCGTGGTACAGAACTAGATCCACCACCTCTACCAGCAAACCCCTCAGGATGCGGAGGAACAGTCCTCGGTCTCCCTGTCGAACCAGCAGGTCTAACAGAGCCCTCAGATCGGAACTCAGAACGCCGATCAAATCCCATCTGTGGACACTCTGCAATCCGATGTCCTGGCTGACTACATCGGAAGCACAGACCAGCCATCATGTAGCACTGGCCAAGATGTCGTCGTCCACAGCTCTGGCACACAGGTGCCGTACTAACAGATCCAGAACTCGTCTTACTGGTAGCAGTACCAGACGACCCTCCACTCCTCCTAGAATCACCAGATCCAGAACCAGGTCTAGATACAAATCTCCTTTTCCCAGAGGAACCACTGCCAGATGCCTCGCCTCCAAACCTCTTCCTACTCGTAGTCCACCGCTGCTGAGTAGCCATCAGGTCGTTCTCTATCAATCGAGCTCGCTCCACAAGCTTAGAGAAGTCAGTGATCCGAAACGGTATCAGGGGCTGTCTCAAAGTGTCTCGTAATCCCCTCAGAAATCTGTAGCACCTCTCAGCAGAAGTACTAACCAGCTGCGGAGCATACCTGGCTAATGCAGTAAACTCAGCCTCATACAGCATCACCGTCTTGCTCCCCTGAACAAGCCTCAGAAAACTCTCCTGCATCTGCTGTCGTACAGAAGGGGGAACAAACCAGTCTCGAAACACCTCAGTGAACTCTTCCCAAGTAATCAAAGAGTTCAATCTGCCCTGAAATCTGGCTGCTTGCTGGCCTTCCCACCAGTGTTCAGCCTCTTCATCCAACAGAAAAACAGCTAATGGAACCTTCCTGTCTGACGGACAATGCATGCCGTCGAAGGTCTTCTCCAATCTCCTCAGCCACTCCTCGGCTGCTCTGGGCTCAACAGCGCCCTCAAACCTCGGAGGTTTCAATCTCAAAAACAACTGCAGATGTCTATCAATATCCTCAGATCTGACGGTAGAAGCTCTGCTCTGAGTATCGCTCATCATCTGAGCAACAAGCGTAGCAAACTGAGACAGTGTATCAGCACCGGCCACTGGGGCTGTACTCCCCACTGGTGCTGCCTGACTGGCACTCTGCCCGTCTGTCATGTCTGGGTCTGGCTGATCCATACAAAAAAATCCAGAAAATCCGGAAAACTATCACAAAAACAACACAATAAAAAGCCGAACAAACCAAAACTACCCCAGACCAACTCACTACTGATCACTTCCTATAGCTCTGTTTTACAATCCAACCAAATTCCAAAACCAATGCTCTGATACCACAAAAAGCTTGTCATGACCCGACCCGAGACGGATCCCGCCCGCACCGGGCCGTGACCAGCCAAACAGACTAACCAGGATCTGGCTTTGGAATTTGCTTACTGAACTGAATCATCCAAATATTATACATACAAAACAGACCAGAGCTACTAAAAATATCAAATGCAGCGGAACAAATCATCCATATTTTTCTTTCTTTTCCTCAAATCAATCATCTACAAATACAGTACATGGCTGACAGAAAATAAAGCAGAAAGAGCCATGACTGTACAAAAATCAAAAAGTACAAAACAATACCTATACTGATCAAACTCTGAGATCTAATCCTGGACTTCCTTCCCTTTCCCAGAACCTGAAAATCACCAGAAAACAAGAGTGAGCTCAACAGTTCAGCAAAGCAACAAACCTCCAATCAGAATTCTCAGAATCCAAAACCAAACACATCGGACCGAATCCAGAATGAAAATCAGAACAAAATCGAATCAGAACTTATACGAATATATCTCAAATCAGAATCAGAGTCGTACAGAAATCAGAAATTTGGATTATATCGAAACAGAACAGAATCATATCAGAATCATATCAAATTATATCGTACGAAAGTCAGAACTCATATCAAATCAGAATCGAATTTGCTTACAGAACAGATACGGAAATCAGAAATTATTTCTCAGATATCAGATATCAGATACATAATTAATAGCTAAATTCCCTGACACTGACGGAATCTCTACGGATCCCGGCCCCTTATGCCTCCCTTGTGCTCACGGCACCAGAAATTCTCTGAATAATTAATAGCTAAATGTGCTTACAACACCAGAACAGATGTGCTTATCGCACCAGAATACATATATAGTGCTTATAGCACCTAAACAGATTTCCTCGGATCCGGAATAGAACAGATTTCAGATTTCAAATTGAGCTCATTTCAAATTTCCCAGACACTAACTGAATCTCATAGGATCCAGGCCCCTTATAACTCCCTTTGTATAGCATATACAGATAGCATATCAATTCAGAGAAATCCAGACAAAATCAGAAATTACAAAAAAATCGGGCAGCATAACGGTAACGTATGAAATTTACACAATTTTCCTGAAAAATTACAAAATACCAAATTCACACAGAATGTAGATAACAACATTTCAGAACATTTATTCTACTGCCACAGCATTTAATATTCACACAGAAAAATACAGACGGAATAAAACGCCGCCAAATCAAAACGGTCCGGACAAAAATCTCCAAAATATATTCAAAATGTGCACACCCGGCACGTCAACGATATACAGAAAGTTACGCGGTAAAAACTAAATCAGTCGGAAAATACGGACAAAAATCGCTAACAAAAACGAAATCCAGACAGAAAATACCGTCAACAGCGACAGTTCTGAAAATTGAGAAAGTCGGATTGTGCCTTACCTTGCGTACAACAATATCTTCAACAGTCTCAACGGACGAAAACGGTCCGGCGTCGTCCAAAAATCAACTTTTCCACTTTTTCTTTCGTTTTTCTCTCTCCTCGGCTTTTCTCTCTCTTCAAAATATCTCATTTCCATATATATCCAGACTGATCGTCCTGGACGATCGCACTTCGTCCCGGTACGATCTGGCTCTAGACAAATGTCGTCTAGACGAGATTTAATTATCGTCCCCGGCGGCGAGTTTTCTGAAAAATTTTCGTCCAGACGATCCAACATTTCGTCCAGACGAACTGCTCAATTTTCACAATTCTGACCAAACCTGTACCGATCGTCCCGGGACGATCCAACTTCATCCCGGACGAACCTGAAGCAAAACTGATATTACAGACTCGAGGGCATGATGCGACGCGCCGACCCGAGCAATCACGCGACGTGACTCGATGGTGGGTTGTGGAGCATGCGGGACAGCCGGGGCAGGCGGGGTCGCAGTGCAGGCGGGGTCGCGGGGCAGTCGGGGCAGGCGGGGTCGCAGGGCAGCCAGGGTCGGCGGGGCCGCGGGGTCGGCGGGGCCGCGGGGTAGGCGGCAGTCTCGTGCAGAGCCGGCAGGGCCGATTTCAGAGTCATTCCGGGTCATTCCGGAGTTCCCGGGTCAACCCGAACTCGACCCGATTTTGCAAACAGGTCGGTTTTCCAGAACCAAACTAGATCAGCTTTCGGTTCGAATCAACCCAAACCCAAAATTTTCAGATCGGATTTTCGAATCGGGTCCAATATTGACACCCCTAGTTGGTGGGATCATGATGCTAGGTCTTTAAAGTTAGGCTCCTTTTGGTACATTTTTTTTCACAGTTTTTTTTTTTTTTTGCCATTTTTAAAAAAATTTCTGCACCAAAAAATTATTTAAAATAAAATCTTAGTAATAAAATTAATGAAGTGTTAGATGGTTAAATAATAAAATGTGTATTAATTATATAAATTAAAGCGTGTCTAGGAGGACCCGGTGGGGGTTTCCTCATCGTCTTTTTCCGACGATAAGAACGAGGGAGGGAGCAGGGACGGAGGGTGATTGTAAGAGTTAGATCAACAAACGTGGCCAAGAGATTCAGTTCGCATTATTTTATAGCTAGCTTTCAGCTCATCTCTACGCGGGGAGAAAGAGACGGGCGGAGCCAGCGCCACCTTGTAACAAAGAGTAATTTGTCCGGTGAGCCGTTGTTTTGTACTTTGTGGCTGCGGTATTTCGTCGAATATTTTATGCTCGTTTTTTCTTTAGACCATATTTATTTTGATTAGTAGTCGACGAAGAACATGATCTTTGGTGGTATGCATTTTATGGCGACCGGGTTTACCCAATGCAACTGCAAGGACGGTGGCTTTTGGATAGTATTTTTCTTTCTTTTCTTTGCAAGGGAATTTTTTCTTTGATATTTCACTGTTGCTTAGCATATTCTGTAGTGTTTTGTTGATGCGGTTCCTTGTGAATCGATTGGTTGTGTTCAAAATTTGCGTTTTGTTTGTCTTCTGGGAGTGCGAAACTTCCTGGTAGTAGGTTTTTTCTTTCTTCTAATCTTCTGGAGGTGTGAAGTACCTTCATGCAGCTAGGGTTTCTTTATTGAGATTTCGAAATGGAAACGAGGCTTTGTTTTGATTATGGTATGGGGGAGAATAAGCCTCACCCTGTGTGTATGATTGCCTGTGATTCTCAATTTGGGATTTTGTTAGGGCTTTCTTCCACTTTTCTTGGTTCTATTCTTTGGCAGCCCTACTGTTATAACCTTATTTTTTTATTTTTTATTTCAGTTTTTTTCTTATCGAATTAGGCTTCTTGTTGGATGAAGGCTTGGAAAAAGATGCTATTTGCTTCGATTAAAAACGGCGTTTCTAGTGCTAGGTTCTCATATACAGAAGCTTAGTGGTAGCGATCTATTCGGATTCTAGATTTTCGTATGGCTAACAGTTTTCATAGGAAAGAAATTCCAAAAAAAAAAGTTGTTTTCTTGATGCTTTCTTGCCAAATCCGTGTAGTTTTTCGATAAGGCCGATGATGAAAGCTTTCTGTATAACTAATTCAAAATTTTCATTTACGTTCTGCTGCTGATTTATATTTGATGTTAGGGCCCCTAATGCGTACTATACAAACATATTTATGCAAAATCTTTTCTACTTATCAGTTTAAAAGCTCTAGTTTGCTTGGTGGAGATTACTAACTGTTTCCAACATTTTATGCAGAACTCTACTCCCACTGTAGTTCTTCCCTATCAACTTCAATCTTTCTACTCATCAATTTACCAGTAAGAAGATTAATTGCAAGTGAATTCCTTTCCTTCGATGGGTTCTTGTTATCCCACAGATCAGGACAGTTCAACTAGTCCCGGACGAAACATCATCATGCACCCTCTGTACATTCCCAGGTCATCATCATGGCTTGATTTGAAGGTTTTCTATGTGAGATTGAGCAATTGTTTTGTAAGTGAATCAGCTCCAGAGCATCTCACACTTTATCATATCCCGCTTACTCCGGACACCGTTCTTGAAGTTAATGGCAGAAGAAGTGGCATCAGCACTGAATTTGTTTCATCAATCCTTAGAAGGGACAGAGTCGATAAGAAAGCAGAAGAAATTATTTTTGTGAGCACAGATAATATAAGGATGTCAGGAAGTGTAAGATTTGAGGTCCATGATAGTGAAAATCTGTTGCTGTCGGGGGTTTTGGAGCTATTGAAGAACATTGACTTAACAGGAGAGCCCAAAAAGGGCACAATGAAGTGGAGTATGAAGTGCCAGCCTGTAATGTCTGATGGATCATTCTTTTTGAAGGGTAAGCAGTATATGAATCCAGAGGCGATATTGCCGACAATTGAGGTCTATGTTGCTGGTAGTTTCTCGGGCTCTGCTATTATTTTGACCAAAACATTGCAGCTTGGCATTCGGAAGAGAAAACAGATGAGATTGGCTCTTGATTCAATTCCAGAGAATGAGGCCCCTGGAGTGGTGAAAGAAGAGTTGCATAAAGAAGCCCAACAGGTACTTCATACCCAACTTCTATGGCTATGGACAAGCTTTTCATGTTTTGCTTAGATGATTTTTCTATAGTTAGATGTCTTGAAGATCTGGAACTAACTGGAAATTTCCATTACCTTTAAATATGCACAAATGTGCCTTAGTCAAGATAACCATTAATTTACTAAATAGATAATAAGACATGCATGTTATCTGTCTCTAATCAATCTACTTGTTCAATAAATGAGCATGCTTGCATACTTAAACAATGGATTTTTTTTTTTGGTTTGGTTTGGTTTCACAACCTTGATGTAACCTACCCAAGCATTGAATTCTTTGTTGAGTGTAATGTTTCTCTTACGCATCTACTTAGCATGTATTTGGGAGTAGGGGTCAAAGGTGGGTTAAAGTTGGGGTCAATACAGCAATGATCAAAACCATGTTGGACCCAATAAGTTTAAATATATGGGAGAAAGCCAAACAATTGGTATTTTTTGAATAAAAAAATATATATTTTTAATCTATATGATGTAAGACTAAACTAAACACATAACTTTTACATTCTTAAATAATCTTCTTACCATCACATAGAAGCTTTCCACACTGCACATCACCATCCATCAAGTTAAAGCTGTTTTTGTTGAGAGTTACATTCTTGAACTTTGCTCAACCATGATGGAAGCAACCAAGGGGCATGAGAGCCACAAGTTTCATGAAATACTTGATCTTTAAGCCCTATGCTCTAAATACATTTTGTTTGGGTGTATGGATCAAAGTGGACAAAAGTTGGGTTTGATGCGGTAACGAATAAAATATGCTGCATAGATTTTGTCACTTATCGACTTAAATGGAGTTTTGGGAATTTTATTAAATTGTGAGTCTTAGATTTTTCTTTATAAAGAGGGGGGCACCGTCTTTTATTTATATCAAAAGAATTTGTGTTGTAATTCTTCACAATAAAAATCATAGCGACATTTGCAATGGTGGTAATATGTTGTAGTTATCAATTGGGTGAGCCTATAAAAAAATTATTTTTTTGTGCGTTAGATCTTAGTTTTTGCTTTTTTTCTTTTTTTCGTTTAGTTAATGATTTAAGTTTTACCTATTCTCCCAAACGTTTATGGTCTGATATTATTAAGCATTCATGAAAAGGATGCAAGAGGCCTATAGTGCACATAAAATATAAATAAATTTTGATGAAACCTACCCTCCAAAGAATTTCAGCTTAAGAAACTGCTGTTGTTGGTTTAAAAATAATGGATTATAGGACTTGAAGAAGATCTTAAGCTTCGTTTGGGACGGCTTTTTTACTGCTTTTTAAAACAACTTTCAAGTAAAAAATAATAATTTTTATACTAAAAAGCTACTTCAAGGAGCAGTAAAAAAGCCGTCCCAAACGAAACCTTAATTTTGTTTAAGCGTAGCACATGTAAAATTTTCTTTCATCTAAGATTACGAGCTTTTTCTGCAGTTGGTTGAATATGAAGGCTTTGCACCAGAAAATGACGTGGACATTGACTACAACAGTGTATTCTCAGGATCAGAATACATGGAAGGAGAGGATGGGGAACTAACATGGTTCAATGCTGGTGTCAGAGTGGGTGTTGGACTCGGCCTTGGTATCTGTCTTGGCGTTGGTATAGGAGTTGGTTTGCTTGTAAGGACGTATAAAGCCACCACCAGAAATTTCAGAAGTAGGCTTCTTTGACAATCATCCTTCAGTTTCTTTTCTTCTCCTGCATTTTCTTTATGACTCAAAATTTTGAATGTTCACTTGTCCTCTATCTACGTGTGTATTTGTCCATTTGCTTTAGCTCCCAGTGCTAACTACTTGCCTTTTGCACCTTTTTCTGTAATATAGAGTTGTTTTTCATTCTATTAATGGTTCATGAAATGAAGGTTTTCAAACTCGCTTCGGCCTGTCATACAAATTCAGATTTCAGCTCTTTTTTGTAGCTTTAATAGTCTCTGCGTTCACCTTTGATGTTCACTTTCATTCCACTTTCATTCTTTTGTTATAAGTTATAATATTGGTTGAGTTTTGGTCAATTTGGTACAGTTCAACTGTTTTTTTTTTTGGAGTTAAACAATTTTGGCCAAGGACCATCCTTTTGTCTTAGCAATGGAGAAATTATTCAGTGCGGACCCCGGAAGGTCCTGAGGCTAACCATAACGCGCCACATCATTTGGCACACAGCATTACCAAGCACCAGAATAAAAAAGTGACGTGTGACATTCTGGTTGGTCTTCGGACCCCATCTAGGACCCGCATTGAATAATTTTTCTAGCTTTTCTTTCTTTTTTTTCTTTTCTTTGCATTTTGCATTTGATAGAAATTATCAAAAGCTGGTGAGATTTGAATTAAAAACTATGTTATAAATGCTATGTAATTGATCCTAACTTGTAGGCTTCTTAAATTTTTGTGATGAAAATGAGTTTGTTCTGCATTAGATGCATATATATTCTCTGAACACTGTCACCAAAGCAAGGTCATCAAATATGATCACTATAAAGTTTAAGATCCAGTATGTTTAGCTGGTCGAGGGTTTGGGAAAGGAAGATTTTTTGGATAATTTCATTGTGTTTGATAAAACTTTTGGAGGGAACAGTCGAGGAATGATTGTGATTTGTGTTGGAGCAAAAGAAGTAAAAAAAAATGTTGGCAAAAGGTGTAAGCTTGAGAGCAATAAAAAACCAGAGTAAGAGAATAAACAAGAATAAAAATTAAGAAAGAATAACTTTGATTTAGCTATATTCATCTATGTTCATGGTCATTGATACGTCTTGCGAAAATTAACTTAATCGGGCACGAATCTCGAGGCAAAAGCTAGTTGGAAACTTCAAAAATTAATTCCGAGAGCAACCGAACTCCGATTTCAGCAAGCTTATAGTCGAACTGAGCGTCTCGGAAATACGAACCCAACGACACCAAATTCAACCCAATCCGAGCCCAAATGGGTCCAAATCAAGGACCCGAAGCGCTATTGGAGGGTTCAAACCGCAATTTGAGTTACCAAACGGTCTCCGATTTTAACAAGCTTATACTCGAATCGAACGTCTCGACGAGACGAATCCAAGATCGCTGAATTCCGACATCATTAAGGCCTTCAAATGTCCAACGAACGGTGCACGATCGTAGGATTAAATATCGGCCGTCCATTTGACCACTCCCCATTCGCCCCTGATCTCACGCCTATTTACAGGCCATGCCACTCCAGAAAATTTATAAATAGAACCCTCATTTCTCATGAGAGGGGCACTCAAGCAAGAAGAGAAGGAAGAGGAGAAGGAGGAGGAGGAAGCTCCTCCTCGACGGCCGCCGGACCACCGCCGGACCACCGCAGAAGCATCGCCGGACCTCCGCCGGATCGCTGCAGGAACCTCGCTGGTCCACCACCGAAGACTCCCCGGACCACCGCCGGAGTTTCATCGCACCACTGCCTTAAGGTCCTACGTTCAGTCCCGACGTCCTGCTGAAGACCCGACGTCCTGCTTAAGACCTGACGTCCTGCTTAAGACCCGACGTCCTACTCAAGGCCAGACCATCAACATCCGATCTTCCAAGTGACACTGGGACTAACACCTGACTCCTTGTCTTCTACCGCCTACGGTCCTTCTGACCTCTGTCGCCTACTACGGTCCGTCCGACCTCCATCACTAGACAACGGTCTTTCAGACCCCAGTCTCCTACCGCCTACGGTCCTTCAGGCCTTCATCGCCTACTATGATCCTTCCGACCTCCATCACCAGACAACGGTCTTTCAGACCCCAGTCTCCTACCGCCTACGGTCCTTCAGGCCTTCGTCGCCTACTATGGTCCTTCCAACCTCCATCACCAGACAACGGTCTTTCAGACCCCAGTTTTCTATCGACTACAGTCCTTCAGGCCTTCGTCGCCTACTATGGTCCTTCCGACCTCCATCAACAGACAACAGTCTTTCTGACCCCGGTCTCCTGCCGTCTACGGTCCTTCAGGCCAAACAAACCTGTATATGTAACTCCTACCATGTAATGCAATCTATATGATGTACATTTGCTACATCAATCCAAGGCCTTCTCTTAAGGAAGGGCCTCATTTGTAATCGACTACAAATACTAGTGGATTCATTCAAACTGGGCCAGGCCCCGTGGTTTTTCCTCCTTTTTAGGGGTTTTCCACGTAAAAACTTTGGTGTCTCTTATGAATGCTACACCCTCTCACTTATCTGCTTGTGTGCTGGATCTTCGTACAATGCTATGACGTTAAACTAAATATTTCTCTACCGCCGCGAATACTCCAGGACGCAACAGTCATATAAAGAGAAATAATGGATTTAGACTTTGTTTGGGACGGCTTTTTTATTGCTTTCTAAAACTAAAGGAGTTTTAGTACAAATTTTTTTTACTTTTGTATTAAAACTTTGTTTTAGAAAGCAATAAAAAAGTCGTCCCAAACGAAGCCTTAGATATGAGTTTTAGGGTATGTTTGGGACAGTTTTATTATTGTTTTTTAAAGCAGTTTTTTCTGCTTTAGAAAGCAGTAAGAAAGCCGTTCGAAGCAAAGCCTAAGAAAATAAGAGAATGCCTGAAACATTTTAATAAGAAAATTGAAGGCTTGATTTTGGTAACTGTAAACATGCATATATTTTTTTTTAGTTTTTTTGTATCATATCGAAGTCAATAGTTATGGTTATAAACTCAATAACTGTTGATATTTTATTAGAATTCCTTTTTCTTATGGTGTGTGGACTAATGAGATGTATTATTATAAATTAAATAGATGGAGAAACAATTAAACTATTTAATTTCAAATCTCAATTGTAAATTAAACAATATATAATATATTTAGTTCAAAATCTCAAATTTAGATAAAATCAAATCAAAATTTGAATGAGCCAAATCAATTTACCTGAATTAAAATTATTTCAAATAAATTTTAATATAAATTATATAAGAAGATAGCTTTTGCTTGCCTGCTGCTGGTAAGAAAAAGATACATTTCTATTTGAATGCCATAATATTAAAAAATTGCTATTGTTCTTAAATGCTTTAATATTTATGTCCAAAAGGTTTATTGTTTCTGCAATTCTCATCCTGAATATTAATCATTTAGGCTTCGTTTGGTCCCCTTTTTTTATTGTTTGTTAAAGTGACTTTCTAGTACAAAAATTAAAATTTTTGGACTAAAAAGTCGCTTTAAGAAGCAACAAAAAAAACATCCCAAAGAAAGCCTTATTCTCATGGCTGAGACCCTAAACTCTATACTATTTATCGTCTTGCTGCCTTATATATTTTATATGGAGCTAAAGAGAAGTTGTCCTTTGAACGGGGGATTCTACTCCCTGTCACTCTAAAGGGAGCGTTTGACGACGAAAAATTAATCCATCGGTGGAACTTAGCGATGCCACCTACCAGCATCAGGCTCATACTTGCTTTGCTCCACTGAAGTGGCGAGGTCGTAGTATAAGGGATTTGAAACCGGGATGAGAGATTCCCAACCGTGCTAGCCCACCAATCATCCTAAGTAATGTGATTGAGAGTTATACTATAATTTATATCAAAATTTAGAGAGCTATCAAATAAAAAGTTTCCAAATGAAGCAAATAATGAACGATCTAGTTTTATATAGCTTATTTTGATTTTTTGGTTGGGAGATTTGACTATCACATAAAAGATTTTAAGTTCGAGGTTTATGCATACAAATGTTTATAAATATATCTTAATTGATTCAAAAATTTTAGAAAATAAATATTTTTTATTATTTCGAGATGTATGACCTCATGGTAATCATAGGTGTAAAATTAATTTATTTATTTATTTTTGGAAAATAGGTGTAAAATTTATTGGTATTATTTTTTATTGTGAATTTTTTGTATTTTACTATTTTTAGATATTTGTATATATTTTTGGAATTTCTTACTTTTTTTTTTGTGATATTGTAACATTTTAGGCATTGCATAATATATATAAGGCAAGCATGTGGAAAGTTAGTCAAAAGAATGCTGACCAGGACTGTAGCAGCTTAATAAGGGGACCACTGAGCTTAAGGGACCAGATGACGTCAGAAGTCCGTCTTGGGGTGCGTGGTCCAGAAACGAGAGCTGATCGGGCAGCGTGCGGTCGTATTTTAGGGTGCATATTCAGCGTCCTTTTCCTGTCGTTGCGCGCCGTTCCTTGCTACATCACGTGCCTACTGAGCACAAATAATTAAATGTATTTTAATTTTGCCATTATACTTGCAGATTAGCTTTAGGCTTAAGCTCATCATAATCTTTTATTAGGGCATAATTGCATTAAGTTAATGCTAGGAAGAGCTTAAATTTTCATTTGTGATTTTTAATAAATAATTTAAATTTCTATATTAAAATTTTATTTTTAAAAGTAATAAGAAATTCATTCTAAATAAAATATAAATAAGTTTAAATATTTTTTTTAATTATTTGTGGTGAATGATAGATCACAGTAAGAAAAAAAACTAAATAAAAAAATCATTGTGACTATAAATTTCATTAGATTTATAATATTGGGGTATATAAGATATTATTCTTATTAATCAAATTCACATTCAAAGGGAGTCCCATTTTAACTTCACTCAGCCACAGATAGAAAATTTTCATGATTTTTTGGCCAATTGCCTTTAGCTCTTTTTGTCTTTTACATTGGAAGGATTATTTCGACCATCCCTATATTAATACAAGTGTTTTCAACTAAGTTCTTCATACTGAATTTCGCCTTAGAGTTAGGGGTGTCAATATTTGACAAGATCCAAAAATCCGACACAAACTTGACCGGAAAATTCAAGGTTATGGTCAATCTGGACCCGAAATGGGTCGGGTGCGGGTTCAACAAATTGACCCATTTCAAAAATCAAATCGGGTTTGGGTTGACCTAGAAACCAGAAATTGACCTGAAAACCCGTTTTTGATATGTAAACCCAAGATTGACCTGTTTTTTACCCGAAAATCAGAGACTAGCTTATTTTTTTACCATAAAATTAGCAATTTTTTGTTTGCCCTAGGACATTCGGGTCATGTCGGGTTGACTCAGACTCAAAGTGGGTCGGGTTTGGGTTCGAAAAATAGACCCGTTTGCAAAAATGGGTCAGGTTCGGGTTTTCTCGAATAGTGTCGGGTCAGTTTCGGATTCAACCCAAATCCGACCCGTGACCCGAAATTGACACCCATACTTAGAATTTTCTTATAAAAATTATACATCCCTTATCAAAAGATCAAAATTAGTATATCTTAGTTGTAAATAAGGTAAATAAATTTTTTTAAAAAAATTTTATTTTCCTTTTTATCAAATATGAAAACATTAGAAAAATTTATACAAATAATAATATAAATTATTGCAACTAATATGTGAATGAATTTATCTTAATTGATCTATATTTCCCATAAAATAATTAGCAACTAATCAATATTAAAAGCTTGAATTAAACGTGCTATCCAAAATATAATTATTTAAAAAGACAGAGTTTTAATGCAAAGCCTCTCCGTATATTAGGCAATAGAATAGGACTTACGAGCAACTAAGACTGAGAGACTTTAATGGGACCCATCATAATAACCTTGAGCTTACTCATTAATGTGGATAAGATCGAAAGTTTTTATTTTTGAAAGCTACGAAACCTAAATAAGTACATTTCACCTTATTAGTATGTGTATGTGTATTTTATAAGATACTCATTAAAAAAATATCCATATTTATTGTTAGAAGAAAATACACATCATTAACGTGCACATATGGTATTCCAATTTTATATAATTGTAACAAAATCAAAATGTTAGCACCAAATCTACATGAATTTTCTCATATTTTTTATAATATAAAAAAATTACAATATAATATAAATAATAGAAATATTAAGCATTCTTTGAGCCTTCCTAACAGGGGCAGATTGGGTCTGAAATGGCATCGACGATGATATATAGGTCACTAGTGATATATACTTTTCCAGTAATCGATGTTTGAGACTGCCGGTGATGATATCATTTTCCCTTAAGATTGGCCGCCTCATTCCGGCGTGCCACCTTCTCTCATTTGCTCTCCACTTCCTCATGTTCGTCTCTGTCCTCACTACCAACCTCTTCGTCTTATATACCTTCACTTATTCACTGAAACCCTCCACCTAAGCCATTTTCCACAGCGTTAAGAATCTCTTTGTGATCTTTGATCACATCGCTGAAACAGTAAAAATTATTTTGCACCCGCTATAGGAACTTGGTGGCTCCGCCTCTGCTTTATAAATGCTAAAATCTTTGATCCATTACTTTTTGGGTATTATCAATTTAATCATATAATATTTTAAGATCATCCAATCATTTACTAAATAATAATTTATGTTTGGTGATATTCTTAAAAAAGTTAAGTTGGTGAATATATTAAGCTGATCTATAGATATTACCTCAGGAGAATCATAAAATAAAATTTTAATTTATATACAAAAATGTAATTAACGTAATTTAATTTAATTTAATTTGAGCCTCTGCTCCATATAGTCAAAATTTAATAATAATAATAATAAAATGTTGGTTTCCAAACCAAGCAAGTACCCACCGCTGCTTTTCCGGGTGGTGATGAGCCGGCTGGGCAAAACCTAGGTCCCTAGTTCGAATCCCTTGGCAATCAGTGAAAGACTTAAATGTTGGCCCGTGTAAATTGATGTGGATTGCATGCAAGATCGACACGGGTTTTCACTTTGCTTAATTACTCATAAAAAAAAAAAAAAAACCAAACAAGTAATTTGCCTTTGCTTCGGTGTTTCTCACCAAACAGGGAAAAATGAGACGTCCGGTCCACTTGCCAGGCCGAGTTAGATGACATTTTTCTTAGCTGAAATCGCGGAAGTGACTTCCCATTCTAAGCTTCTGCGCACCTGTAAAGCCTTTTTTGTTAAGTTGTTCCATTTCCGGTTTTCATTTTCCTGCAAGTCTGGAAAACGAAAGTTCCTTCAATTCGTAATGGACCACCAACTTACTAAAAATTTATCTTGCTGCAGGATTTGACCCCCTATGTTATATTTTTCTTTTTCTTTTTTTATTTTCTCGAAAGAACTTTATTAATATAACTTACAATCCTACACAGCAGTTCTATAAGCCAAAGATAAGTTCCAAATAATTAGATTTTCCATTTCCACATTATTTAGATTTTCCACAACTAATAAAGACTACTTTGTAATTAATCTCTATTACCATCTTGTTTATCTCAAAATTTTCTCATTCAAATATTGTTTGGTTGTTAAAAAAATAAAATTTTTTAATTAAATTGTCAGAGAATCAAGAAAAAGTTCTATAAGATGATGATAAAATCTATAATACTTTATGGTGCTAATATTAGCAATTAAAAGAGAAATATAAAATTAAGTTGAGTGTTGCAGTGATGAGTATACTAAGATGATTGAATATATAGGCGAAAATATTAGAATAGCTCCAGGGACAGAAAAGGTTAGTGAGAGTCTCATATGATGGTTATTTTTAACATTTTAAATTATATTTAGACTTCATTTGGAAAGATTTTCTTATTGTTTCTTAAAACAACTTTATAGTAAAAGATTTTTAATTTTTAAAATAGAAATCTGTTTTAAGAAATAATAAAAAAACCGTCCCAAACAAAGCCTTAATTGTACATGCTCTGCTTATTTAAATCAAATTCACACACACATCACATACTCATGTTTCAAATCCAAGACATCTTAGGCTTTGTTTGGAACGACTTTCTTATTGCTTCTTAAAGCAGCATTCTCATATAAAAATTTTAATTTTTAAACTAAAAAGCTATTTTAAGAAGAAATAAAAAAAGTCCCAAATAAATAAAGCCTTAATTAATAGCAAAAACTTTCAACCAACATATCAAGACGAGCGATGTGAAAATAGATTTTTTAAAAGCTGTTAGATAAAAACTGTTAAAGAAAACTGTCCAAATGAAGTCAAACTCACCGCTGATGCTCATCTGTCTATAACAAAGAAAAACTTCAAATAAACAGAGCGGGACTATTCTTTTCCGCTAAATAAAAGCACAAAAAAAAGGTAAAAGAAAACTATTTAGGTAAAAGGAAAAAGAAAAAAGAAAAAGAAACGTATACTTGAATTTTGTTAATCTTGGATTTAAAAAAAAAAAAAAAGATTATAGCATAATAAAAAAGCATAATTAACAAAGCCATTATACTTGATTTTCTTATGGAAGAGACTTCAATCAACGCCATGAGGAAACCGTGAAGAGCGGCAAATCCTCCCAAGCCAGAGAGAGGATACCCGTAGAGGAGGAATCCAATAACGAATACTTGGGGCTATAATCGTAATTCCACAAAAGAAGCTTCGCCTGACTTATCGCATAGTTGCTTAGAGGAACCATTTCCAATCCACAACCTTCCATAATTACCCTCCATTTTTCCTTCGCCTCCATCCGCATCCTTCGTTGTCGACCGTCCTCCGGGCCCACCGTATACAGTATCCGAGGACCCAGTATGACCCGCTCGATCCGGGCCCGCTCGTCCGAGTCACGGCCCCGCGATGACTCCACCGAGTCAAACACAGCCGCGAAATATCGCAATGCGTTTCCGAACCGCTCCACGAACCCGATTCGATTCAGACTACACTCATATTCACCGAGAGTCACCACTTTCGGCCGGACCGATTTCGCGAGCCGGATTACGCGGTTCACTGGCTCGTCGCTATCGCCTAGGATTGTGAATAGTTGCAGCGTGAAGTTTACGGCCACGGCTTCTCCCGGTTCGACCCGGAAGGAGGCTGCGGTCAGATCTTGAACCGGGTGAAGCACCGGTTCGAACTCGAAATCCAGGTCGAGGAGTCGGGCGAAGTCGAGAAGGCGATTCCCGGTAGCGGCCAGGGATGTCGCCGGAGAGCCGCCGAGGGAGGCTGCGGGGATGCCGGAGATCCGAATCCGGGAGGGTTTTCCAGTGGGCCGTGTGGCAAGTGCTTGGAGTAACGCGGCCCACTGAATACCCTGTGAGATTCCGAAGTCGATGATGTGGATTATCTCCGCAGATTCAGTGGCTTCAAGGATCGCCTGGTTCGCCGTCAAATGAACAAACATGGAGTAAGGGCAAGCGTCGTTGAAGGCTCTGTAGCATAGCGCAATTTCTTCTTCTCGGAAATCAGGGGCCGAACAGCCGGTGAGGCGGCTGTTTAAGGCTTCGGCGAAGTAGTAGGCGACGCGCTCGGTCGGATCACCAAGATCTGAAGCAAGGTCTCTGATGTGGTCGATGGTTTTCGCGGCCTGATCCGGCTCCGTATCGATGATTCGGGCACAATCGAGAAGGGATTTGAAGAGCAGGGGAGGGGATTTGGAATCCACTGCGTCCTTCTTCGGTTGAGGAGGCGGAGGCGGATCGAAGGAGAGCGAGTGAGGTGCGACGATTTTGCGCGAATCGGGGAAAACGACTCGGTCGAGGTCGGAAGTGGAAGCCTGAGATGGAAGGCTGATGGCTGTGGAGCAGGATGCGAAGGCATCGGGGAAGATTGGAGGGAGATCACTCCCTTGCCACACATCCGGCATGATTTCCGAGCTTTCGGTCGGGGATTCGCCTATCAGGCTTTCCATCCATTCGTCGGAGTCGAACTCAGATATTCGAAAGGGGGCATGGTCGATATGAGTCTGCGGCGGGAAGCCGAGCACACCGGCGGCAAAGGGGTCGTGGAAAGTGGGCTCGGGCATGGCGAAAGGGAAGTGATCTCGGATGGGTGGAGTTTGCTGGTGCTGGTTTCCCCACTGCGGCGGGACGGCGGCAAAGGGGTCGCCGTCACTGGATGCTACATCAATTGCAGGGATGACTGGTTCCTGATTCTGCTGCTGATGCTGATGGCGCTGCTGTTGCTGTTGCTTTTGTTTGATGACTTGCTGGGCGATAGCCATGAGATTGCCACTATCCGCGCACATGTAAGCCATCTTCTTCTCGATCCCCTCTGTCTGTCTCTCTGGTAAAGTAGCCCCGTTTAGCTTCCTTTTTCTTTTTTAATCCAAAACCTGTAGCTGCTGGGCATTGAGAGTCGAAGCCAGCATTGATGAGAAGGAGTGAAGTGAGAGTTTGGAGGAATTGAGCAGCACGGGGTACGATGGTTTCTGTTTCTCTTATTTCCGGGCTTTCACAGAGAAGACAATCACTGTACTACACTGCTTGCCGCGGCAGCAGAAGCCCTTAGGCCTTAGAGTGGAGGGATTATGACGAGTAATGAGAGATTAAAAATAAGAGGGACATAGATGACGACGGAATAAATAATAAAAACCTTGAATCGGTGGGTCCCACCCACCAGTTTTATGTGGGCCACTCTTACCCCTCCCTAAGTAAGATGAAAAAATTATAATATCTTCATTATAATAATGAAATCATCAGTTAAGATTATTTTTTTTGGAAAATGATTAAAAAAAAGATTAATTTTTTAAAACTTAAAAGAGGCGTAATTTTCATTAAATTTTAGGGAGATTTACATACATACCACTTAATACTATGTTATTTATATATTTAACACCTAAAATTTTAATATTACATACATACCACCCATAGTTCATTTTCATATCAAATATGAGTGATAGAAATAAAATATATGAGTGATAGGAAAGAAATATAAGTGGTATATTTGATATTAAAATAATATATGGTGGTATTCATGTAATATTAAAGTTTTAGGTGTTAGATATGTAAATAAGATATTATAAAGTGGTATGTATGTAAATTTCCCTAAATTTTATTATTTAATTTCTTTAGTCACAAAAAAAGTTAGTTTTTTTTTTTTTTAACATTATTCTTATGATGTGACGATGAAGTTTATTAAGATAGGTTACTCTGTCAATAAGTCAATATAGCGCTCAGTAAGAAGAGAAAAGGTGCCCTATTGAAGTTGCAAGCAACTCGTAGGATTTGACGGCATTTGATTGAGACCATGAGTGAATCCATGTGTTAAGCATGCTGTATATTTTAGCTTGTTCAATTCCTTAAAATTGATTTTTTAATCACTTAGTTCATTAATCCATAGCTTATGTAAGGTCTTTAAAGTTTTAGTGGGATAATTTTTTTATTTATTTATAAAGCAATTTCCAAACATAAAAAATTGTAATTTAAAAAATTTTATACATAAAAATTGCTTTAAAAAGCATATACCTAAAATTACATTTTTAATCACTTAGTTCATTATTTTTCAAAGCTTACTTATGTAAGGACTTAAAAAAATGTCAAAGAAGTAATATTTATACTAAAAAATAGCTTAAAAAAGTAGGAAGAAAGCCATCTCAATTTGTTATTAATAAAAAATAATTATATTATTATGTTATAATTAAAGTTTTTATATTATGTATATTTATCATTTTTATAATAACATATTATTTAAGTTTTTATCGAGCGGTTTTAATCGAACCCCAATCGAGCTTTTTATCGAGCTTGTTCATGAACATCAACTGATGTTATTCGCGAACATAAACAAGCTGAACACATTAGTGTTCAAGCTTGTTTATTTAAGAATCGAGTATTTAAAATATTGTTCAAGTTTGTTTGTTAGTTAATTAAACGATCACGAACGAGCTTTAATCGAACCGAACAACGAGTAGTTCGTCGAACGTTTGGTTCGCTTGCAGCCCTAATCTCAAATAGGGGCAATTCATTAGGAAATTTGTCCCCATTTATCTATTTTTTTTGTTTTTATTACAAGAGTTTTTAGGCAATTGCTCCCAGCACAATTAAACATATTGTGCAGATGTGTTATTGTTAGGGAACGATGAACCAAATACAAACGAAAATAGTAAAGAGAATTCAAAAATATCCTTATCCTGTCAGTGAGCGCTATCCCTTTGGACCCGACATATATTTCGAAGAGTACAAAGATCAAGGATATGAACAAATAGGGGTTGAGCCAAATTTAAGGCAACTCCTACATACATTTTGTAGAATTGAATGATTAATCAATTACATCATTTTGATTTTTTTTTTTGCAAACAAATCATCCATACTTCAACCTAAATATTGTTTAAGAATAATTGTCATTTTATAAATTGTTGATGATATTTTTAAAATGAATTATGTACTCAAGTACAAATAATCATTTGTCACAAAAATTATATATATATATATATATATATATATATATATATATATATATATATATATATATATATATATATATATATATATATATATATATATATATATATATACTTATAAGTTTACATCCCTAAAAATTAAAGCTGATTCTGCCTCTAATCCCAAATGAAACCATAGTGAGAAGCATGTCATCAGTTTATCCTCCAATTACTAATGAAAAGCAACTTTTTTGCAAAGGGGATATCAGCCGCAAATAGTGGTTAGCAAAGATAGGTTGCTAACCACTATTTGCGACTGATCTACAATGTTGCAAAATTAGGCATAATTTTGCACATCGCAAATCAGTTGCAAATAAACATATCAATTGCTAACTGCTTGCAACTTCCAAGATAAATATTAGTTAAGATATGCTTTTATATTTTTTTCACTTGCAAGCATATAAACATGCATGTAATTAAAGGTGTCAATTTCGGGCCACGGGTCGTGTTCTAGTCGAACTCGGAACTGACCCCAATTGAAACGAGTTAACCCTAACCCGACTCGAGTATGTAAACGGGTCAGAAATATGTAGACTCAAACCCGACACGTCGGGTTGCCGATTTGACCCGACCCCGACACAAAACTCGCCGGCGCGAGCAACTGAGCGCGAGTGCGCGTAGGCAGGCGCGAGAGAGTGTGTGCTGGCGCTCTCGGGCTCGAGTGAGCCAGCGCGGGTGGGTGCGTGCAAGTGCGCGGGTACGCTCGGCAGCCTCGGGTGCGAGTGGCCTTGGCAGGAGCTGGTAACAGGTTGGCAGACACGGTCGGGTAGGTCGCGGGTTAGAGCGAGCAGCCAGGGCAGGTCGCGTGGGTAGCTGCTTTAAATGGATTAGCGGGCCGTCAACCCGATGGGTCAACCCGAACCCGACCCGATTAATCGGGTTGGGTCAAGCACAAAATTTTCGGGTCGGATTCGAATCGGGTTTTCGTGCCGTGTCAAATATTGACACCCCTACATGTAATAATATATTACAATAAGTAATTATTTCATTGTATTGAATAAATAAAATCATATATCAAATCTTTCCAACAGAATCTCCTTAACTTAATGGTGGTGAAGGCCTCCTTCAGGTCCTTCATTTAAGATCAGGAGACCATATGGCCAATGAAGATGTAAAAGAGATTAATAAGGCTTCGTTTGGAATAGCTATTTTAGTGATTTATAAAACTATTTTTAGTACAAAAATATCTTCAAAGTTAGAAAAATATTGTGGTCTAAAATTGTTTCTCAAACGAAGGTAAATGATTTGTTTGGGATTACTTTTTTAATGCTTTCTAAAAAAGTGTTTTAGTTTTAAAAAAATGAATTAGAATTTTTTGTGCTAAAAAATTATTTTAGAAAACAATGAGAAAGCTCTCCCACGCGAAGCCTAAATTTGTTAGTTTTTTTCTGAAAAAAAAAAGCCTCACATTGTTATTTCAATAGAAAAGTTATTAAGCATTTACAACCATATATAGTCATTAATTTATGAGGAGTTCATTAATTTTGACACTTTATCCAAATTAGATTGAATGAAAAATTAATGAAAATATATCATTAATTTGTTTGTTTAACAGTACTTGAAATTAATATTTTAGATGAAGTATCATTAATGTATAATGATTGTTCATTATCCTGCACTAATTAATGATTCTGACTGCTAATTAATGATAAATCCAACAAAGGAATTGCGTTAAAATTGATAATAGAAAATTTTAAATGGCTTCATTAAAATGAGAATCTTATTGTCTATGAGAAGAAGGTCTTAATTTAAAGAATTTCTTTTTCTCTGATCAATAAAAAACATTTGCTTGTTAAAGACCGATTCTTCTGATGAGACGTTTGAGAACTAAGCCGTAAAAATTTAAGAAAAAGAAATTGAAGCAAATTAAACAAAATCCTATAAAAATTGCAAGAAATAATATTCATAATTACAGCACTTAAATTCTTATATTTACTTACATCTAAACGACTTAAAAATATTGTTAGGCTTAAATTATTTAAAGTAAAACTTATAAATAAATTTTGAGCTATTTAGACATTAAGAAGGTATTATATAAATAAATATTAAATTTTAGATGCTAAATATATAAATAAATAAGATCTCAATGGTACGTATGTATGTAATTTTTTTTTTGAGGGCAACGAGTACCAAATTATATTTTATTGAACATTACTAGATTATTATGCTCAACTGATGATAATATATCAAAACGCTCAATTATTAATGTTTTAATTTTTTTAATTATTCATTCTAGTTGTTGCGTCCAGGAGTATTCGCGGCGGTAGAGAAATATCATATTTAACGTCTTAGCATTGTACGAAAATCCGGCACGCAATCAGATAGGGAGAGAGTGTCTAGCATTTATGAGACACCAAGATTTTTACGTGGAAAACCCCTGTAAAAGGGGGAAAAACCACGGGGCTTAGCCCAGTTCGAACGAATCCACTAGTATTTGCAGTCGATTACAAATGAGGCCCTTCCTTGGGAGAAGGCCTTAGCTTGATGTACATCTTATAGAGTACATTACATGATGTAAATACAAAGAGCTACTATCAACATATTTGCTTTGTTAGAAGGACTGCAGTCGGCGGGCGATGTAGGTCAGGAGGACCGTAGTCAGCTGGCGACGGAGGACTGTAGTCGACGGGCGACGTAAGTCAGGAGGACCGTAGTCGGCGAGCGACGGAGGTCGGAAAGACTGTAGTCGGCAGGCGACATAAGTCAGGAGGACCATATTCAACGGGCGACGGATGTCGGAAAGACTGTAATCGGCGGGCGACGTAAGTTAGGAGGACCGTATTCAACGGGCGATGGATGTCGGAAAGACTGTAGTCAGCGGGTGACGTAAGTCAGGAGAACCGTAGTCGGCTGGCGACGGAGGTCAGAAGGACTGTAGTTTGACGACGAAGATCAGTAGGATAGCGTCAAGTCCAACAATGGAAAGAAATGCATCTTCGCATAGACGTCCAACGAAGTCCGATAACCGGTAGAAGTCTAGCATTGAGTAGAGACTTGGCGAAGAGTGAAGGTCCGACGTCGGGTAAAAGTCCGACGTCTGTTGGTGGCAGAGGAGAAATCCGGCCTCCCTTGGGCGGAGTTTCGGCGTCAGGAGGGAATTCTGTCATTAAATGAGAAGAATTTCAGCATCACGTGGAAGTTGTGCAAATTCCCGGCGTTTCCTGAATATCCGGCAGAGTTCCGGTGTCTTCAGGCGGCAGGAAGAGTTCCGGCGGTGGTCGAGGAGGTGAGGAATCTCATTTTCCCCTTTCTCCTCTTCTTCTTCTCTCTCTTCACTTGAGTCCCTTTGGTGTAGAATGAGGGCTCTATTTATAGTTTTTCTGGAGTGGCATGGCTTGTAAATAGGTGTGAGATCAGGGGCGAATTGGGAGTGTTTTGAATGGACGGCCGATATCGAATCCTTTGATCATGCATAGTTCGTTGGGCATTTTAAGGCCTTAATGATGTCGGAATTCGGCAATCTTGAGCTCGATGGATTCGTCTCGTCGAGCCGTTCGATTCGAGTATAAGCTCGTCAAAATCGGAGACCGTTTGATAACTCAAATTGCGGTTTGAACCTTCCAATAGTGCTTTGAGCCCTAGATTCGGACTCATTTGGGCTCGGATTGGGTCAAATTTGGTGTCGCTGGGTTCGTATTTCCGAGACGATCAGTTTGACTGTAAGTTTGTTGAAATCAGAGTTCATCTGCTCCTGGATTTAATTTTTGAAGTTTCCAACTTATTTTTTGCCTCGAGATTCGTGCCCGATCAAGATAATTTTTGCATAACGTATCACTAGTAATGAAATGAAATTATATTTATGTGAATTTATTTGTGTTGCATCCCAGAACATTCATGGTAGTAGAGAGATGAAATGTTCAGAGTCTTAACTTTGTACGAAAATCTAACACGTATACCGATAAAGAGAGAGAAGTGAAAGTCATAAGAGACACCAATATTTTTTGTGTAAAACTCTAAAAAGAGGAAAAATCATAGGATTTGACCAAACTGAAAAATTTTCACTAGTGTTTATTATTGGTTACAAATGAGGCCCTTCCATGAGGGGAAGGCCTTGGCTTTGATGAAGTAAATATACATCATATATATCACATTGCATGGTGTGTGAGACCATAGTTGGCAGGTGATCACAGTTGGAAGTACTGTAGTTGGCAGATGACGGTAGCTCCGAGGGACCGTACTAAGCGGGCGACAGAGATCTGAGGGACTGTAGTCGGTAGACGATGGTGGACGGAGAGATCGTAGTCAGTGGCCGATTGTGGTCGAGAGTGATAGTAGTCAGTGGGCGACGGGAGGGTGGAGGGTTCGTAGTCAGCAGGTGGCGGTGGATGAAGGGATCATAGTCGGCAGGCGACAGACGTCAAAGGGACCATAATTAGTGGGCGACGGAGGTCAGACTGGCCATAGTAGGCAAGCGACAGAGGTTAAATGGACTATTGTCAGTAGTATGATTGCTTCGACGGTTGGGTGGAAGTACTGTGGCGATCAATGGCCGAGTGGTAGTTTGGTTTTGGTCGACAATTGGAGGCCATGCTAGTCCTGTGGCATTCGACGACCGGGATGTGGTTTGGTAGTGGTTGGCGGGCGGGCGGTGGTCTGACGGCTTTTAGCGGCCAGGTTCGACAGCTGTCAGTGGCTGGGTGGTGGTCTGGTGACTGTTGGCGGCGGAACGGTTGTTCGGTGGGGGTAAGCGGTCGGCAGCCTAGCAGTGGTTCGGCGATAATCGACGGAGGTTCGTCGGCGGTGCCTTGAAGTCTTAGAGCCCTTTCGAATATCCAAACAAATGTCCAAGCTCCAATACCCTCTCCATCATGTGGGAAATGATGGTTTATTTATTGGTTTTCGAGAGTAGCATGACCCGTCAATATAGAGAAAATCTCGGGCAAATTCGAAGTTCTCCATCGGACGACCCATACCGATCTCCTTGATCATAAAAAGTTTGTCAAGCTTTTATGTGTCCATATGATGTCAGAATTAAATGATCATTGCCTTCTTGGATTTGTCTTGTCGAGCCGCTTGATTCAACTATAAGCAAGCTTTATTTGGCTATCATTTGATCTCCAAATTAATGCTTTGAACATTTCAAATATACTTGAGACTCTCGATTTGAACTCATTTGGGCTGGTCTTGGACCGATTTTATTTTGTTGGGTTTGTCTCTAGACATTCAGTTTGATTATAAGTTTGTTGAATTGGAGTTTGGATTGTCTTAATTTAATTTTGAAAATTTTTAACTTTTATACAGCTCGAGATTCATGTCCCATCAAAATAATTTTCGGTGACATATGAATTTGAAAAGTGAATAATAATTCTAAAACAGTGAGCAATATTTTCTAATATCAAAAAAACATAATATTTTTTTTTTTTTGGGGAAATTTGGGGCATAGCCCATTTTATTAAACACAAATAAAAAGTTCAACATAAAGGTCCAAACTAATACAGAAAAATAAAAAAGAAAAATACAACCATATCCATTCATTCTATAACAAACATAGAATGAATAAAACCAAACCAATACCTATAGAAAACTAAGAATTAAAGCAATTGAAGAATAAAGGACAATAAAGGAGATAGCATCAGACTAATCCATCCAAGCACTGAGATGATAAATCGGATCCAAGCAATCTGTATCAATCCCAGAGGTAGAGACTGATTCGTAGGAAAAAATTATCAGCTACAACCATATAGCCTCCATGTTCCATAATCCACGATCTCCAGCAGTCAAACATCAGCAATTGCAACCTTCCATATTCTTCCATCTCATTTCATTTCCTTCCCAGCAGGTGATGTCCGACAAGGTCCAGGATATGCAAAAAAGATAAAGCATTGTTCAGAAATTAAAATTAGCCAATAGAGTATAGAGAACTAAGATGAGAAAAGAAAATATATTTTGACTGCAATCTTCAAAGGGTCCTACCCACTTTGGTTGCCCGTAGGCCATCCAAAAAGTGGGTAGCAGGTGATGTTCAATGTGCTCAGCCAAGTAACCATTTAGTCGGGCATAAGGCTACCACAGAGACAATTAATCAGGTCATGATCATCAGCACAGATGAGACAGAAATCAGAAAAACGTTACCGAAGGTCTAAAAGCAACTCAAACCAGCAAAACAGCATCACCCTTCATAAGCCATGGCAAAAGGAAGAAGCATCAGAATACCAGATTCAATGCTTCTTTAATTTCAATACCATTCTTCCATCCTAGTAATTTGATAATAACAGCTTTCGAGATCTTCTTGATCAGAGAATTGGAGCAAACAGCAATAGACTTAAACTTTCTGTTATTCCTTTCTATCCATATGAAGTAGATAACAGCATTTAAAACGAGGAGGATGCCACTTTTTAAGCTCTTAGGCTTATCCAAATTATCTATATGTTGAAAGGCTAAAATAGTTGTAGGTCTGAAGTAAAAAGTTTGAAATGAGGGTATGAGACTATGGAGCACTTTAAAAGAGTAATCACATTCAAACAGAATATGTGAAATGGTCTCCATACTATTGTGATAGAGAGAACATGATTTATCTAAAAGTTGAATGTTTCTTGAAGCTAGCACATCACATGTTTTTAGACCTCCTTTAAGAGCCATCCACGAGTAAACAGAAAATCTCAAAGCATGCTTCTTATGCCAAACCATATGATGCCAATCAGTTTGATCATCATTTGTAAAATAGTATAAATAGAAATCCCTAAATTTGGCATTCACAGTGTTTTCCCACCTAATATGATACTTATTATCATGATCTATAGGAATATTCAGAATAAAATCCCTTATGGACGGGATCTCCAATTCCGGGATGTTCCAAGCATCTTGATGAATCCAAGTAGCTAATTGAGAATTCTTAGCAATGTTAATGGGAAAATTATGAAATTTATCCAGGATAGTTTCCCCTAAACACCAATGATCCCATAAAATAGAAATAGGGCTGTTGTTAGCAATGGAAAAAGTGAATTTCTCCCTTACTAATTCAGCCGTTTTACAAATATTTTTCCAGAAAGCAGTAGCTGTGTTCGTGACAGGTTTCCAGGGACTGCAATATCTAGCCAGACACCACTTAGCAAGAGGGGAGTTAGTGTTATAGCATCTCATAATAATATCGCAATTATAAGCAAAATTTAAAGCTTGTAAAGAAGCAATACCAAGACCACCAAAAGAATACGGTTTGCACGTATTGTTCCAAGAAATCAAATGAAGTTTCCTTCCTTCAGTCTCCCCATGATAAAGAAAATTAGAGCATAACTTATTTATATGTTTGAATATAACTTTAGGCATGGTTATGCTCCTAATCCAGAAGGCCACGGTATTAGTGATAGTGTATTTAATATATTGCAATCTCCCAGCAAAGGAAAGCGTCTTCGCCTTCCAGCCTGCCAGTAAAGATATAATTTTCTCTATCAAAGGGGCAAAGTCAGAGGCCTTAGTCCGACCCAAAGTAATAGGAATTCCCAAGTATTTAAACCGGTCAGAAACATTCTGAATTTGAAGCATGTTAGAAATATCATTCTGGTTAGGGACACTAGGGGAAATAATAAGAGAACTCTTATGCAGGTTCATGTGAAGCCCCGTGAACTTAGTGAACAAATTAATGATCCTCATAAGCTTTTCACAGTTGTTAGAATCAGCTTTACCAAAGACAAGAAGATCATCAGCATAAGCAAGGTGAGTTAGCTGAAAATTATTCATATTCAAGCCTTCAAAACCACTGGATTCAGAGTTATACTCAAGGAGACAAGAAAGTGCATCCATAATAATATAAAAAAGGAAGGGACTTAAAGGGCAGCCCTGTCTGAGTCTCGTGGAGGATGAAAAAAACCCCTCCAATGAACCGTCCAAACAAATAGAGAAATGAATATCATTAATACAAGCTTTGATCCAATTAATGAAAGTATTAGGAAATCCCTTATCAGCCATACGAGCAAAAATAAAGTTCCTTGAAACCGTGTCAAAGGCCTTCTTGATATCATATTTAGCACAAAAAAGATTCATCTTATTCTGCTTTTTGAAAAGATTAATAATTTCCTTAGCCATAATCGGATTATCAGTAGCAATCCTATCAGATATAAAAGCAGCTTGATTTTTTTCAATGATATCAGGCATAATCATTTTCATACGACATGCTAATATGTTAGCAATAATTTTGTGAAAAACATTGCAGAGAGATATAGGCCTGAAGTCATTAATATTATCAGCATGTGTTTTCTTAGGAACAAGAGCTATAGCAGTAGCTTTGGCACATCTAGGCAAATAGCATTTGATAAAAAAAGATTTGATAGCCTTACAAACAAGAGGACCAGTAATACTCCACGTTTTTTGATAAAAATCAAAATTAAAACCATCAGGACCAGGAGCAGATTTGGAGCAGCCAGCTTTAATAGCCAAATAAATTTCTTCATTGGTAACAGGACTAACTAAAGAAGGAATGGCATTTTCAGGAACCATTTTCCCTCTTGGGATATTCCAAGTATCATTCAAAACCGGAGGATCAGAATTGTACAGGTTTTTGAAATGTTGAATGAAACTAAAATGATTGCCATTATCATTATCAACATGTTGATTCATAGCAGCATTCAAAGAGCAACCATTAAAAGCCTTCCTTTTTTTGATTTTGGAGTAAGGAAACTTCAAGTCTTCTTCTCCATGCTTTAACCAATTGATCTTTGATCTTTGAATAATCCAAGAAGCATGCAGTGAATTATAATAGTTAATATTAGCATTAATTCTTTTGAGATCACCACACAATTCCTTGTTGAGAGGATCCTTATCAATCATCTTTTGACAATTATCTTGATCAACAGCTAATGAAGCACATTTAGACGCAATGTGATTGGAAGAATTCCAATTCCTAGTTTTAATCTCCCTTTTAAGAAGATTCAGCTTCTTATAGAGGCTTAAAATAGGATTCCCATGATCCGGAGATTGAAAAATGTTTAATAGAATGCTCCAAAATTCCGGTATATGGCTCCAATAGTTTTTGTACTTAAACCTCTTCGGGGTATTCTTAGTAGGGATGTCTCTGAGAATGAGAGGAGTATGATCGGATACAAGGCTGCTCAACACGTTGTAGTGAGAGTTAGGGAACTGATTGATCCAAGTTTCATTCACTAAAACCCGGTCCAACTTAAGATGAATGGGATTATCTTGTCTTTGGTTGAACCATGTATGAAAGTTACCGGTTGAAGGGAGATCAATTAAGTTATTATCAAAAATAAAGGAATTAAAAGGATAAAGCCTATCCATAGTGATAATATTCCCCCCTTTTTTCTCAGATTGCGTCCTACAGGTATTGAAGTCACCAATCACAGCCCAAGGCAATACGCCTTGCGGATTGACATCCCCCAATTCAGCCCATAGTTTATTTCTTTCTTCAAAAGAAGTAGAAGCGTAAACAGCAGATAAAAGCATGATAGTTTGAGACCCCACCATTAAATGGCCCGAAATCATTTGAGGTAAAGAGTAAATAGGATTAAAAGAGACCTTATCAGAATTCCATTTAATCCAGATGCGTCCCGGAGTAGCAAGATCAAAGTTATTGAAACTGAGTTCATTATCAAAAACCTTGTGAGTAGAGCAGAACCAAGGGTCCAAAAGATTAGAAGAGAGGATACGATTTTCCAAAATACAAATTAAGTCAAGCTTATGCTCATTGACTAAATTCCTACAACGAAAAACTTTGTCCGGGTTATTGAAACCCCTAATATTCCAGGCAGCCATAGAAGGGCAATTCATAAGAAACTAGGATTTTTGGTTAGGGCCTTTACGGTTGCCCTTTCCCCTAGTGTTTCTGTATGAAGAAGGTTCAGAAGAGTCTATCATTTTGGTATTAGAATTACCAAAATTTTCTTTCTTGTTCCTAGCAGAGTAACCTTTAGAATTTTCCATGCCCTCATTTTGCATTGATGAAGAGGAATCCTCTTCAATATCATCTTGGAGCACACTAAATTTATTAGCAGAAGTAACTTTATACTCCTTTTGAACATCCAATTGAAACATGGGAACAGAGGTAGAAGAAGTCAAAGAGGTAGGAGAGTTAAGGTTAGGGATGTTAGAGCTTGCCCCTACTAAAATATTAGTCGGGACAGAATTGACAGTCAACAAGCCTTGCTCAACAATTTTGTTACTCTTGTTTATCTCAGAGTTAAGAGCAGCCTCCTCTTTATTAGGAATATCCACCGCATTACTTTGGGTAGCAGGAATGTTGGGTGAAATATTTTTATCAGGTGCCTCAGAATGAACAGAGGACGAAAAAGGGTTCAAGTCCTGAGCTTTTTCCACGGGAGTTTCTTCCAGGTTTTTATCGGGGTCACCAGTATTAACAGAATTCTTATTAGAGGGATTAGGAGTAGGAAGAAGACCTTTCGAGTTTGAGGAGTGTGGTCTAGGCTTGCGACTAGTACTTCTTCCTCTAGGAGGTTTAGGAATTTGGTTAATTTCAGGGTTGGGATTGTCAGAACATTTTGCAGAAGAGTGGTTGAGCGAGCCACAAAATTCACAAAAGGTCGGACGCCATTCATACTGAATTTTTAAATTAAAAAGTTTTCCTTCAACACAAATAGGAATAGTTTCAGGAAAAATTGCTTTGTCATCAACTTGAACACAAACCCTAGCAAAGGTAAGCCTGGATTTTGAAGCAGTAAGAGCGTCAACCGCAAGCGGATGACCAACTTTAGTGGCTATTTTAGATATACCAACAGGGGTCCAACAACATAAAGGTAAATCATGAATCTTAAACCAGATCGGGACCGAAGTAAGTTCTTCACGTGTTGGGGAAAAGTGAGAGTTCCATTTTTGAAAGACAAAAGGTTTTCCGAAAATAAACCAGGCGCCTCTACTCCATACAAGATCCACTACAGGAAAACCTGTTATTACCGGCGGACGTAATCCGCCGGAAACAATGCACAATCCGACGGAACCGTTAGTTTCCGGCGCATGTTCCGGCGCAAATATCTCCGCCGGTTTATGGTGCGTCGATAATTTGTTTCCGACGTATAATTTGCGCCGGAAACATTTTCAGCGCAGTTTCCGACGCATTACCGGCGCATTACCCGGTTTGTTTGCCGACGTGAAGAATATGAGAATTCCGGCGCCCAATGCGCCGGTATTTACCGTCGTATGAGGCGACGGTAATTAACGACGGATAGGTCGCCGGAGTTGCGCCATCGAAATTCCACGGTTATTTTACGACGCAATTCTTGCGCCGATAATTACCGGCGGAATATCCGCCGGACTTGCGACGGTAGTGGCCGACGGATCATATTCGCCGGTACGTACAATACACTTCGTTGTATCGTCTTTTCCGACGGATTACCGGCGCATAATCCGCCGGAAACCTGTAGCATTGACAAAAAAAAATTGCCTTCCCAGCCAACAATCCCATTTCCACACCTGCAAACCTATCAATTCTAACACATACAAGTTCCACAACAGGTTCACAACAGTTCCACAACTTCACAATAATTTATAACAATTTCACAACAGTATTAATATTAAAAATCAACTGATAACATCATATTAAAAGTAATTGTCCAATAACATAAGTTCACATAAAAATACAAGTTCATTTCAACTAAATTACACTACTCTGACTCCGTCGACTCCTCCTCAGGTGGAGCTACGTCTTTTCCACTCAGTTTCTCCCTCATCTTGCGCATTTCATCCAGCAACTGATTGTGTTGCTCCGTACTTGTTTGCACCTGTGCTTGCAGCTGAGCTTGAATCTGTGCTTGCAGCTGAGCTTGCCAATCAACTTGTGATTTCCTTACTTGTTCTAGCTCAGCTTGAAGGGCAATTATTTGTTGAGCTTGTAAGGACTCATGCGAACTGGATGCGAAGCTGGATGCAGTAGAGGAGGTCATCCCCTCGTATGCCTGAGCTTGCGCACCTAAGCCATATACTCTACCATGCTGCATTCCTCCGACGGCCTGCGACCACATGCGATACTCAGAATACTCCACAGAGCCGCCAGAAGAGCCCTCACCTGATGCGGCATGAGTCTCTCGAATCCGTGTATATTCCTCCTATGAAAATCGAATATAAGTATATATATAATTAAACTAAAACTTATAAAATATCAAATATTTATAAAAATATACTTACATGGGCCTTCCTTGCTCTCTCATCAATCCATTGTTGATCCTCCTGTCGCTTATGAGTGCGACTATGCAATTCCACAGGAGTTGGTTCTCTACCAAGTGACGCTTTCTGTTACAATTAAGAGAGTTTTATCAATACTAATTATTAAAAAACAATTTTAAAAAATAATTAAAATTCATTACCAAATGACGCCTGTACTCAGTATGTGGAACGGAGCCTCCTGTATGAATTGCACTACCTAAGCCCCCAACATCAGAAGCTCTGTTCTGTCGATTTTGATCCCTCCTCCTAGTGTACTCTTCGCTGCCCCAAGCTGCATTCAACTCAGCCCATATCTCCTCTCCAATCCACAATGGTCGCTTCCCAACCTTTCTAACATCTGTGAACATGTCGCGCATCCGAGTAGAGCCACGCTTCTCAAAATTCTTTCTAATCTTGTCATTGTGTTGGGGCAGCCAACAAAACTCTTTCTGCAATAAAAAACAATCATTTTACCTTAAGTAAGAAAGAATAAATCATTTAACATAAAAACAAAAACACAGAAATACCTCAAACTCTCTAAACCACATCTCCCGGACTTCTTTTGGGACTTTCTTCCAAGAAACATAAGGAGCGTCAAACCTGCTCCATATGATGTCCCGTATTTTATGTGTTGGTTGTTTTGATGGATAGAACCTACAAAAATAAAGTTATGTAAAACAAATATAAAATATAAAATAAAATAATTAGTTAGTTTAAAAAAAAGTTACTATACGTACGTGTCACCCTCAGGTGCTATCAACATTCTACCATCTGTCTGTTGCTCTGCTGCAGCAGATGTCGAAGGTCCAGTTGTAGCAGGCTGATGGGGTGGTGGGGGATAGTATGGTGGAGCATATGGTGGAAATGGATAAGTAGGAGGGGCACCAGCATAAGGTGGGGGTGTGAAGTATGGGTAGAAAGGAGTAGCCTGCCCGAGATCTGGTGAAGGAAATCGAAGGTCCGGTGAGTAGAACTGCGGGCTACTGGCTCCAAGAGTGGGTAAAGGCTGTGTAGCAGGCTGAGGCTGTGTAGCAGGCTGAGGCTGTGTAGCAGGCTGAGGCTGTGTAGTAGGCTGAGGCTGTGTAGCAGGCTGAGACTGTGTAGCAGGCTGAGCCGAGGTGGTCTCCTCAGTACGTAGTAACCTATGTGGTCCAGTTGTAGTCTTCTTAGTGCGCCTGTTAAAAATATTTTTTATCAACCCTCTATTAGGCTGCTCCTCACCTGAAGCCATCTGCACATAAATAAAAAAGAAATATTAGAAATATGAGTTATAACAGAAATGGAAATTAACGCAGTGCAGTAGCTAAAAAAAATGGACTGAAGTAAAATACAGGTAAGTAAAAAAAACGGAGTGCAGTAGTTATAAAAAACAGTGAAGTAAAATACAGGGAAGTAAAATAATTTACCTTATGTTGTTAACTCATCATTTGTTGATTCACTTTCATCAGATGATACACTCCTAGCACAATCAGATTCATCATCACTTTCCTCTATGTTTAGATCTACCTCCTCTAACTGCAACTCGCTCTCATTAAATCTGATTTGGTCATCTACATTGATTGGGAGATCTTTTAAATTAGACATAAACTCTTCTTGGTGTGCTGTTGGTATCGTACTGGTTTTCTCAATTACTCCCCTTGGTTTAGTCTTCATAACTACCAGCCAATCCTGTTTGCCTCGTATTCCGCTTGGATAGTTAGCATAATAGACTTGAGTTGCCTGACTAGCAATGATGAAAGGATCAAACTTTGCATATCTCCTAGCCCGCTTTACTTCTGTTATACCGTAAATTGGATGAACTTTCGTGCCTCTATTTGGTACTGGATCAAACCATTCACAATTGAAGAGATACACAATATTCCTCATACCGGGATATTCAACCTCTAATATTTCTTGTAATACCCCGTAGTATTCAGAATCATCGCCTGTATGGGTGTTCCCTCTTACACATACGCCTGAATTTTCTGTCTTCCTACCTTCACACAAATTTTTTGTTTGAAATTTATAACCATTTACCTCAAATATTTGATAGCATTTTACTAATCTATTTGGTCCCCAAGCTAACTCAGATAACCTTGAAAACTGGGAACTGTCTTCAGCGTGTACCTTTAAATGTGACCTTGTGTCATTGTTACTAATATTAATTGCAGAAATAATTAACTCATTAAGTAAGAATAGTTATTCAAAATATACCGTATTTTTGAACCAAGCAGTGAATTCTTTTTCCACTATCTTCTGGACTTCTCCTTCTTCTGATATACTAAGATCATCAATGAACCTCCTACAAATTCATATCTTGAGTTTAGAAGAAAGTATAAAAGAGAACTAAAAATATTACAAAATGAAATCATACTTACTCGAGATACGGCTCAACTTCATCACAATTAAGCAAGATGTACAATGTGATAACTGTCATCTCTTTATCAGTCAAATAACGCACGGTGCTAGCGCCTAAAGGATCCCCAATTCCACTAAATACAGATATATTGGAGGATTTACCAACATTCTGAGAAGTTGAACTTTCACCTGGTTGAGATATTGTTTCAAAATAATACGAGCAAAATTGAGTAGTCTCGTATGTTAAATATGCTTCACAGATAGAGCCTTCGGGTCGTGCTTTGTTCTTAGCGGTCTTCTTAAGTTTATTTAAATATCTCTCAAAAGGATACATCCACCTATATTGAACAGGTCCACCAACAATAGCCTCATATGGTAAATGAATAGGTAGATGCTCCATAGAGTCAAAAAAGCCAGGAGAAAATATTTTCTCAAGTTGACACAAAATGAATGGAATTTGCTGCTCCATATGAATCAAATTCTCCACATTTAATTTAGAAGAGCATAAATCTTTGAAAAAGACACTTAACTCGACCAAGGGCTTCAAAATCTGATCTGGCAGATAACTGAAAGCAGTGGATAGTAGACATTGCATGAAGATGTGACAATCATGACTTTTCAATCCAAATAATCTCCCTGATCTTATGTCAACACACCGGCTTAGATTGGAAGAATATCCATCAGGTACTCGTAGAGTCTTCACCCATTCACAAACTGCTCGTTTTTGCTCTAAAGTTAATGTGAATGGAGCTTTTGGTTTGAGGAATTTTCCCGCTCCACCATCCTTCAATTCCAAAGCTTTCCTTCTACAAATCTCCTTTAAGTCCATCCTTGCTTTTATATTATCTTTTGATTTCTCTTTGATGTCCATAACTGTATAGAAAATATTATCAAAAACATTTTTCTCTATATGCATAACATCCAAGTTATGTCTAATCAAGTTTGTTCTCCAATATGGCAACGACCAAAAAATACTTTTCTTGGTCCAATTATGGTAGACACCATATTCCGGCAATCTGTACTCAGCTAATCTTGGAGATTCCATTATGGTGGGCAAGAACTCTACTCTTTCAAAAATTTCTTCACTACTGAATCTTGGTGGAGGAGGAATCATCACCA
The DNA here is from genome assembly GCA_022539455.1 of Dendrobium nobile. NCBI lineage: Eukaryota > Viridiplantae > Streptophyta > Magnoliopsida > Asparagales > Orchidaceae > Dendrobium > Dendrobium nobile. The sequence continues at coordinate 60,019,250 of CM039722.1, read as the reverse complement.
TTTTATTTTTAGTAAAAGCTTCTTTATTTCGCCGGAAAGGATGACTTTGAGGCAAAAACATTCGATGACAATCGAACCAACTATTCTTCCTGCCATACTTTAAAGTGAATGATTTTGTATTTTCCAAACAATATGGACAAGCTAACTTGCCTGAAGTGTTCCAACCTGAGAGCATACCATATGCAGGAAAGTCACCAATTGTCCAAAGTAATGCTGCTCTTAGTGTAAAATTCTGTTTGGTGGAGATATCATATGTACTTACTCCTTCTTCCCATAATAAACTTAAATCATCAATCAGAGGTTGTAAGAATACGTCAATCTTTAATTTTGGATTATGTGGCCCTGGAATTATAAGTGACAAAAACATATAAGGAGTAGTCATATATAACTCTGGAGGAAGATTGTAAGGAGTGAGTATCACATGCCAACATGAGTACGGTGTAGCCGACTGACTGAATGGAGTAAAACCATCTGCGCATAAACCTAATCTGACATTTCTTAGTTCTGCCGCGAATGTGGGATGTGTACGATCAAAGTGCTTCCAAGCCTCTGCTTCTGATGGATGTGTGATACCACCTTCTTGTGGAATGTGATCATTATGCCATCTCATATGTGCAGCAGATCTCATGGATGCATATAGCCGTTGTAGTCTTGGAATTATTGGAAAGTAGAACATCTTACTAACAGACACATCCTTCTGCTTTCTTCTATTTCTAGATTTGGGTTTAAATCTTGGTGCATTGCAATGACGGCATACAGTTTCTGCAATATCTTCTTTAAAGTATAGCATGCATCCATTGACACAACAATCTATCTTTGTGTACGTCAAACCAAGTTTCGAAACTAACTTCTTTGTCCGATATAGATCTGTAGGAATTAAATTATCTGTCGGATTGGTTTCCTTAAGCAGCCCAATGAATTGATTAAAACATTCACGAGCAACATTATATTCAGCCTTGATGCTTAACATCTTCACAGCAACAGATAATTCTGAGTGAGTCGTGCACCCTTTCCAGATTGGTTGCTGTGCAGCATGCAATAAATCATAAAAATTTTGTGCCTCCGTATTCGGTAACTCTTCATAAATTCCAGTTGCATCATGAACTAATTCCTCAAGATTTGGACGGATATTTTCAGCCTCAGCAACATTACTACTTGTAGAAGGACCGCATTGATAATCAAATTGTGGCTCATACTCACCATGACAAGTCCAATACCAATACCGTGGCATAAATCCTCTGCGATACAGATCAACAGTTACGTCATCTGGTTCTAGGATCATTAGATTTTTGTGTTTAGAACATGGACATCGAAACTTTCCTTCAGATATAAAGATCGGCAGCTGTTTCGCTTGCTGAATGAAAAAGTTCACCCCATTGATGAATTCATCTGTTAATGTCTTCTGACTTTGAGATAATCGGTTATACATCCAACTTCGTTGATTTCTAATATCCATAACCTATAAATAAGAGTAAAAAATTAATGGATTTATATATTTCTAATATCCATAACCTAAAATTATGTTACACTTATTAATGAATTGATTGCTCAAAGTCACAATCCCCTCACTAGGTCTACTAACCACTAAAGCAAAAAGATATGGAGTAATGCTGATCTCCATAATCCAACTTTACCTTCAACTCCCTCTCTAGTCTTATCAACAAGAAGAATATCATTAACCAAAAGCATGCACCAAGGTATATCCTAAAGCAAATGTCTAGTGATAACATCCATGACTAAAGCAAAAAGATATGGACTTAAGTTTACCTTCATTTCCCTCTCTAGTCTTATCAACAAGAAGAATACCATCAACAAAAAGCATGCACCAAGGTATATCCTATAGCAAATGTCTAGTGATAACATCCATGACTAAAGCAAAAAGATTTTTCAAATTTACCTTCAACTCCCTCTCTAGTCTTATCAAAAAGAAGAATATCATTAACCAAAAGCATGCACCAAGGTATATCCTCTAGCAAATGTCTAGTGATAACATCCATGACTAAAGCAAAAAGATATGGACTTAAGCTTACCTTCAACTCCCTCTCTAGTCTTATCAACAAGAAGAATATCATCAACAAAAAGCATGCACCAAAGGTACATCCTCTAGCAAATGTCTAGTGATAACATCCATGACTAAAGCAAAAAGATATGGACTAATATTGATCTTCGTAATCCAAGTTTACCTTCAACTCCCTCTCTAGTCTTATCAACAAGAAGAATATCATCAACAAAAAGCATGCACCAAGGTACATCCTCTAGCAAATGTCTAGTGATAACATCCATGACTAAAGCAAAAAGATATGGACTAATGTTGATCTACATAATCCAAGTTTACCTTCAACTCCCTCTCTAGTCTTATCAACAAGAAGAATATCATCAACAAAAAGCATGCACCAAGGTACATCCTCTAGCAAATGTCTAGTGATAACATCCATGACTTAAGCAAAAAGATATGGACTAATGTTGATCTACATAATCCTGTTGGGTCTAGTAATTAGGTTGTGAAGCCTAAGTGAATGTCCCAAGGCTAACCAAGAGGGGGGGTGAATTGGCAATTTAAAAAATGTAACTTCAACTCTTGAAATTTTAGAAAACCTTTTGAATTATTGATGCAAGTTAAAATTATAGTTTAAAATAAACTTTTCAACCAGAGTAAACAACTTGCAATGAAATTAAATGCGGAATAAAAAATAAGAAAGAACACACCAGATTTATAGTGGTTCGGTCAAACCTTGACCTACATCCACTCCCCAGAGGCACCCTCTGAGTATTGCACTAATACCACAAAGTGACTCTCCTTTTGCTCCCACAGCAAGGCGGAGAAGCCTGTACAAAATCACTTTCACCTTCCCTGGTGCGGCGGAGTAGCCGGGTTCTTTAACACCAAAGAGATCTTCTTCTTGCCAAAACTTCCCTCAAGACGACCCTTGAATCCGATGGTACTGAAGTGCAAGTTCGCCGGAGCAACCGTGTGAATATCCCCTTCACACTCCCTTGAAATCCCCTTCAAAGATCTTCTCCCTCTCAAACTCCACCTTTTCCTCTCTCCCTTTCAAGTTCTCTCTTCTAGTTTTCTCCACAAGAACGAAGACACAATGATTGTCAAAGATACACTTTGTCGTCCTTTTACACTTCTCCAAGTGTCGGCAGAGAACCGGACCGATGTTGTTGAACTTCACTTGAGAGCCTTCGCCGGAGCAACCGTGTGAATATCCCCTCCACACTCCCTTGAAATCCCCTCCAAGGATCTTCTCCCTCTCAATGATCCCTCTCAAGAGAAAACAACTCCAAAGGCTCTTGTAATAGTTTCTAGGACTCCTTATATAGAAAGGACATGAAAAACCGCCCAAAAAACTGCAAATTTTCAATTATGTACGCAGTGGATCGTCCTGTACGATCCTGTATCGTCCTGGACGATTTTACTTAAACGATCTAAAACGACCCAATTTGTATATGTGTACGAACTGACTTCGTACAGCTGATCGTCCTGTACGAACTTCGTTCGTCCAGTACGAACGGTTATTACAAGGTCGGTTCTAGAAACTGCTGAAAACTGTTCTAAGTCGGTTTATCGTTTGAACGAAAATATGATCGTCTGGACGAAAATTTTCCAGAGAGCTGATCGTCCTGTACGATATTTATTTTCGTCTGGACGAAAATTTTCCAGAGGACTCGTCGCCTCGTACGATGGTAAAATTCGTCTGGACGAAAATTTTACAGAGAACCCATCGCCTGGTACGATAATAAATTTCGTCCTGGACGAATAGGACTTAGAAAATTTTTCAAAGCAAGTTCCTATTCGTTCCAAGTGCTCTATAGGAGATAACTGACAGATCGTCCAGTACGATAAATATCGTCCTGTACGATCAGTATAGAATTTCAAGATCTCCTTATTTGTGTGTGTGAGATTTTATTCACTCAATTACAATCACTCCCTTTCATCAATTAAACAAAATATCTCATGTTGAATTTGAATTGAACTTTTCGTAGTCTGGAGTCTGATTTTCCTGAAATGTTAGTACACACAAGAGCAAGTGCAAATCTTCTGAAATTGTTAGGAGATAACTATACATTTGAACAATAATGTTTGGAATCATCAAAACTACATAAGTTGCATAAATATAACTCATTCAAATAGCAACTATTCAAACAATCTCCCCCTTTTTGATGATGGCAAAACAATTATTGTTAGTAAAATTTCAAACCATTTTAAAATCTCCTAAACTCCCCCTGAATTGATGAATACATTAAAATAAGGAGGCATTTTAAAAAAACAATTTTTGTTTTAAAATTTTACATACACACATACACAAAAACAATACACAAAAAACATTACAAGACACACACAAAATTTTATAAAAAATTCTCCCCCTAAACAATACAAACAATAATCTCTCCCCCTTTTTGACAACAACAAAAAGTGAAGAAGAAATAGACTAGTAATGTAGAAAATCTTATGAAAAATTCATGTGTAAATTTAATCTAAAAAAGTGATTGACATAAGAATGCAACTAAGAATTAAGAACATTAGTCAAATCATAGAATTTCATAGAATTTAAAAAATTGATATAACATTGTAATAAGTAAGAATTTATGAAAAATATGATTCAATTTAGACATTTATGATATGAAAAATCATTGTAATAAAGATGAGTAAAAAATTGCATATTCCAAAAATCAATTGAAATATAAATGAACATTAGATCTACTTGAATTAATAGACTAAAAAGAATCTGGAAAGAAGAAAATCACCACAAGTGGCGCTTTGCGCATCTTTTTCATATAGGTGGCACATTTTTGTGCATCTTTTTCATATAGGTGGCACATTTTTGTGCATCTTTCTTTATTGGGCTTATTTTGTGCCTCTTTTTCATATTTGCAACTTTGTTGCGCATTCCTTTTGATTTTGTACATTTGTACAATTTTCAAGAGTAATTGAATACTTTCCAAAGACAATAATCTAGAATCTCAAATTTTTCTAAGTGCATAAATATTAATTGAAAAATGAAATACAAAATAAGATAGACATCTAAAATACAATAATAATAATTAAGATTTTGTAGTTTAAAATGAAAGACATGAAATTAAAAAAAAATTCTAACTAAAACAAGTTATAGGCAAAAAATTAAATTTAGATAAACTAGATTTTCTAATGAAATTAATTTCTAATTACATTTTTAGTTTAGGCATAATAGAGATTAAAAGTACTAAATGAATTTCATAAAGATTAAGAACATTAACATCGATCTAAAACATGAAATCAAATGAGAAAACATTTCAAAATCATTCAAAACACTAAAAATAAAAACACAAAAACACACAAAACAAACAAAAATAAAAATACAACAAAAACAAATAAACAAAGGGTTTTAAACATCATTTTTCTCCTGGTCTGATGATTCAGAAGCTAGATCTGCCCAGGAGATTTTTTGCTTTTCATTATTTTCCCATTTTATAATTTGCTTAGCTTTGCCCTTTTCTTTAGTAAGAAGAGTTCTCAAATTAGGGCACTGGCTTTTTAGATGTCCAAATTTCCTGCATCCAAAGCAAATAATATTAGAAGAAATTTGAACATTCTTACCATTTTTACCTTTATTCCACTTTTGTTGATGCTTATTCTTGTGCTTTAGTGGACTTTTCAATTTGCTTGTTAAGTCATCGCTTTTCTCACCAACTAAGCCACTTTTCTCCATGTCTTCCGCTTTTAGCATTATTATTTCACCTGCATCCAAAAAGTCTTTGACCCAAACATTCCTCGTAGGCAATGAGTGAGCCAATCAAATTATCAATAGAATATTCATTCAAATTTTTTGATTCACAAATAGCAACAACTTTGGCATCAAACTTGTCAAGTAAACAACGTAGAATTTTATTGACTATTTCAAAGTTTGAAAACTCTTTACCTAAAGCATGCAATGATGTTACAATTTGAATAAACCTAGTATACATGTCTAAGATCGACTCATAAGGTTTCATGCTAAAGAGTTCATAGTCATTCATCAAAAAATTCAACTTAGATTGCTTGACTTCACTAGTACCTTCATATGTAATGCATAAACTGTCCCAAATTTCCTTACCTGTAGTACATGTAGAGACTCTCATATAATCTTCAGAATTTAAAGCACAGAACAAACAATTCATACATTTAGCATTTAATTGTGCATAAATTTGTTCTACTCTACTCCATTCAGAAAAAGGGATATCAGTTTTGATTCCATCTATAATACGTGACGGTACAGAATAACCACTTTGAATCATATGCCACATACGATAATCTATTGATTGCAAGAAAGTAGACATTCGAATTTTCCAAAAATCAAAAGAAATACTTTCAAATAAAGGTGGTCTAACAATCGAACATCCATCTAACAATTTATGGTTTCTAAAATTAGCCATATTCGTTTTTCAAAAAGTAGTCTAAACTTATGATTTTGAAACAAAGCTCTGATACCACTTGTTGGGTCTAGTAATTAGGTTGTGAAGCCTAAGTGAATGTCCCAAGGCTAACCAAGAGGGGGGGTGAATTGGCAATTTAAAAAATGTAACTTCAACTCTTGAAATTTTAGAAAACCTTTTGAATTATTGATGCAAGTTAAAATTATAGTTTAAAATAAACTTTTCAACCAGAGTAAACAACTTGCAATTAAATTAAATGCGGAATAAAAAATAAGAAAGAACACACCAGATTTATAGTGGTTCGGTCAAACCTTGACCTACATCCACTCCCCAGAGGCACCCTCTGAGTATTGCACTAATACCACAAAGTGACTCTCCTTTTGCTCCCACAGCAAGGCGGAGAAGCCTGTACAAAATCACTTTCACCTTCCCTGGTGCGGCGGAGTAGCCGGGTTCTTTAACACCAAAGAGATCTTCTTCTTGCCAAAACTTCCCTCAAGACGACCCTTGAATCCGATGGTACTGAAGTGCAAGTTCGCCGGAGCAACCGTGTGAATATCCCCTTCACACTCCCTTGAAATCCCCTTCAAAGATCTTCTCCCTCTCAAACTCCACCTTTTCCTCTCTCCCTTTCAAGTTCTCTCTTCTAGTTTTCTCCACAAGAACGAAGACACAATGATTGTCAAAGATACACTTTGTCGTCCTTTTACACTTCTCCAAGTGTCGGCAGAGAACCGGACCGATGTTGTTGAACTTCACTTGAGAGCCTTCGCCGGAGCAACCGTGTGAATATCCCCTCCACACTCCCTTGAAATCCCCTCCAAGGATCTTCTCCCTCTCAATGATCCCTCTCAAGAGAAAACAACTCCAAAGGCTCTTGTAATAGTTTCTAGGACTCCTTATATATAAAGGACATGAAAAACCGCCCAAAAAACTGCAAATTTTCAATTCTGTACGCAGTGGATCGTCCTGTACGATCCTGTATCGTCCTGGACGATTTTACTTAAACGATCTGAAACGACCCAATTTGTATATGTGTACGAACTGACTTCGTACAGCTGATCGTCCTGTACGAACTTCGTTCGTCCAGTACGAACGGTTATTACAAGGTCGGTTCTAGAAACTGCTGAAAACTGTTCTAAGTCGGTTTATCGTTTGAACGAAAATATGATCGTCTGGACGAAAATTTTCCAGAGAGCTGATCGTCCTGTACGATATTTATTTTCGTCTGGACGAAAATTTTCCAGAGGACTCGTCGCCTCGTACGATGGTAAAATTCGTCTGGACGAAAATTTTACAGAGAACCCATCGCCTGGTACGATAATAAATTTCGTCCTGGACGAATAGGACTTAGAAAATTTTTCAAAGCAAGTTCCTATTCGTTCCAAGTGCTCTATAGGAGATAACTGACATATCGTCCAGTACGATAAATATCGTCCTGTACGATCAGTATAGAATTTCAAGATCTCCTTATTTGTGTGTGTGAGATTTTATTCACTCAATTACAATCACTCCCTTTCATCAATTAAACAAAATATCTCATGTTGAATTTGAATTGAACTTTTCGTAGTCTGGAGTCTGATTTTCCTGAAATGTTAGTACACACAAGAGCAAGTGCAAATCTTCTGAAATTGTTAGGAGATAACTATACATTTGAACAATAATGTTTGGAATCATCAAAACTACATAAGTTGCATAAATATAACTCATTCAAATAGCAACTATTCAAACAAATCCAAGTTTACCTTCAACTCCCTCTCTAGTCTTATGAACAAGAAGAATATCATCAACAAAAATCATGCACCAAGTATATCCTCTAGCAAATGTCTAGTGATAACATCCATGACTAAAACAAAAAGATATGGACTTAAGACAAATCATACATGTAATCCAACCGAAAATGAAAAAAAAAAACAAAATATACCTTCGGTCGGTCGAAGGATGCTCGGCGGCGCTCGACCAGGAGAGAGGGAGATGCTCGGCGAAGTCCGGTGACCGTCGGCGGCGAAGTTCGGTGACCGTCGGCGACGTCAATCCACGGCGAGCGACGAACGGCGACGGAGGGCGACGGGCGAAGGAGGCGAGGTGAGAGAGAGTAGCGAAAAGAATGACGGCCCAGAGGGCTCCGATTCGCATTTTAGGGCTTTTAGCGGCGGACTTTCCGGCGGCATGTCCGCCGGTAATGTTACCGTCGGACAATGCGCCGGAAGGTTTTCGTTGAGTTTAAATAAGCCGGCGCACAATCCGCCGGTAACGTGCGCCGGAACGTTTCCGCCGTAATCTGCGCCGGAAATAATCCAGAGCCCTTTTCACCGGCGTAATTACCGGCGCAATGGACGCCGGTTAATTTCCGGCGTCAGTTCCGCCGGAAAAAACGCCGTAAACTTTACGTCGCATCATTCCGCCGGAACCTGCGCCGTCAATGCCGGCGCAAAAATATCCGCCGGAAAATCCGACGGTAATCGCGTGTTTTCCCGTAGTGATCGTAATCTTCCGCGTTGGAAAATTTGAACAGAAAAAATCCATCGCTAAGAGAGATAAGTTTCAGAGTACCTTTAAGATTCCATAGCTTTTTAACCGAGTTCAGCAACGCCTCATAGTAAGGTCTCTTACCAAGAGAATTGCCAACAAGAGCCAGATCCCACTCATTAACAGCATCAACAATGTCTTCTGAGGGGAAATTGATGATTTCCTCTTCCGTTGGCAAGGGAGATATCAGAAACTCACATGCATTCGAAGTTGGTCCGGAAATTATGCGATCCCACGAGCGAGATGATTTTTTCCCCGCAATAGTGGAAGGAAGGAGAGGACTCTTTAGAGGAGGAAAAGCTTCCTCGAAGCCGGAGGGATCCATCGGAACGGATCCCTCCGATCACAACGCGAAGGAAGCACCAAGCGAGTCGCCAAACGCCAGAAAACCCTAACCCTAGCAGAGCTCTACCTTAGCCTCAGTATTATTAATGTGTCTTTAATAATCGTTTGACAGTCAAAAAAAAAAAAAACGAGGAGCTTTTTGTAAGAAAAAAATTGGGAAAGAGTAAGACTCCACGGTGATCTTGTTAGCGGGAAACGAGGAAGCTTACAGCCAATAGAAACGCGCGACACAAGTTGCGTGTCATATATCAATGCTCGGTGGTGGTCCCACAGTTAAGAAAAACTACAACGTAAAGGCTTGACACGTATGTTCTTGACGTCATCGTCTCTTGTTTATGTGTTGTCTTCCGAACAGCAGACATTGTAAATAACCAATGAATGGCTGCAGATGGACCAGTTCAAGGAGAGGTCACATCACGTGACCGCTCGGCTCTTCTCTCACGTGAGACTCGCACGTGATGTCGGGCACCCATTGTTAACCGGATTCTAGCATCACTTCCGGCGATCGGGCCGCTCGTTTTTGGGAAGCTCTGAAGGGAAACGAGGGACCCACTTCACGGAGCAGCCGAAACTTTGCCGCTGCTATTTGAGACCGTCGGCTAGTGGCGTGAAAGTGGAGAGATTATTACGGGTCGAATTTGAACGGGAGCTGTGTTCTAATTTTATGAGTGTCTTCATTAGAAGTACAAAATGCACAGTAATTTCTTCTGTCCGGTCTCCGACTTAATAATCTCTCATGAAAGTGTCGAGTGGGAGAGATTATTACGTGCGGAGTCTGGACAAGAATGTATCCCGATTCTATTTTTTAGGGTGTATGGTAAATATATACCAAATACATATTTTTATTTTTTATTGTGTATTTATTGTATATCACTATATCCTCAGAAAATTCGAACGCATCTTCAGTCCGGACTCTGTGCGTAATAATTTCTCGTCGAGCGGAGCGCCACCCTAATTTGAGTTTGAGATCAACTTTGAGTTACTTTCTATGATTTTTTTTTTTTTTGGGAAATTAGATACAACCCATAAAAAGAGAAGAAATTTTGTTAGCAGTTATAATTATTATAATTAAATTATAAAAAGTAGAAATTATAAAATGTGATATAATTTTTAAATATTTTTAATAACTTTATACGCGAAATACTAAACTCTAATATTTTTTAGTATTTATAATAATTTTTTTAAATGGTCTGACATGCGCGCTAACTAGTCGACTCGAGTTTACTAGATTATGAGTCATTCACCGAGCCAAGCTCAACCAGACTCACGAGTCACGAGTTAGCTCAACTCACTTACTCCCTTACACCCTTATCATTATCATGGAGTTTTCCTTCTAGGAAACAGCCTTCATGTAAATTTTATAAGAGGGAAGTAAGTACAGCGTGAGATTTTTAATTATAGTCTAACAAAGCAAAAATAACCTGTTTGATCGAGAAAAGGAGCGTAGTAAGTGAAGCTTAGTAGTCGGTTAACGTTTACTTTAACTTAATAAATGATTAGTGAATTAAGTTTAATAAAGTAGTTAGTCAAGCTATTATCATTCTTGCTTGACTGATCAACTTATGGACAATTTCATTTAAAAAATATTAATATACTTGCACATATATTATATAAAAAATATTTATTTTTATAAAGTTGCTAAAAATATTTAGAAGTTGAAAATTCTCTTTCCATATTTCAAGTAACATTTAATTGTTTCCACTTTAATTTTTTTATTATTTATATTGACTTTTTATAATAATTGTTTGATTATGAATACTTTTTCTCTGGAGTTGGCCCGTGAGCCAATTATAACTCATAAAATAAAGCTCAAGCTCGATCTAGAACTCAGTAAATTAATCAAGCTCTAGTTCAAATCAAGGGTGACTCGAGCTCGATGTTTCTCCGTTCAAGATGTCTAGTAAATTAAGTAAAATTGAAGCACCAAAGATTTTAGGGCAATATGATTAAAAAAAATCATGAATCAATTTAAAGTCAAAATAAATTTAATGGTATTTAAATTCATATTCATATTAGGTTTTATATATCATATCATAAAAATTATTGATTTCCGTATAAATTCAAGAATATTTAAGCATAATCAAATAAAAATAATATCATAATTTTTTCTCAGGCAAGTTATTCCGCTTAGAATTTGAATTGACACAATTAAAATTAATTCTAGGTTCTTTACATGCTAAGTTAAAACTCCTCTAAAGAACTCATAAAATTACTGATCAATAAAGGTTGGTTGTCCGAAAAAATAATTAATCAGTCCAGAGCATTCGTTAGTTTATTAGAGGTTTTCCCAAAATAAAAACTCAAGTAATTCTCGGAATGTGGTAAGACTGTGGTGGTAAGAAGGTGGAAATCTGATGGAGATATTCAAACAATGGTGGTTGGGCTATAGTGGTCTAACAGTGGTGGTCCGACAGATGTGGTCATATGATGATAGTCAAATGAAGATGATTTGATGGAGGTGGTCTTACGTCCCTGATCTGATGCCAGTTGTCCAATTGCGATTGTCTATTGATAATGGTATTCATCGGTGATTAGATGGTAGCTATTTGACAATTAAGTTCTATGGTTGTGGACGAGCTATGTCAATCTAATGTCGGTGGTTAGTTGGTAGTAGACAACACTAGAAAGGTAATAGTCGCGCGGTGCTCTAAGCCTCTAACAATGAAAGTAAGAAAAAAAAAATATGACAAAGGTGATCAATTTGTAGTTTAGTGGAGCTTTAGGTTCTTAAAGCATCTAAGCGTCCTTCAATCTCAACCCAAATGCTTTCCCTTGATTTAAAGAATGAGACTCTTATCTATAAGAGCACTCCATCAGATGGCTCTTATGTATTCCCTTGATCATATATCATTCCTTTAGTATTTATGCATTTAAATGACGTTGAAATAAAACTATCTTGGGTTCATTGGATTCATCGCATCGAGCTTGTTGCGGGCTAGAAATTACGCGGCGATAGAGATTTGATTCTACGTCTTAGCGTTGTACGTATAACTAGCACACACAGAGAACACAAGATTTTTTACGTGGAAAACCCTTAAAAGGGAAAAAACCACGAGGCCTAGCCCAGTTGAAAATGATTCCACTAGATTTTGAATTGGTTACAAAGGACTGAATCACCTCCAGGGGTGAACAGATTACAATGGCTTAAGTAAGATGTTGAGTCTTCGGCAGGACGTAAGGACTGAACGTCGGGTCCTGAGTTGGACGTCGGGTGTTTGGCAGGAAGTTGAGACTGAGTATAGGGTCTTGAACAAGACGTCGGATCTTTGGCAGGACGTAGGGACTGAACGTCGGACCTTGAACAAGACGTCGGGTCTTAGGCAGGACGTAGGGACTGAACGTCGGGCCTTAAGGTGGTGGTCCGGCGAGGTCCTGTGGTGGTCCGGCGAGGTTCCTGCGGTGGTCCGGCGGTGGTCCGACGAGCTTCCTGCGGTGGTCCGGCGAGGTTCTGCGGTGGTCCGGCGGTGGTCCGGCGGCTGTCGAGGAGGAACTTCTTCCTTCTCTCTCTCCTTCTCTTCTCTTCTTCTCTCTCTTGCTTAGATGCCCTCTTGTGAAGAATGAGGGCTCTATTTATAGATTTTCTGGAGTGGCATGGTCCGTAAATAGGTGTGAGATCAAGGGCGAATAGGGAGTGGTCAAATGGACGGCCGATATTGAATCCTACGATCGTGCACCGTTCGTTGGACATTTGAAGGCCTTAATGATGTCGGAATTTAGTGATCTTGGGCTCGTTGGATTCGTCTCGTCGAGCCGTTCGATTCAAGTATAAGCTCGTCAAAATCGGAGACCGTTTGGTAACTCAAATTGCGGTTTGAACCTTCCGACAGCACTTCGAGTCCATGATTCGGACCCATTTGGGCTCGGATTGGGTCGATCTTGGTGTCGTTGGGTTCGTATTTTCGAGACGCTCAGTTTGACTGTAAGCTCGTTGAAATCGGAGTTTGGATGCTCCCGGATTTAATTTTTGAAGTCTCCAACTAGCTTTTGCTTCGAGATTCGTGCCCAATCAAGCTAATTTTGTGATGACGTATCAGTTGCCCCCCTATTTTCGGACGTCGAAGCCCTAGGAGTCCGAAAATATAAGGGTCAACATTTTGCGTTGGCCGAATAGCAAAAATCGCTTCCCATAAGTTGAAATTTTGCAAAAAACAAGTCAAGGAGGCCTCGATGAGCTCTGAAAGTGACAAAATTGAGTCCGGAACGTCGAAAAACGTGTCCGGGGACCCCAAAAATGTCGAAAACGGAGTTTCCGGGACGAAAATCGGGCCCAAAATGGGCTAGGCGGCCGGACCGGCCGGACCGGCCGGCCGGCCGCCGCCGCCGGCGGCGGCACCGCCGGCCTGCGCTGGAACGCGCGGCGGCCCGCCTGGGCCGCCCGACCCGCCTGGGCCCGCGCTGCGCGGCGGCGGCCCGCCCGGCCGCCTGGCCTGCCCGGCCGCCTGGGCCTCCGGCCCGCATGGCGGCCCGCCTTGGCCGCCTGGGCCGCGCAAGCGGCCCGCGCTGTAGCCCGCGCGGCGGCCCGCCTGGGCCGCCCGGGCCGCGCCTGCGGCCCGCGCTGCAGCCCGCGCGGCGGGCTGCTGGGCCGCCTCCTGGCCCGCGCGGCGGCCCGCCTGGGCCCGCGCGGTCAGCCCGCCTGGAAGCTTCCCACCGCCTCATTTGAACGAACGGGCGGGTCTGTTCAGCCCACCGACCTAGTGGGCCCCACCCGTGCAGAAAAAGGGGTTTTTTAGGCATTTTTAAGCCTTTTTAGGCCGAAAAAATACCTAAAAAATCCTAAAAAATTCCAAAAAATTCCGAAAAAATTCAGAAAAATTTAGAAAATTTTGGGAAATTGAAAATTCTAGAAAATTCTCTCCTTTCTCCCAAAAACCTATAAATAGGGTCTTAAACCCTTTAGAAAATCACTCCACTCCTCTTGCTCTTCTCTTTTCTTCTCTTCTTCTCCTCCTTTCTTCTCTTCTCCCTCTGTCCTTTCTATTGAGGCCTTCCCTCAGTTTTCTGAGGCCCCTCTCTTGGCAAGGAAGTTCGGAGATCTTCTCCCTCTGTCCTTTCTATTGAGGCCTTCCCTCAGTTTTCTGAGGCCCCTCTCTTGGCAAGGAAGTTCGGAGACCTTCTCCTTCTGTCCTTTCTATTGAGGCCTTCCCTTAGTCTTCTGAGGCCCCTCTCTTGGCAAGGAAGTCCGGAGATCTTCTCCCTCTGTCCTTTCTATTGAGGCCTTCCCTCAGTTTTCTGAGGCCCCTCTCTTGGCAAGGAAGTTCGGAGATCTTCTCCCTCTGTCCTTTCTATTGAGGCCTTCCCTCAGTTTTCTGAGGCCCCTCTCTTGGCAAGGAAGTCCGGAGATTTTCCATTCTTCTCTTTCTCCCTCTTTTCTTCGAGAGATCTTGTGGAGTTTTGATGTTTGGTGGTTCGCGATGGAGGTCGGATAAACCGTTGTAAGGAGGGAGGTTGAAATGACGGGCATACTTCCAGCATTGGGGAGAAGTATGATGATAGGTAGGAATTCAACGTCGGGTAGTCATACAGCGTCGGACAGAAGACCGACAAAAGTCTATTAACTGGTAGAAGTACGACATCTAGTAGAAGTACGAAGTCGGGTAGAGGTGCATCGCCAGGTACAAGACCGATGAAAGTCCGTTGACGGGCAAAAGTCTGATGACGGTTAGTAGTCTGACGGCAAGCAGAAGCCCGTAGTCAGGTAGAAGTACGGCCTTGGGCAGAAGACCGATGAATATTCGTCGACGAGCAGAAGTCCAACGACAAGGAGAAGTCCGACGTCGTGTAGAAGTCCGCTGACGAGCAGAAATTCGACGACGGGTAGTAGTTTGACAACGGACATGAATCCAACGAAAGGTGGAAACTTAACGTCGAGTAGAATTCTAACGTCGGGGAAAAGTGCGACATCGGGCAGAAGACCGATGAAAGTTAGTCGACGTGCAGAAGTCCAACGACGAGTAGAAGTCCGCTTACGAGCAGAAGTCAGACGACCTGGAGAAGTCCGATGTCGGGTAGAAGTCCGTCGAAAGTCCTGCAAGGCAAAAGTTCAGCGACAGGAGAAAATTCAAAATTTGGTAGAATTTTAATATTATGGAGAAGTAAGATAGAAGTCCATTGACGACATTCTGGCGATGTTAACCAAGGATGTGAGACCTTTCCGAGGTTGTATGCCGGAGCCCTGCTCGACGACGTTAACCTGTGTGGAAGAGGTCGGGAGAATCCACCAAGGATGTGAGACCTTTCCGAGGTTGTATGCCGGAGCCCTGCTCGACGACGTTAACCTGTGTGGAAGAGGTCGGGAGAATCCACTAAGGATGTGAGACCTTTCCGAGGTTGTATGCCGGAGCCCTGCTCGACGACGTTAACCTGTGTGGAAGAGGCCGGGAGAATCCACTAAGGATGTGAGACCTTTCCGAGGTTGTATGCCGGAGCCCTGCTCGATGACGTTAACCTGTGTGGAAGAGGCCGGGAGAATCCACCAAGGATGTAGGACCTTTCCGAGGTTGTATGTCGGAGCCTTTGCTCGACGACGTTAACCTGTGTGGAAGAGGTCGAGAGAATCCACCAAGGATGTGAGACCTTTCCGAGGTTGTATGTCGGAGCCTTTGCTCGACGACGTTTAACCTGTGTGGAAGATGTCGAGAGAATCCACCAAGGATGTGAGACCTTTCCGAGGTTGTATGTCGGAGCCTTTGCTCGACGACGTTTAACCTGTGTGGAAGAGGTCAAGAGAATCCACCAAGGATGTTAGACCTTTCCGAGGTTGTATATCGGAGCCTTTGCTCGACGATGTTAACCTGTGTGGAAGAGGTCGGGAGAATCCACTAAGGATGTGAGACCTTTCCGAGGTTGTATGCCGGAGCCCTGCTCGACGACGTTAACCTGTGTGGAAGAGGTCGGGAGAATCCACTAAGGATGTGAGACCTTTCCGAGGTTGTATGCCGGAGCCCTGCTCGACGACGTTAACCTGTGTGGAAGAGGTCGGGAGAATCCACTAAGGATGTGAGACCTTTCCGAGGTTGTATGCCGGAGCCCTGCTCGACGACGTTAACCTGTGTGGAAGAGGTCGGGAGAATCCACTAAGGATGTGAGACCTTTCCGAGGTTGTATGCCGGAGCCCTGCTCGACGACGTTAACCTGTCTGGAAGAGGTCGGGAGAATCCACCAAGGATGTGAGACCTTTCCGAGGTTGTATGCCGGAGCCCTGCTCGACGACGTTAACCTGTCTGGAAGAGGTCGGGAGAATCCACCAAGGATTTGAGACCTTTCCGAGGTTGTATGCCGGAGCCCTGCTCGACGACGTTAACCTGTCTGGAAGAGGTCGGGAGAATCCACCAAGGATGTGAGACCTTTCCGAGGTTGTATGCTGGAGCCCTGCTCGACGACGTTAACCTGTCTGGAAGAGGTCGGGAGAATCCACCAAGGATTGATTATCTGGTGATTGAGCTACAATAACGATTATGTATTTGTTCGAGTCAATGATATTAAAGTTCACTACTTTTGCGAATTTATCAATATAATTTTACTCGAAGAAGATAAGGAGATAAAGTCTTACAAAAACATAGCTTCCTAAGACAGCTTAAGGAGGGAGAAGCTACAAACACCACAAACAACATTCAAAATTAAAGACAGACAGTACTGAAGTCACACAATACTAAAGACATACGATACTTAAAACAAGTAGCACTATTGTGCTCTACGCAATTAAAACTTGGTAAGGCGTTGATAGGCCCCCAGCAATGGTTCCAATTTCTCCCACTATTTGGCGATTGTTTACCGACTGCCTTTGTTGTTGATTCTGCCCCCCAGTCGGACCAATTTCTTCTCGGGCTGGTGTATTCTTGATGAATTGTCGGAGATATCCTTGTCGGATCAGTCTCTCAACTTCTTCCTTGAGCTGCCAACATGCTTCAGTAGTGTGCCCACGGCTACGGTGGAAGTGGCAATATTGCTCTTGGTTTCCGACGTTGGGTTTCAAAGGGTGTGGCCATTTTACGTTCTCCTGATCCCGGATGGCCATTAATACATTTGCTTGGGATGTATTGAGTGGTGTGTACTCCTTTTCTTGACGAGGTTCTTGTCGCAGCTGTGAGGGTCGAGGAGGAAAATTGTAGTTTCCTTGCTTATTCCTTTGTGAGGGGGGATTCTCCGTCCCTGGGGGATTCTTACGCTTCCCGGTCGTCTGCTCAAATTGCTTTCTATGAGCATTGATGGCATCATCGGCGGAGATTTGAGCCTCTACTCGATGGATTAGATCCGCATATGAATGGACCGTATCTCGCATGAGTGCTGAGTAGAAGGGGCCTGGGCGGAGTCCTCCAAGAAATACACCTCTAAGCAATTCGGGATCTACCCCTGGAATTTGTCGGGCTTCCGTAGAAAACCTCTGGAAGTATTCTTTAAGGGATTCACCCTCGTTCTGACGTATCCCTGAAAGGTGGGAGGAATCTTTAATCGTCCTTCGGTTGGCGACAAACTGTTCGACGAACAATTTGGCCAATTTAACGAATATCGAGATGGATCGGGCAGGCAGTGAGTAGAACCATGTTCGGGCTTGCCCTTTAAGGGTGGCAGGAAAAACTTGACAGAGCAAAGCGTCCGGGGCCTGCTGGATATGCATAATAGTGCGGTAGTGGTCGATATGCTCGTAGGGGTCTGAAGTTCCATCATACGAATCAATATTCGGGAGTTTGAATCTTGCCGGAACGGGATATCGGAGGACAGCTTCGGTGAAAGGTGACGATTCGTGAACGTCCCGTTGGCGAAGGGAGTGTCTTGTACCTCCTGTGGGGAACTCTTCTCGGACTAGCCTCCGCAACTCGTCCCGGAGAGTATTGCGGGGGAGTTCAGTAATGTGCTGTTGGTCCAAGTCTTCTGGGACTTCTGGAGGCATATGCTGCCGGTGGCCCGTGTGTGAAGGATGGGTAGAGCTTGCTGTGTCAGCAAGCTCATTCTCTGGACGGATTGGAGGGCGCACTCTAGGCGGAGGAAGGGGGACTTCAACATGAAGAACGTCTTCGAAGCCTGGCTGGTCTCGAGGGAAGATAATATCTTCTTGAGGTACTAATGCTGGTCCTCGAGTCTCCCTTAAGAGTCGAAGGATCTCATTCTGAGATTCCTCCATCTTCCTGATACGCTCTTCTAGGGATGGCCCTGAAGTTCCTTCCCCTGCAGGGTGTCGGCCACCAGGGTGAAAGGAGGCAGATGCCCGTCGTTCTTGATTCAGGGACTGGTTTCCTGATTGATGTGAATTGGAGCGAGAGGCTCCCATGATGCGATGGCTACGCCTGTTTGCCATTGAAGAAGTACTTAGTGTAGTGGGATTGATCCTTCCACAGACGGCGCCAAACTGTTGCGGGCTAGAAATTACGCGGCGATAGAGATTTGATTCTACGTCTTAGCGTTGTACGTATAACTAGCACACACAGAGAACACAAGATTTTTTACGTGGAAAACCCTTAAAAGGGAAAAAACCACGAGGCCTAGCCCAGTTGAAAATGATTCCACTAGATTTTGAATTGGTTACAAAGGACTGAATCACCTCCAGGGGTGAACAGATTACAATGGCTTAAGTAAGATGTTGAGTCTTCGGCAGGACGTAAGGACTGAACGTCGGGTCCTGAGTTGGACGTCGGGTGTTTGGCAGGAAGTTGAGACTGAGTATAGGGTCTTGAACAAGACGTCGGATCTTTGGCAGGACGTAGGGACTGAACGTCGGACCTTGAACAAGACGTCGGGTCTTAGGCAGGACGTAGGGACTGAACGTCGGGCCTTAAGGTGGTGGTCCGGCGAGGTCCTGTGGTGGTCCGGCGAGGTTCCTGCGGTGGTCCGGCGGTGGTCCGACGAGCTTCCTGCGGTGGTCCGGCGAGGTTCTGCGGTGGTCCGGCGGTGGTCCGGCGGCTGTCGAGGAGGAACTTCTTCCTTCTCTCTCTCCTTCTCTTCTCTTCTTCTCTCTCTTGCTTAGATGCCCTCTTGTGAAGAATGAGGGCTCTATTTATAGATTTTCTGGAGTGGCATGGTCCGTAAATAGGTGTGAGATCAAGGGCGAATAGGGAGTGGTCAAATGGACGGCCGATATTGAATCCTACGATCGTGCACCGTTCGTTGGACATTTGAAGGCCTTAATGATGTCGGAATTTAGTGATCTTGGGCTCGTTGGATTCGTCTCGTCGAGCCGTTCGATTCAAGTATAAGCTCGTCAAAATCGGAGACCGTTTGGTAACTCAAATTGCGGTTTGAACCTTCCGACAGCACTTCGAGTCCATGATTCGGACCCATTTGGGCTCGGATTGGGTCGATCTTGGTGTCGTTGGGTTCGTATTTTCGAGACGCTCAGTTTGACTGTAAGCTCGTTGAAATCGGAGTTTGGATGCTCCCGGATTTAATTTTTGAAGTCTCCAACTAGCTTTTGCTTCGAGATTCGTGCCCAATCAAGCTAATTTTGTGATGACGTATCAGAGCTGTTCAATTTGAGTACAAGTATTCTAGAGTTAGAGATTATTTGGTCCTCCAAATATTATCTCAAATTTTCTAATTTGGACTCATTTGAACTAAGATTAGAACATTTTTAATGTCCATAGATTTGTCTCATTAAGACGTTGACTTCAACTATAAATTTGTTGGAATCAAATTTTTGGTGATCCTAATTTTAATTTCAAAACAAATTCAAATAAAAAATTATATCACAAGTAGTGCTTCATCAAATAAAGGCTATGCACTCTTTTAGGAAAGTTTCTTTTTGGGTAATGACGACTTTTATCATCATTTACTAATGAAAAAAAATTCATATTTTTATTTTATTTTTTTCATAATTTTAAGAGAATTTAAGCTAATAAAATGAAGAGGATTATTTATCATTTTTAAAAGGTTTGAAAGATTAAAAAAAAAATAGTGTGATGATTTAAATTTCAGCATAATAAAATGAATAAATATTAAATTTATATTAAAATAAGTTTAATGTACATAACTAATCAATTAATGTGTAAACTAAACTCCTTTAAAAAAAAATAAATTCAGTAATAATTACAAGTCTTGTAATGTATAATTGAAGCTGAAAATGATGGGAAATAGTGATATGAAAATGACTTTTTTCTGAGTTGATAATATAAAGTTTTATTTTTTATGATAATATAAATATATATTTATATACTTATAAGTTATGACTCCTTATGTTATGAAAAATCCAAAAAATATATAATGCTCGGCTTTTTTTTTTGCCCATTATCAGTATTTTTAAATAAAATATCTAATTTAAAATCAGAAAATTTT
Source organism: Dendrobium nobile (assembly GCA_022539455.1). Taxonomy (NCBI): domain Eukaryota; kingdom Viridiplantae; phylum Streptophyta; class Magnoliopsida; order Asparagales; family Orchidaceae; genus Dendrobium; species Dendrobium nobile. Next base: position 59,998,718 of record CM039722.1, on the reverse strand, counting down.
TAATTATTTCACAAATTATTCATATGTGATCAATCACATAGGTCTAAACATAGTATCTCAATTATGGAAAATTAATCTAAAATCGTCTGTCATGTTATAGTTACAATATAAAAATGATCCAAATTTAATCTCTCGATTACATAAAACATATCCTAATTTTATCCGAAAGGGACCATTTTGGAATAAATTTATATGATCAAAGAACTAAATTGAAGCAACATGATATAGTAGGACTAAACTAGTCATACATGAATAGTTGGAACTATTTTAAAGTTTGCCCCAATTTTAAATTTATCTTAAGTTCTGCCAAATTGCATAATTTATATAATTTTCAGAGATATTAAAGTTTTGATTGGACAACCAATTTCAGTTTCTTAGTAATTTTTTTAGTAATAAAGCTATTTCATTAATTTATCATCTCTAATACATTTGATATGTCATGAAAGTTTATTTTGATCGGACACAAATCTTGATGGACGTATGCGTTGCAGGCTTCAAAAATTAAATAAGGACCATCCAAACTCCGATTTCAGCAAGCCTATAGTTAAATTGAATATTTCAAGGAGATGAACCCAATAACATCAAATTCGATCCAATCCAAGCTCAAATGAGTCCAAATCAATAGAGAAAAACCTATTTGACAACTTTAAAGCATTATTTGGATAACTAAATGATATTCAAATATGACATGCTTATAGTTGAATTAAGCGGCTCTACGAGGCGAATCCAACGAGCCCAAGATCACTGAATTCTTACATCTCTAAGGTACTTAAATACTAAGCAAATGCTCTTTGATCGAAGGAATCAATATGGAGCGTTCAATGGAACATTCCCAACATGCTCTTTATGTTCTCCAAATTTAATGATGATGCTACTAAAAAAAATTATAAATAGTCTCTCATTCTTCACACGAGGGGAGGGAAGGGGAGAGAATGCTTCAGAGCCCTTTTGCACTCTCCATCCAACGTTACCATCACTGAAATTCATCCTAACCACTAATTGTGGCCAAATTTCCACCCATGCTCCAACTATCGCCAAAACTATTCCTGGATGCTACCGACCATATCTCTTCCCAAATATTATCACTCACAAACTATGGTACTTCCAACTAGTGTCGCCCGGCGACTACGGTCCCTCTGACCATCGTTGTTGACTACAGTCCTTTCGACAATCGTCGCCCGCCAACTATGGTCCTCCCGGCCACTGTCACATGTCAACTACAATTCTTCAGACAACTGTCACCAACCGACTTCGATCCCTCCATTCTTCTTTGCCCACCGAGTACAGTCCCTCTGACCACCTTCGTACGCTAACTATAGTCTTACTGACCAAACAAATGTCAACTCGCTTTCAAGAACAATTACCATATAACGAGCTATATACAATGAATATTTGCTACATTAAGCCCTTCTCCAAGAAGGGATATTATTTATAATAAACCATCAATACTAGTGGATTCATTCGAAATGTGTCTAATCCCTTGGTTTTTTTCTCTTTTTAAGAATTTTCATATAAAAATCTTAATGTCTATTATGAATGCTGCACAATACTCTTTTATCTATTTATGTGTTAAATCTTTAAACAAAGTTAGAATGCTAAACATTATATCTTTCTATCTCCATAACACAACAACAATTGAATTCAATAGTAAATACATCATTTCAAATAGTTTTGATTGATAATTTTCTCAGTTGAATTTGTTAAAATTTATCCAAAAAAAATCTATTGATTCCAAAAATTATTTACTTAGAACGAAATTAAAATGCGTAAAAAAAAAGATGATCTATTCAAATGTATTTAAAGGATATATTTTATAAAATAATAAATAAATAATATATATATTTTTTGCGTTGTGATTTTGCATTAAAATTATTTTAATTGCAACACTCAGGAAGGGGTCAACTAATGTAGTTAATTTATATTTTGCACACCATCGATCTTATCCGCAGTAATTAATTCGTATTTTCATCTCATAAATTTATTTTATTAAAAAATGGGATTACAATAGACCTTAAAATCGTTGACTTTATTTAATAATTAATATGAGAAAAATATAAATTTTATTTATTATTTATTCATTTTATCAATCATTAAATAAATTTAATAAATTTATAATTCATTTTATCTTTTTTTTTGGGGGGAATTCATTTTATCTAAATTTGATAAAATGTTTTTACAAATTATTATTATTTTATTTATTATTTTATTATTAATGCTTATGTGTTGTGGAATCAATGGGGGCGTCTCATAATTTATTTTATTAAGAAATGGGACATTAAAATTATTGACTTATTTAATATTAAGAAAATATAAAATCTCATTTATTACTGATATATGCCATTATTTTACAAAGTAAATATAGCAAATTCATATATCATTTTATCAAAATTTAAATAGAATATTTTTAAAAATAATTTATTATTATTTAATTATGAACTCCAACTTAGATAAAGCAAATTTAAGATTTTGTTCTTTTTATCAATTAATATTTATAAAAGCTTAGGTTTTGTGGGAATCATTGAGGGCATGACATATGATTTTTCGTACCAAAAAAAATAAAAAAATATTTTTTTTTTTGTCTTTAATGAAATAATTATGCATACCTCCGAAATTAGTTAGGTGAGCCATCAAATGTATAAAGTCTGGAATCTCCTCAAATCTACTTGAGCTCAGAGTTCATTATGCTCTTGTTATTAGCTCTTTTAAAATAATAATAATAATAATAAGTCTTGTTTCTTTATTAATTATTTCTATGAGTAATTAATATAATTTGGGATTAATGCTGGAATCTATTATATTCAATCTCATTATTATTATTATTATTATTGATACGCCATCAAAAATTATCTTGGTCAAGCACTATTCTCGAAGGACATTTGAACTTAAAATTTTCAAAATTAAATTTAGGATCATCCCAACTTCAATCTCAACAACTTTATAGTTAATATAACCGTCTTGACAAGACGAACCCAATGACATAAAATTGGCTTAATATGAGTCTAAATGGGCTTGAACCAAGGGACATGAGAATTTTTGGAAGCTTTAAAGCCTTAATTTGGTAACCTTTATAATCTCTAAATATGGAATGCTTATAACAGAATCAGGCGGCTCGAATCCAACTAGCCGAAGACCACTTAGTTACTACATCATTAAGATACTTAAATACTTTATGAAAGCTCTATGATCAAAGGAATCAATATTGATACGTCCTCAAAAAATTGTCTTGATCAGACTTGAATCTCAAGGCCAAATCAAGTTGGAAACTTCCGAAATTAAAATTAGGAGCATCTGAACTCCAATTTCAGTAAACTTATAGTCGAACTGAGCGTCTCAAAAATACAAACCCAACAATACGAAATTCAACCCAATCGAGGCCAAACGAGTCCAAATCAAGGGTTAGAAGAACTGTTGAAAGGTTCAAACAACATTTTGAATTGTCAAACGATTTTTAAACATAACATGCTTGTACTCAAATCGAGCGGCTCGACGAGAAGAATCCAACGAGCCCAAGATCACTGAATTCCAACATCATTAAGACATTCAAATGTCCATCAAATGGTTTATGATCAAGGGATTCAACATCGGCCATCCATCCAGCCAGTCCCCATTTACCCTTCATCTCTCACCTATTTACGGGCCATGCCACTTCATAATTCTATAAATAGACCCTCATTTCTCTTGAGGGGGGATCCAAGCAAGAAGAGAAGAAGAAAAGGAAGGAGCTCCTTCTCAACCACTGCCTGAGTTCGCCGGACCACTGCCTGAGTTCGCCGAACCACCACCTGAGGCCCTCGCCTTCGCCAGACCACCACCTGAGGCCCTCGCATTCGCCGGACCACCACCTGAGGCCCTCTTTTTTGCCAGAACACTGCCTGAGGACCTCACCTTCGCCGGACCATCGCCTAAGGCCCTCGCACTCGCGAGACCACCACCTGAGGCCCTCGCATTCGCCGGACCACCACCTGAGGCCCTCGCCTTCGCCGGAACATCGCCTGAGGCCCTCTTCTTTCTCCGGAACACCACCTGAGGCCCTAGCCTTTGTCGGACCACCGCCTGAGGCCATCGCCTTCGCCGGACCACCGTCTGAGGCCCTCGCCTTCGCCGGACCACCGTCTGAGGCCCTCGCCTTCGCCAGACCACCACCTGAGGGCCTCGCCTTCGCCGGACCACCACCTGGGGCCCTCACCTTCGCCGGATCACCGCCTTAGGCCCTCACCCTTGCCCGATCCTCGCCTATGGGTGTGAACTCTGCCAGACGAACACTTGAGGCCATATACTCTACTAGACCATCAACTAATGCCAGAATTCTATCAAGTTACTGTCGGGCTACTAACTAATGCCCCAACTTCTAAGTGACACTATATTTTACACTAGATTTCAACCATACGGTTGACATTTGTAATTTGATCGCCCTTGGAGACGAGTTAGCCCATTGTAATCAACTCAAATTCTTGTGAAATCTTTTCAACTGGGCTAGGCCCTGTGATTTTTCCACTTTCCAGGATTTTTCAAGTAAAAAATCTTGTGTTCTATGTGTGTGAGCTGGATATCCGTGCAACGCTAAGACGTAAAATTACAAGTCTATCATCACATATATTCTAGCCCGCAACAAATATGAACGTCTAATGGAGCACTCTTAATTTGTCACAGATTTTCTACATATTTATAAAGCATGCTACTCCCAAAAACTTATAAATATGCCATCATTCTTCCCATGAGAAGCGAAGAATAGAGAAGAAGGGAGAGCTCTCTAGCATTTTTTAGCTATCTCCGCTGCTGATAACCACCAACTATTGCCGCCAGCAACTAATATCGTCACCGAGGATCAACATCAGAATCTCTATCATCTCCAGAGGGTATTAACTATTATATTTGATTTTTTATATTCTCCCTCTTCTTCAGAAGTGAAAGGAATATCTTTTTATCATTTGCTACATGGTGAATTTTATAATTGAGCATAATATGATGGCTTTTTCTCTTTGAGGGTTTTCCACTTAAAAAATTTTCTGGTCTTACTACTTTTATCTGTTTATGCTAAATCTTTATACATTGTTAAGATGTTAAGCACACACTCTACCAACTCAAATTTTTTAGAACCCAATAATAATAATTATTATTATTATTAAAATTTATGCTATAATTGAATCATATTTTGTTTGCTATTAAATACGATATGAAGAGAAATTCTTAATTATTTTCTGTTAAAACTAAATTAAATTTAAATTTTAAGGCTTGAGAAAGTTTGAAATAAATTGTTTATTTTTTAAAATAATAATCAAGCTTATATTTTTTTATACAATTTAATTTAAAAGTATATACATTATTGTTAAACAGTTTTGGTTTTTACAATTTTAATTATCTTACCTTTACATAAGTTTCTCAAATCTCATTCAAAACTTGTATATTTGCTAAAACTTATATATATATATATATATATATATATATATATATATATATATATATATATATATATATATATATATATATATATATATATATATATATATATATATATATATATATATGATGTGTGTGTGAATTTGTCTTAATTGACGCAATTGTCAAAAAAAATAAAAACTTTATTAAGATGGAACTCAAGTTAATTATATTTATTTTAAAAATAAAAAAAATATTTATTTTAAAAATAAAGTAAAATAAATTTTGATTAATTTTTCTTAATTTACTAATCTTAACATAATTGTGCCAATTTAAAAAAAATTATTATTATCAAATTTTAATAGAATATTTTTCCCCAATATTGTTTATTACTTTATTATCAAGTACTCACTTAAACATAGGAAATTTAATTAAGATTGTGTTATTGTTATCAATTAATATATGACATGAAAGGGAAGTTGAGGTGTGTTGGTGTTGTTGGAATCAATGGAGGCATGACGTTTGATTTTTGGTACACAAAATAATATTAAGAAAGTAATCGGCTTCTTAAACAATAATTATGCATGCCACTAAAATAAATTTGGTATGCTAGCAAATGTCAGCTAATTGAACATGAGAGATAATATGTTGGATTTTGGCAAAATTATTACGCGTGGTCACTTGATGCTGTATAGAGGTCAATTATGACGTGCCACATCACCAATTTATTGTGTATCATTTTTGTGTATCGCTATATTTCGGGTGACGTTGAGTGTCCTGATTGACCTCCGGATAGTCTGATGACCGCACGTAATAATTTCTCTAGATAGTAAGGGTGTCAATTTCGGCTCATGGGTTGAGTTCGGGTCGGACCCGGATTCAATCGGGTCCACCCTAACCCGACCCGGGTAGGAAAACGGGTCTAAAACACTGACCCGGACCCGACCTGTCGGGTTGTCGGGTTGACACGACCCGACACGGGACGCGCAGACGGGCGAACGCGGGGCGCACGGCGAACTCGCGCGCGCGGAGGACTTAGCGCACTGCGGGTGGGTGCACGGCGGACGTGAGCAAAGCGGGCGCGCGGCGGCGAGCACGAGGGCTGGAGCGCACATGCGGGCAGGGCGGGCGTGTGCGCAGGGTCGCGAGCAGCGCGGGCGCTACTTGCGAGCTGGCAGCGTCGGGCAAGGGGCGCGGGTAGTGTCGAGCAGGGCGCGGGCAACCACGGGTTTCAGGGGCAGCCTCGGGCAGCAACCCGTTTTTCAAACATGTCGAATCTGGGAACCAAAACCCGACCCCCTTTTGAAATCGGGTTGGGTCCAACCCGGATTTTCCATGTCGGGTTTTCGTGTTGTGTTAAATATTGACACCCCTACTAGATAGTGACATGTTTGTATATAATACAATATAATACAATTATAAATGAAGTGGTAATCTATTTCAATATGTTTGATGCAAATACATAAAATAGGGTTTTATATTGACTGATGCTATTGACGAAATATTGTTATTTTTTATGGCGGTAGAAGACTTTAGCAAAACTTTAAATTCGCGAAAAAGACAATATAGAAAATCAACTTCGTGGAGCTTATTTGAGTCCATGGAGAAATTTCATAAGCAGACAAACATATTAATAATATTAAGGATTTAGAATCACAGAGATTGGGCAAAGTATACATTTATAGTGATATTCTGATGAAAATATGCATTTGAAACATCAAGTTATGTCACAAATTAATTGTTGTTAAGTGCCAGAGTGAGAAGAATTTGAATTTTTAACATTGTAGCAATTGGCCTAGCTACATGGCTAATTCTAGTTAAGACCATATTCTTATTTGTAATTATATGCGATCAATTGAGCTTTATGATAGGTTATGATTGTGCTAGTATTTAGCAAAATTTTCTAGATCTAGTTGCAACAAATGATATACTATGTGGGTTACAAAGGAACAAGAGTCCATGTACATGGCTTTTCGTCATATCTCTTCCTTTATTGTAGTAGAGTAACAATTGGGGTCAATGGTGGCAAGGTGACTGTGAGACCTCGTTCCTTTGCTGTAGCTGCTGGGAAAAGTAATTTTTCCCCAGGATCGGCCGGGCCGATGGTGAGATCGTCCAGGGCGATCTGCACTGTTCAAAATGTCGGCCTAAGAACAGTTCTGGGAGTCGTCCAGGACGATTGATTTTGGTCTGATCGTCCCGGGACGATTTGGCGATCGGCCGGGCCGATCAGACTAAGGATATATGAAAATGAGCTCGTTTTGAGGAGAGAGAAAACATTTTATAAAAATCAGATATTTTGAGGAGAGAGAAAGAGCGGAAAAGCAAAGGAAGAAGTCCGATTTCGGGGCCCGCGGAGCGATTTTCGTCGTTCGTTGCTGTTGGATATTGTGTTTGTCTCGCTGTAAGGATTCCGAACCCTACTTCTGTTTTCGAAGATTTTGAGGTTTTGCAAAATGGTGCTCAGATTTGTGTTTTTGTAAGTGATTTTCGTACCCAGTTTGGTACTGACGAAGATTTCACCGCGTAACTTTTGGTATGTTGTAGAGATGATTATTCTGCACATTTTAATACTTTTCTGGAAGATTTCGTCCGGTCCGTTTTGATTCTGCGGGGTTTTATTTTGACTGTAATTTATTATGATGTCCGAATTGGTTTGAGCAGTAGAAGAATAGTCTTATATTGTTGATGTGCACGTTCTGTATTAATTTGGTGGATTGTAGTTTCTGGAGATTTTTGTGTAAATTCTGTAGACTGCCGTTACTCTGCCCGATTTTCGTACGATTACTGATTTTCCCAGAATTGATAGATTGAATTGATATGTGCAAGACCATTGATATGATCGTTCTAGATTTCTTTAATATTGTTTATTGCATCGATTATTGCATTGACTATTGATTGACTTGATTGATTCTGAAAGACAAGTGGAAACCTAGTTGAACGTTGGTTATAGAAACCAACGTATGGATATCTACAACAACAATATGGATTTCTACAACAGCACTATTGATAATGACCAGTTAATCTGGTTGATTTCTACAACAGCACTATTGATAATAACCAGTTAATCTGGTTGATTTCTACAACAGCACTATTGATAATAGCCAGTTAATCTGGTTGATTTCTACAACAGCACTATTGATAATAGCCAGTTAATCTGGTTGATTTCTACAACAGCACTATTGATAATGACTAGTGTTTGTGCTTGTCGAGTAAGATCATGATATGAAATTGCATGTATATGATATTGCATCGCATAGATTTCCCGATCTGCATTGATTTATTGATTTCCGATTGATTTGATCGACTTGATAGTATAGACTGGATTTAATTGATTGATGATTTGACGGATTTATTGATTTTATTGATTTATCGTATCGCTTTTCCGATTGGATTTATCGTATTACTTTTCCGATTGATTTTCTCGACTTGATTGATTCATAGATGCTGACACCGACATTAATATGGATCCTGCGTATTGACACTGATATTGATATAGATTGTACCGATTGATAGATACCGATATCGACATTGATAGATATGATATTGACATATGGATACTATTGATACGACAGATCCTGATAGGTTATTGATATACTGATACATTGATTCGTCGTGCCGATTATCGATTGGTTGATTGAATGGATTATTGCCGTATGGATTTGATTTATCGTAGGATAGATTTCTCTCTGGAGCTGATTGTATTGATTTCTATTGACCTGATGATTTCATTGTATTGATTTGATTTGATTTCAATTGATCTTTCGCCGTATTGATTTGACTGTTTATTGGGAGTTGAGCTGATTGATATAAATGACTGGAAAGTGCTCTATTGATTGAGATGATTTCCCTACTGTAGCATCGTACGTCGTCATTATTGAATTTGTCGTAGTGTCATTCAATACTGTATATTGATATCGAGTAAATCGTATTGAATAATTGGATTGACCGATGTGCAAGAGTATTGACTGATTTGATAAATGATATAGATACAATTGATTGACTAGACGACACGATTGAACGACACGATTGATTGAACTGATAGTATTGATTGATAGACACTGCTACGATGGATAGATATTGGCTTCCAGTCACTTACTGATTTGGTTGCTGGGGAATATTGATTTATCGATGTTTTTACCGTTGTGATTATTGATTATTGATTTCTGTACTGTATTGACTACTGATTTGATTCCGCTGCATCGACTATTGATTTCATTGACGACGGATTTCCGTATTGCATAGACTCATTGACCATCGACTGATATGATTTGATTGACTGACATGCATATTGATAGCATCGCCGTGCTTTGATTTCAGTTGTAGGCTTTGGTGACCTGCTGGGCTAGTAAGCTCATTATATGTGGTTAAAATTTTCAGGTCCGAGCAAGGCAACTGGAATGGAGTTCGATCAGAATGTCAGACGAATCCTTTCACTATTGACACCTGGGTCATCACAGTGACAGCATGAGAAAAATCATGAATCTTTCTTGGTCAAAGTGATCTACTCTAGCGGTGGGTGACTATTAGATGATGTGACCGAGTTGGTCGATGAGTGAAGTTAAGTTTGAACAACATTTTAATAGTAGGGGAAACGGGGGAGTGATTAAGATAAGAGAAATTATAGGTGCTAGTGATGTAGCGAGCTGGATTGGTTGAGATGCGTGAGGTATCAAATGAAATTGAGTAATTGGAACAAAAGTCAGTAGTGTTGCATATAAAGATTGAAGTTGCTATTGTGGCAGTGTGGTTTTAAGTTATTTATAGAGAAAAACTTCTTCATTGAAATTAACAATTCTAAAAATGAAAGTTTTTTATGTGGGTTGATAATAACATGGTAGTCTTTGTGAGGAGTATAATAGCCAAGAAAGTTGCAAGATATTGATTTAGCTATAAGTTTGTAAGTTGACTAAGATTGTGGCTATGAAAAATAATGATAACCAAAGGTTATGAGATGTTGATATTGTGGTAATTTTAAGTTGAGTGGTTGATACATGGACTTACTAAGATATTTTGAAAGGTTAGAAAGTTAATTAGATAAATGGCAGTTAGTGAAGTATTTATACAAGAGAGAGGGAGATAAATTATCATCAAGAAGCAGCGTACAAAGTGTCTAAATACTTTGGCAAGAATTGCGCCCAACAATGTTATTTTGTTCAAGTATATTTGGATAACTGACTATTGCAGTTTTCACATTCTGTTAAAAGAATTTCAAAAACATTACTTATGTATCTGCCACCCTCATTAGACCTAAATATTTTAATTGAGGTATTGAGTTGTCATTCAACCATTTGTTTGAAATAAATTAATTTATGACCAGTTTCATGTTCATATTTCACAGATATTACCCTGCTATTTAAATCCTTAGGGTCAGGCAATCGGGGAAGATCCCCATACATTTGAGTATATAAGCTTGAGGGACTTATAATTGTATTAAGTAGTCCAAGCTAAAGTAAGTTAAATATTAATAGAAAATATCATATCATGCATATATTTTGATATGATGAAGATGGTATGATGTTATGAGAATAAACTTTAAAAATAAAAATTTAAGCATTAAATATGTAAATTTAAAAAAAATCTCTAAGGCATTGGTTGGGACTTGGGATAACTTTCTTACTAATTTCTAAAGAGAATTTTTATTACAAAAAATTTAAGTTCAAATTTTTTTTGTATTAAAAAACTACTTTAGAAGCCACTAAGAAAGTTGCCTGAAAAAAAACTTTAAATGATAGGAGAGCAAATTTTAATAAAAAATCAACTTAAAATTTACATTTTTATTTTTTATTTTTTATTTTATTTAACAATTATGTTTTGGAAAACCTATCCAACTCTTAAAAACAAAATTTGCAAGATAATTTATTTATTTATTTTTAATCAACACTCAGATTAATTAATTTTATTGTGGTCGAATGTGACATTACCATTAAGTCCGGACGCCACGTTGCCGTCCGTATATGTAATTTTTTTAATTGCATGAAATGTCGCCTTCGTAGCGGCAATCACTGATCTGACTATTATTCAATTTATTGGTGTAAGAACAAAGTAAGATAAATTATTTTTTGTAATTTGTCTGATTATACTAAGAGAGAGATAATGTTTTAAGAAGTATAAATCTGAACGCAATCAACCCATCAAACGAAAATAATGTATCTATTTAATAATTGATTGGCTGTTTGCAATTTTGTTTTTTTGGCCTTTTACATTTCTACCATGCAAATTATTATTTTGATAGGTTCACAATTTTAATGTTTTCTTTCACCAGTTTTTGTTTTAAAATATTCTATATAGTTAAAATTTGCATATTAAAACTTAATTAGAACGATTAATTATATTTAACAAATGAAAATAATGCTATGGGATAAACGTACAATGTATAACTTAGTTTTTTTATTTATTTACGATTTGGTAATTTTTTATCACTAATTAATAGCTCCTATATGACCAAACATTCAGATCGCTCAATTGAAGAAAATATTTTTTTTTAATAATTTTAATAATTAAAATAACTTACATTGCATTACAAAAACTTTTTATTTTTATTTATTCTGATTAAGTTGTCTTCTGGGCTGAATGAGATTAATATATATTGGATGGATCGCTACAAGGGGTGTCAATTTCGGGTAACGGGTCTGGTTCGGGTCGAACCCGAAACTAACCCGGCACTATTCGGCTCAACCCGAATGACCCGTTTCCAACAAAAAAATTGCTAGTTTTCGGGTCGAAAAACGGGTCTATCTCCTCTTTTTCTGGTCAAAGGGTTAACCCGAACAATCTCGAATTGCCGGGTCAAAATCTAGTTTTCGCGTCAAAATCGGGTCAAAGGGTTAACCCGAACCCGACCCGATTTTTGAAACGGGTCGACCCGATTTTTGAAACGGGTCAAAATATTGATCCCGAAGCCGACCCGTTTCGGATTCGGGTTTTATTTTAGCCATTTTTTTTTATAAAAACATATAGATGTTAAAGATAGCCCGGATGGGGATCCTTCAAAGGCTCATTTGAACGGCCCAAATGACGCCTAGCAGGCCATATCCTTAAGGCCCTTGCACGCCGGACATGTTAAACATAAAATAATTTAAAAGTCGGTATGTTTGATTAGCTAAAAAAAATGCAATATAAAAATAATGTTGTATGGAAGAAATACAGCGTAAAAGAAATATTGTGAAGTAATTTGAATGAGTGTAAAGTAAATTTATGTGAATGATTTTTTGATTGATTTGAAGTAAAATGAATGTAGTGTAAAGTTTAAATATGGTGGCGACTGACGGGTGACGACGGTAGTGGTGAGTTGCAGGTGGTTGTCGAAGGGTGATGGTGGTGGTGGATGGTGGCTGGAGGTGGGTAACTTTGGTGGTACAATAACATCAAATTACATATGATCGATTTATTATGATGATGATGCTACTGCTAATACGGTGTCAAAATGATTTGATTTTTGGGATTGGGTTCGCCTGGAAATTGTTTCAACCGATTCTAATCAACATTAACCTAACTCGGCTAATAAATAGGTCAAAAATATAGATCTAAATTCAGTTAGCTAGCAACCCTAATGATCCGAGACAGATGGATAACTGATGTGGTTTTTGTTTTTTTAATTATAACATAAAGTATAAAATTTAGATTAATTCATTAATTAATCAACATTAAGAATATAATATCAAAAACCAAAGAAATTTAATAAAAAAAATTACATTGATCACTTTCTGGTAAAAAATGGAACCGTGAATCAAAACCGAACCCAATCCTTTTAATTAGCAAGTTAAAATTTCAGACATGAACCCAACCCATTTATAAAATGGGCCATAGGGGTGTCAATTCGGGTCGACGGGTCGGGTTTGGGTCTAACCTGAGTTGACCTAGATATAAACGGGTCAACTCAAACCCGGCCCATTTTTGCAAACAGGTCGGACATTTCAACTCGGACCCGACCCGCACAGGTTGCCGGGTTGACCCGACTCGACCCGCGCGGCAGAGGGCAACGTCGTGAGTTCGCTGGACTGCGCGTGCAAACATAGTCCTCTGGACCACGCGATGGCGTGAGTTTGGACTTCGGACGGAGTCCGGCAGTCCGTTGGATCGTGGTCCGTGCAATGACGAAACTGAGTCTACGCGAGTGCGAACTAGGACAACGCGTGCGGACGTAGTCAGTGGGAACGCATGACAGCGCGAATGCGGTAGCAGGCGACGGCGCGAGCGCTGCAGCGGGCGATGTCGGAAATCGGGATGGACTTGATTTTCGGGTTAGTGTCGGGTTGATTTCGGGTTTTCGGGTCAACACGAATCTGACCCGTTTGCTAAACGGGTCAACCTGAACCCAGATTTTTCTGGGTCGTTTTTCGGATCGGGTAAAAAATTGACACCCCTAATGAGCCAACCGAACATAATTTTTTCCGCTTGATCTAGGTTAGCTTGACTAGTCAGGCCATTTAATGGCATCACTAAATGCTAATCAAATGAGCCATTGAAGCCCATTTATTTGGAACCTGTAAATTGAGTTGGTGTATTAAAGGTGAGAGGCCCATCAAAGCCATATAGTTGTAAATGAAAACAAAACTTATGTGAGGTTCTAATAAAAATAAATAAATAATTAAAAAGTGGACGGGCTTCAAATGCTTAGAGATTAGTGCAAATTGAAATTATTTTGAATTTACTTATGAAATAGAAATCAAGATGTATTTGACCTAGCGTAAGTAAGCCTGTCTTAAGGGTTGTACAAGAAATCGAATAAATAAACATTATTTATAATTCATATAAAGTTACAGATTAAACAAAGATATAACTTTTGCCTACAAAATTACAGATTAACATTTAAGGCTTTATTACCTTTAACATAAACTTTTATAGAATCCACCATTTAGGACTTCTACTAACCTTTATTTAATTTTTTTTTTATATAGTCTCTATTTAGGGGTTTATGATTTTCACTAATTAAAACTCAATTGTAGCCATCATTGTTAAAAAATTAAAATCAAATTCCATTAAAAATAATCAGTAAAATTAGACTCTATATTTAACATCTCATAAATTAATAATATTGAGTCATGAAGTCGATGTTAGATTTTGTTTGAGACGACTTTTTTATTTTGGGATAATTTTCCTAATATTTTTGAAAGCAACTTTTCATTATAACTTTTTTTTTAACTCAAAAAATTGTAATAAAAAATTGTTTTAAAAAGTGGTTAAAAAGTTATCTGAAACAACGAAATCTTAATATAGTCAAACTTCTACAAGGCTTTAGAAATAATTTCCAAACGTTTAACCAAATAAGTTTGACAAGCACTAATTTATCTCATTATAATCACCATAGCAATTGTACATATTTTATGTCAGCAATCTATTCTATTTTGAGCAGTCGAGAATAAGCTATTCTTATCGAATTTTTATTCCGTCAGGTTACCTGATGTAGCTCTACGTCAGGTAGCCAATAATATATCGCCACATGCTCTTACTCTTTACCGCGCGGCCCGACGACCCGACTCGGACCAGAATCCGGGATTACTATGTTCGCATATTGTTCGGTATTTGCTCGGTATTGCTTGACAATAACGAGAAATACCGCTCTATGAAGGCCAATACCGAGCAATACCGAGTAATGCCTAAAAGAACTCGGTATTGCACGGTATTGCTCGGTATTGGTCTTCACAGAATAGTATTTTTCATTTTTGTCGAGCAAAATCGACCAATACCTAGCAATACCGAGCAATACGCAAACTCCCGGGTCTGTTCCGGGTCGGGTTGTCGGTCCACACGATAAATAGTGAGAGCACGTGGCGCCTGTTTATTGGCTACCTAACGTAGAGCTACATCAGGTAACCTATACCTTCCATCTTATCATGTTTTAATGCCCCCTTCAATATATTGAATTCATATATCCCAAAGTCAAACAAAAGGAAAAGGAAAGTGAGAATTTGTGTCCCGCAAGAAATGCATATAATATTCAAGAAAGGTGTCCCAATTTCTTGGTTGCGTCGTTAATTTGATATTTGATCGGGAAATACATTTTTTTAGCCAACTTCACCTATTTTCAACTCTCTAAATTTTGTCATAAGAAAATAACAATAATACATAAAATAGTACTGCCTAAAACAATCAAAATATACAATATTTAAACAAATATCACCTTCAAATATAATCTAATTTTACATTACATTCAATAGATTTGAAAATTTTCTTAACACGCAGACTAAGAATAGTACAAATCATGAATATGCGGCCCGAATTCACTAAGAAAATATGTTCCATTGGTCCCAAATTCATTCCGAAACGGCCACCATTTCATGATGAGCTCACCGACAAGGTTTAGTCGAACCAAGATTAATGATGCCCAAAAAAACCTTGAAGCAGCTGATCCATTAACTTGGCCACAATGACTAGACTAGACAAGTCTCTCAAAACTTTTAGCATAATAATTTGCCAAAACTCCAACAACAACAAAAAAAAGTTGACCAATGACTTCAAGTTGGTGTTCTCACATATTTGGAAAGCCTTCATGCATATTTAAGAGTCATTAGTGACATTTTATTTTAAGATAAAATTTTATTAGTCGATATTCACTAAATTATTTATTTTCCTTTAACATAATACTTCATAGGATTTGAGACCGAGCCAATGATACAATTCATTGTCTCATTACTTTTTGGAAAAAAAAAAATCACAGTTTTTTTCCTTATCAATCACCCAACAGCATTTTATTCTAAATTTTTACTAAATTAGGATAAAAATTTATCAGAAAATAATAGATATTCTCAACCATAATTTGTAAGTAAACCTAATTATCTATTAATTATACTAAAATCAAATAAAACTATAATTAAAATATATTTTCTTTTCATTCTGTTCGATCAAATCAAACATACCCTAACAATTTGATCAACAGATCTTTAAAAAATAACATTAATGCTTCTGCAAACCATGCGGTGAAATCTGCCTATCCCATTATTAAAATTGTACTTAAAATTTAGTTTGCAGAAGTGATTCATTAAAGACCAGATAACAACAATCTGATCTATCAAAAATATCAATCAACCAGATCATTAATTGAGAAGCACCGCACAGCAAATGAGCAAAATCAACCAGAAGAGACGCAAAATCGTAACCAGATATAAACTTCATGATCAATGAACCAGTTATTAAAAGAAGCTATGCAAATGTTTTTTTTTTTTTCTTTTCTTTCTCTTTAAAATGACGATGATAGATCAGAGCATTTACTCTAAACCGCTTGAATCCTATTACTGAATGAATTGAATCCCATTAACTGTTCACATCAATTCCCTGCCTCCACCACCGACAGCATATTCACACCAACCTTTCGCAAACGGCATCATCGCCGGAGCTCCAGCTCAGCACAGTACGGCACGTACTGAGCACAGATTCCCGGCGGCAGCGCAACCTCGCCGAACCATAACTGGATCGATCTTCCGTGCTCGAAATCCCACCGACCTAGCCTCCCATTCGTCCAGAGCACAACCCCAAGACCAGCACTTTGCGCTCGCAGCGGCCGCGGCGGGTCACTGCAATCAATCGCGTCCGACTGCCCTACCATGGTCCACTGATCTCTCTCCCCCAGTTGGTACACCTCGACTACCCTCCCCCTCACGCACACACACCAGAGCCGGCCATTTGCCTCCGCAAGCTCCCATTGTACCTCTGAACCCCAACACCTCGGCGGCGGAGGCAAAACCCTAGCGACACCGGCTGCATCATCGTAAGAAACAACAGACGGCGTTTCCGTTCGGAAATAGACCGCACTACCGCAGGACACGCCGGAGGATGGAAGGATCTCCCCCGTGGGGAAGCGATCGGGACCGGTCCTCCATTTTCCAGTGGAGGATTCGTAGATATCGAAGCGATAAAACCCTCGGGGGCCATCTGCTGACGGAACGGCGCAGATGATGAGAAATCCATCTCCGTGGCCATCGTCGCCGAAGGCGACGAGTGCAACCGGAATGGTGATCGGATGGGAGTACATGGGATGAGGTATTCGTGTCCATTTGGGAGAGATTGGTGTCGAAATGTAATATGAAGACCAGGGGGCGCGGGCTAGGACGATACCTTGCGTTGAGGCGCAGATGGAAGCGGAGATAGGAACGGAGGAGATAAGATCGCCGGCGCGGGATACATCGGAGGAGTGGAGTAATGGAACGTAGATCTGGCGACCGCTGCTAACGAGGAAGAAGCCGGTGAGATGGTATCGCCGAGGAGAACAAGGGCCGTCGGTGAGGACCCAGTCGCCGTCAACAGTGAGGGCATCGGCGGCGGCGGCGGAGGTTAGGCCCCAATCGGCATCGTGAACCCAGTCGGCATCACCGGCGGAAGCAGTCATGTTGAGGATTCTTGTGCTAGAGGAAACAAGTTAGGAGAAAGGCGTTGGGAATTTGGTTCTTGCTTGCAGAGATGCTTCGCAGCGCAGCGGGAGATTTATTTATACCATTATCGCTAATAATCTCCCGCTAATTACTTTTTTTCGAAGTGTTGTTAACTTTGAAAATGGTTTTTAAATGATCAGAATAATGAATGAATATTCGCTGATTTTGCGGAATATTCGACTTTCCATGTTTTCAAAGAATAAAAATTTGTCACATATGATGATACATATTATATGAGCTTTAAAATTATTAATTTTTTTAATTTTAGTATTATAAAAAAGGACTTTGTAATACCCTAATTTTAAATTAAATATAATAATTTTTAGTCGATTGTGATATAAAGTATATAAGAATATTTAGATAAATTATTCTTAGTTTTCAAAACTACAGTGTATAAAGTTCCTTGAAGGATTGTTCGATTATTAGTATTTATTAATTTATATAAGATCATAATCTCTAAATCATATAAAAATATAATTAATATTAACGTATTGAATCTAAAATAGATGTTTTCATGCATATATTCTGATATAATTTAGGCATTATAGAATTATAAAAGTAAAGGTTAAAACTTATATATATAATGCTAAGTATTTAATGTTATGCATGTAAATCCCATTTTGATTTTCCAATATTGCTTCATTGATCAGGAAATAATTAAAAAATATATTTAATTTAGCATTAATATATGTTCTAACAATGAGGACAACAATGATATGCATGTAATGAACTAAAGGGGTGAAAGCAATGAGAGATTGTTACGGCGGTCAGGATCATTACCTGATACACAACGGTACACAGTAATGATGAACAACGTATTGGTGATGTGGCGCTTCTTGATTAATTTTTGGACGGCATCCACTGATCGCACGCATTGTGAGAAATACTTGCGGCTTATCATCATCACAAAGAGCAAATGTTTCCATATAAAACATCAGGATATATCGCCAAATTTCCTATTCTCGCAATTGCTCTCAGCTACTGTCCTTGGCATGGAATTGTCTCAGCAATTGCACGACGAATTATGAAGTCTCACATGATACAGGCTTAGAAGGAGGGAAAAATGAATCCTATCATCACCTTACGGGAGCCATTCCAGCCAACTAAGAATGGCATGGGATATTTAGAAGCCACATGTCAGGTCTCAATTTGCTCAAAATAGATGGACAAAATTATGAAGCTAGCTTCGCACCTTAATCTATCTTTTGAGATTTTTTTATTACCAACCAATCAAGAGATTTTGAGTTTAAGATTAGTTTGAGATCACTTTCTTATTATTTCTTAAAATAACTTTTAATAGACAAATCAAAATTTTTTTTTCTAAAAAATTGTTTTAAGAAACAATAAAAAAGTCATCCCAAATAAAAACTCAAATTGGCCTAAATATTAAAAAAAGGTCAAAAAGTTATCTTGATCGGGCTGAAAATTTCAGTTTAGGGTCAACGCGGAATCGAAACGAGTCGTGTTCAAGTTCAACAATTCAAACCGTTTCAAAAATCGGGCCAGTTTTGAGTTGACTCTGACCCAAAATTGACACATTTTTTACCCGTAAGCCCATTTTTTACACGGAAACGACACATTATTTACTAAAAAATGGAGATTGATCTATTTTTTAACACCAAAACTAGCAATTTTTCATGGCCCCCAATCATTCGGGTCATGACCTAGATCCGAAGCATGACGGGTTCGGATTAACTCAAATAATGTCAGATCGGTTTTGGGTTCAACCCAAACCGACCGGTGATCCGAAATTATCAGCCCTGTCTATGATTACCTCAGGCCACGCCCTAGTATTAAAATGAACGTCTAAACTACGGCTTAAAATATAATCTATATCAATAACTGTATTTGACATGCGTCATGAATCATAATATTGCAAACAAAAATCAAAATCTTAGCCAAAGCATTGATCACCAGGTAAGGGTCCCGGAAGGTATCCCCGCTCCAAAAACTGCAAACCGAAGACAACTATTATTGCAAGGACAGAGAGATAAGACAGACCTTCCGCTGCTCCAAGCAGCCCGAACGGGCCGCTGGGCAGGCCCGACCCGGTTTGAGCTTTCGTATAGAGCGACCAGACCACTATGCCCGCAACTACCAGGTAGCTCACTCCTTCCAAGGCGCCAACCGCCCCGCCCGGGCCCGGAGGGAGCCCGCAGCCAGTCGTCTTCAGAACATAGAGGGAGATTCCGATAACTGGGTTGGCAATAAGGGCCCCAGCCGCCGCCGCGATCTCCACCGTCCCAGCACTGCCTCCGCCGTCGCCGCCGGCGTCCTTGGCCCTGCATATGAGTGAGGCCACAGAGCGCCGCCTGGCTGGCGCGGTGTGGTGGAACTGAGGATTTGAAGCGGGAGAGATCCACCGAGCTGACAAAGACGCCATGATTGAGTTACTCCTCCGGCTTTGGGATGTGGAAGCAGAGCCTTATCCCAATTCCTGCAAATAGATTGGGAATCAGAGCTTTACAGTTTGTGCGGTGGAGAATCAATTATTGTCGCGATAAATGGACCGCCAGAGCATGGACATGTAGCCCATGGGCTTTAGTAGAGTAATAGGCAAGTAGGCCTACTACACTATGAATGGCTTGTTAGTATTTAATTTTTACTTCTTAGAACAAAAATAATAAATTTAAAAAAAAACTAAATTTCTAATAGATTATACATTTTTCTTTACAAAAAGTAATAACCTTTTATTTATTTTTCTCTGATATTTCATCATGCCAAAAAGCATAACCTTAGAGATTGACATTGTTAACCTGTTAAATAATTTTATTTTGATGGCCAAAACTCAAAAGACAGGTTGAGCGACATGTAATTTAATCCATAAAAAATCTAAATAATTAAAATATTAATTTGTTTTTTAATGAATAAAGTTATTTCAACTGATCCTTTGATGTCCATTAACATAAGAGATTAGATTATACCAATCTCTCCCGTTCGCAGATCCTCACAGCAGAGAAAAGCTGAAGCAAATAAGTGATTTTAAAATTGAAAACATGGACCTCACGAAGAGAGCCCAAAGGCCCAACAAATATTTATCAAGTGATGCGTTGATAAATAATAAGCTGTTGAGTGATTTTTGAGCTGCAAGAAATAGGTACAGGTATAACTGTCATTTGAAAAAAAGAAACCAACGGGCAAATAGAGGAAACATGTGCGGACCTAGTCACCAACAAACTTTCAAATTTGAAGGAAAACGGCTATATCCTCCTCTTCCCTTCCCTTCCCTTCCCTCCCAAACCTTCTTTCAAAACTATAAAGTTTTATGAAATTACATAAATCTATACGAGAGGATGAAAAACAACGACAGACATCAAAGATAAAATTTACATGGCTGCTCTTTGGATTCATCAGCGTCGCTTTGATGGTCTTCGTTCCTCTGTTTTATCATTATCAAGGTGGCCTTGTTCATCTCTGTTCCTCTTGTTGGCATCAGAAGAAGAGGAAGGCTGATTCAGAGTGCCATGGCTTGGGCGGTGGTTCTCATCTTCGTAATCAATCTCATCTTCTTCGTTAGCAACACTGGAATCAGGCCAGCTTGATCTAGCGATAGGCTGAACCAGATACTCGCCGTCCAGATCATCCTAACAAAAGCTTGACAAAATATCTTAGCATCGCTCATAAAATTTGTTTAAAGAGACAAGATAAATTCACTCGCCTGCCAAAATACTGAGTGAAAAAACTGCATCCATTACAAATGTGGACAGTCTCAACTTTCAACCATAGATGTTTTATCTGCTTCTGCATGAGGCCTTATGATTTTTTCCTCTTAGTCTAACTTATAGTTCAACTTCATTATACTTGAGGGGTTTCACAATGAACAAAAAATGATTTTCTCCGAATGAAATAGCTAAATCAATAATGAGATCTTAAGAAAAGTTGGTTCGGATGTGCGTGCATCTCAATTTAAGTTTTTTTCTCATGAATACAGACTAAAAAAGAAATCCTTATTTCTTGCGAAGATAATAAATGAATTCATTAAGCTGCACGCACATACAAGCAGAATAATAAATAACTAATAAAAATTGGGATGCAGGACAATTTATACACATTGATAAGTACATGCTATCGCAGAGTACTACGTGGGAATAAATTAGAGGACTTTAAAAACACTAATGATTTCCATAATATCCAGGAATCAATCTGGCAATGAACTTAGGAGTTAATTAAGATTACAAAGCTAAGAAGTATAGAAAGCAACTTAAAAATCAAAAATCAGTTCCAAAGAAACATATGGCAAGAAATACTGACGCATATTTGCATTTTACTATACCATTTTCTTTATGAGAAAAGCTTAAATGCAAGATGAAAACATTGTAGATAAAGAAATTAAATAAATGCCAGAATATTTGAGATGCTTTATAAGTACAACTCAATTCTCCAATTATAACACAACAAAGTCTGATGATAAAGCATAACATAAATAGCTCAATCATCAACAAACGAAGCATATTTTTATTGATTGCAAATAAACATTAAATTTTTTGGGCAGAATATCCCAGCTCAATTTTGTTTTGAGATGATGCAATATAAATTTTAATTGACTAGCTACTTATTGCACTCATCTTAACTAAATTTAGTTCAGAATATCCCGAGTATTTTTTCTCCAAACAAGCATTAAAATTAAGCCAGCAATATTAGAATCATATATAAAAAAAGTCACAGCTAAAACCGAAATGGCATATTGCTTATGATGTTTAGAGCATCTCCAACCGAACACCAAACATGGCTATGGCATTGTTCGGTCGCTCCAGCCAAACGCCAAATCTTCCGCTATTTTTGCTTGCGGGTGAACAGTGCAACACCAATATTGGCATGACACTGTTCACCTACGCTATTTTTCTATCTATTTGCGGAAGAAATGCAGGAAAGAGCAGAAAGACGATTACCTTCGCAAAAGCGCGCAAAATGGAGTTTGATTGGAGATGAATCACGATATTTTTTAGTTTCACTGCATTTTTGAGTGAAAAATGGGATTTTCGGTTGGAGATGCTCTTAGTACACCCGTTTAAAGTGATTCAAACTTAGAAAAATAAATGCATACCTTCAAAGCAGAAGATTGATACCCGCAAGGACTAAAAAACTTCAATATAAAAGCAACTAAAAATATTTCATTAAAAGCATAAAGCTGATATGTTTGACCAAAGCACCACTGTAATAGCATAACCTTATTAAAAAATCAAGGAATAGCCTAGTAATACATAACCACAGTAGCATGCATAAAATATTCGCAATCACTTAAAAAGGATATCAAAGAACAACGTTGGTAACATCTGTAAGGTATTAAGCGTGACAAAACATATATTCTTTTTGCTTGAATGTGTTCAAAGGTAATGGAAACCATAAAGCAAAGAAATGCACTAAAGAACAGTAAATTGAGAAATTACCTCATCTTCACTTTCACCATAATCTTCCTCCTCAACATCCCTGTCCTCTACTCCCTGCTCATCCTCCTCTCCAATCTCCCCATTTTCATCCTCCTCACCATGGTCATGCCCATCAATTTCTCCTTCAGTGCTGGCTAGCCTACCCGTACTTGCAGGCTCGGCATCCTCCTCATCCGCAGCTCCCATGTCATCATCGTCTTCATCGACCTCTTCATCATCACCAACATCTTCTTCATCAATCTCCTCTTCATCAATCTCCACTTCGTCAACGCCATCTTCATCTTCCTCATCACTCTCCAAAATATTGTGCATCTCAGCTGCATCATCTTCATACTCAGCTTCATCCTCATCAATCTCCTCCCCCAGATCCTCCTCCTCCTCCTCCTCATCATCATCATCATCCTCATCTTCCACATCATCATCTCCATCATGCTCGTCCCCTTCTACAGATGCAGCAGCAGTAGCAGTCATTCTGAATCCATTAGATAGGTGATGACCAGATCCTACAGATGATCCACTGCCTGTTCTCCTCCCGTTAGTCTCAATCTCCTCCTCATCGGCATCACTCCCCTCATCCTCATCAGCATCAACAATCCCCTCATCCCCATCAGCGGAATTTCTAGCACCACTGGTCAGATTCCCAGTCTGATCCCCACCATCAACCTCACCACTCCCAGAATCTTCCTCATCATCATCATACTCCTCCTCATCCTCCTCTTCCTCCTCCTCATCACTCTCCGGACGTTCGTTCTCATTTGCGTCAAGCTTGTCCAGGTACTTCAAAGTCCGGATCATCGCGAACACCTTCGATCGATAATCCTTAACCCTAGTGACCGGGCATTCGTACAGATCGAGGGACACCAGATGAAGCGAAGCAAGTGGGGCCAGGTCCTCGATGTGCTGGATCCGGTTGTTCGATAGATCAAGATCGCGAAGCGACTGCAACCCAGCATCTACCAGACTCTCGAGCCCACCAGCGATTCGATTATCCGAAAGGATAAGCCTCTGAAGGTTACGTAGGCGGGGAAATCTCTCGAGTGATGTTGCGCCGACGTTTGCGATAGAGAGATGCTCAAGGCCTGGGAATCTCTCTAGAAGCCCGGCGGGTGGGAGGCACCCATGGAGAGATTTTACGGCTCCGTCTAGGTTCAGCACTCGAAGTTCCGAGGACGGCGTCGCCTGCCCCTCGAGCTTGGCCTCTACGGCCCTCTCCCATACCTCATCCATCCACAAAGGAACCTCAGCTTATCTTTCAATCCCTTACTGAAACCAGGCAGAGCAAATTGAGTCCACAGAAGATGAATAAAGAAAACCAAAAAGAATCAGAGATAGAAACCCTAACCATAGAGCAGAGAAACAGATTGAAAGAAAAAAAATTAAACATAGATAATTACCAGAAGAGATTTGTGAAAGAATACCAATCCCTCCAACTTCCTTATGCTCCTCGCCCACGAACCAGACAATTAAGAGAGAGAAAGACTGACGACGAAATTCTCTGCATTTCTCTCTCTTCGCTCTAGGTTGCGGAGGCGTCTCCGGTTCGAACCGCGCATCGCATATGAACCGGATGTACTGCAGACCGAGGGGAATTATTTTGGCAGTTTTTGTCGCCGCAAGTGCTTTCACAGTCGTCAGATTAACACACGCGGATCGATAGCGTGGACGATCCGGATTCCTCAGCGGATGGTGTGTTTCTTCTAAGAGATAAGTAGGCCACGATGGATGCCGTTGCGAATATTGTGCAACGCTGAGCATTGCAATCTACGGCGATCCGATTTTTGCTGATTTTTATTTTGGTTATTATCATTCTCCTATATATATATATATATAGTCTTATAAAAAATTTTAATGATACAAATAAAAGAGAATTGTAAGATATAATCATATTTTCAAATAAAATTTTTGAAAAAAAAATCACAGTTTAAATGTTTTTACTAATATTTATTATTGATTATAAAATGTGCCCTCCTTATGATTAAAAAGATGGCTTTATAAACGTTCTCTGGAGACCAATCAAAATGCACCACATTCGCGGTACCGAGCTGCAGTACTAGCCGAAGGGGTGCGTGACGCATTCTGATTAGTCTTCGGACAGCATTCATCATTTGGACAGAATAATTAATTGGAGAATTAGAGGCTAAGAATTCTAGCATAAGTCTTGTTAATAATGTCGACAGTGAGAATTAATGTTAAATACATGCATCAATCTGATAAATGATGGCATGCGCTAATGATATTGATGATAGCAAATTAGAAAACCATTGGGCATTAGTATAGTCGAGCAACAATGATCAATAGTTTGTAGTGGGATGATAGTGATTAGAAGAACGTATTCAAGCAAATGATGATTAGAAGAATGAGTCATTAATAGTAGTAGGAGGATTGAAATAGAGCCTTGATGGTCAAAAGATCTTATTTAGATGATGGCGATTAAGAACTGTAGTCAGGCAATGATGTTTGAATTACCTTGATGGTTGGATGTCATTTGATTCATTGGTGGTGGTCTAACGACAACATCACACAAGAAAGCAGCTTTGTCGTTGCAAGTAAGGCTTCGTTTGGGATGGCTTTCTTGATGCTTCTTAAAACAACTTTTCAGTACAAAAATTAATTTTTTTGTACTAGAAAGCTGCTTCAAGAAACAGCGAGAAAGTCGGCCCAAACGAAACCTTAGGCTTCGTTTGGGACAGCTTTTTTACTGCTTTCTAAAACAAAGTTATAGTACAAAATTTTTTATTTTTTATACTAAAACTCTATTTTAAAAAGCAATAAAAAAGCCGTCCCAAACGAAGCCTAAGATTTAGGTTTTATTTGTGGCGACTTTTTACTTTTTAATAAAGCAGCTTTTCAGTATAAAAATTAAAATTTTTATATTATAAAGCTGCTTTAAGAAAAGAAAAAAAGTCCTCCCAAATTAAGCCTTAGTAAATGCTATAAATCCGAACTTAAATCTTATGCTAGTTAAAATCTGGAAAATTATTTAATATAATCGATAAATTCTTTAGCTATTTATTTTAGGATTTATATGATTTCACTGTAGTCATATCGATTTTAATTAGCCTATTTAAATAATACTTATTTTTATTAAACATCTCAACTAACATTTAATGAAAAAATACTTATTTTAATTAAATATCTGAACTAATAATTATTATAAGTTATATATAGTTATTAGATATTAACAATTTTAATCAATAAAACTTCATCAATTCTAGTTTTATTAATTAATTTATAATCCTTTGTCATTAATATTCAGATTATTCATTAATTAATAGTTAAACACAATTAAAAATATTAAATTATATTGGAACAAATTAAACCACAAATAATTTTAATTTATTTCAATTAATATATTTTTTATTAATTAATATTGAATATTAAGACTAAACATAATACTTTCCATTCAGTCAAATTAAATTATAAATGTTACTAGTTTGTTTATATATATATATATATATATATATATAATTCATTTATCATAATTTTTAAATTAACTTAATTTTATAATTACAAGCTTTATTTAATTAATATCAATTAATAATAATAATAATTGAAAATTATACAAATTTATAAAAACAACACAATCAATTGAGTTAAACATGGAAAATCTCAACCTTCACCCCTCTTTTTTGGATTAATTATTTTGTGCGGACGCCGAACTCCTTCCAAAGACCAACCCGAATGTGCCACATCACCCCTTCGTTCGGTACCGCGACTCGGTACTGCTCGATACCATTCGACACCACCGACGTGGCTCATTCTGATTAGTCTCCGGATGGTACATTCGACCTCCACATATAATAGTTTCTCCTATTCTTGTCCCCAAAATTCAGAAAATCTAGATGACGAAGAACCAAGGAAGTCGCTATAGGAACTTGCCAGAGAGCATCGATAGGACCAACAACATATGAAGAGATAGAAAGGAGAAGTAAAGTTTGTAAGAGAGTGCTGATCTAAGTTACATCCATCCAATGTCATGATTTAATAAATATGGGATTTAAGGTACAACGAAGAAAAATATAATTTAAGATTATGTAGGATATAAAGCTACTTCACTGATATTCAATTATTAGATGTTTTTCCAGTTAGTTACCTCCACGACCCACACTACAACCACAAGCAGATCATGGGCTTTGACTCGAATTTCTCTTTGACTGAAACTAACTTTCAGTTAAACCATCAAAACCTCCTATTTTATCTCTATTTCATCAAAGAATCTGCAGGAAGAAGAAGCCATGACATTCTATGGAGCTTTAACACTACTGTTAGTGATTTCCTGTGTGTTTTTAGCATTCCAAACTGTATTTTCTTATGGATTACAGAACTTCATTTCATGGAATGATCTGAGAGTTGATATGAAGTATAAGAATTCAAATTCCATGAATGAGGGGGGAAGAGGAGTCCTGTTTGTTTCCAAGGATGGCGCCGGGCATTCGAAGACTGTACAAGGAGCTGTAGATATGGTTCCTGCAGGAAATCAGCATAGAATCAAGATCTATATATCTCCAGGAGTTTATAGGTCAGTATTAGCAAGGTTGGGAATTGGCAAAAGCTCATTATTTTTACTGTATCTTCTAACTTCCTCTGAATAATAAGTTCGTTCAGCACTTGCACAGAGAGAAGGTGCTTGTTCCAGTCACAAAGCCTTACATATCCTTCATTGGAAATCAAAGTGGGGAAACTGTGATTTCATGGAGTCTTAGAGCATCTGATTATGATTCAGCTGGTCAGGCTGTGGGCACCTCAGCTTCTGCTTCTGTGGCCATAGAAGCTGATTATTTCTGTGCCAATGGAATAACTTTTGAGGTACTTGTAAGTGTATGTGTGTGTGCATATATAGGCTTTGTTTGAGACGACTTTCTTTCTGCTTGCTTTTTAAAACAGCTTCTTAGTACAAACGTTTAATTTTTTATACTAGAAAGCCGCTTTAAAAAACAGTAAAAAAGTTGACTCAAACAAAGCCATAATCTAATTTACTAACTGGTGTGAGTTTATATTGAGCTGCAGAATACAGCTCCAGGTGCACCGGCAGGAGCATCAGGAATGCAGGCAGTGGCACTGAGACTTGCAGGTGACAAAGCCATGCTCTACCGATGCCGAATCTTAGGCCATCAAGACACGCTATTTGATCAAATAGGAAGACATTTTTTCTATGAATGTTACATCCAAGGATCCATTGACTTTATATTTGGGAGTGCAAGGTCATTGTATCAGGTATTAAGTACCTTTTTGTTATATGATCAAATGCACATATCAAAGTTCATCAAAATCACATTTTGCCGAATTTCGACGAAGCAGGAATGTACTCTTCATGTAGTTGCTGAAACCTATGGAGCGATCGCCGCCTCACAGAGGAATTCGCCATTCGACGATTCAGGATTTTCTTTCCAAGGATGTAAACTATATGGAACTGGGATGGTCTACTTAGGGAGAGCTTGGGGAAAGTATGCAAGGATTGTATATTCTTACTGTCAGCTTGAAGGCATTATTCTATCTCAGGGCTGGAATGACTGGGAAGATTCAACGAGGCAAAGGTTAAGTTCACATGAAATATTAAAATTTAAAAAACAGTCGGTAAACTAAATGAAACTGAATTTTGTTTAATTTTGCAGCACTGTATGGTTTGGAGAATTCAACTGCAGTGGAAGAGGAGCAGATTTGAGTAATAGAGTGCCATGGGCCAGATCACTTACATATGAAGAAGCAAAACCTTTCTTAGACCAGCACTATATTGATGGTCATCAATGGCTGAGTCTGTGACAAGTTGTAGAATTTTAAGAGTAAACTATCAATTCATTACCTCAATATAGCTAATTTAACTAGCAACAGTAATTGATCAATGTTCAGCATGTATCTGTTCATAATCCCAACAGAGTTGTGCATGAGGATAGAAACTGTCATGCATCGCCTAGTATCTTTCTTTTGGTATGAGATGACAACACTAACATATAGGTGTGAGAAGGGAGAAATGGTTTGAGCATTTAATGAACACAAATAACTACTAGTGGGAGAGTAATGTAGAATACAAGGCGTGGCATTCAAATGGTTCGATCAATTCAAACTTACGGATTAGTTGAATCAGTTAATTTTGATTCAAAAATAAATAAAAAAGAGCAAATTAAACTATTTCTAAACTTAACTGAATTGATGTTCAATCAGTACAATTTTAGATGAACAACAATAATATCAAGCCTTTATCCCACCATGTCGGACAGTAGGGTCAGCTGCATGAATCATTTTTCTCTTTTGTATCATGTTAAGATTCAAATTCTCACTTAAATCTAATAAAGAAATATCATTTTTAATATTTTCTAACCAAGTCTTTTTAGGCTTACATCTACCTTTCTTAATATATGTCAAATCTAATACATCTACTTTCCTAACCGGGTCATCAGAAGTCTGTCGTTTTATGTGACCAAACCATCTAAGGTGACTCTCTAATCTTATCTTCCACTGGAGCAGTGATATATTAGGACCGGTTCAGCCTGCCCAACATGTGGGCCGGCGGCTCCTACATTACAATAGGCGTCGGCCTGTTGAACCACATGAGCAAATTCCCACTCCCTTTGGGGTGGGGTTCACTACCTAGGGCTAATTATTGAGGGTTGTTTAGTCCTTTTATGTTATTTTTGTATTTGCTTTAAGTAGGAGTTTGTATTAGGGTTAGGGCATTTTATTGGTGACTAATTTCTGAAGTTCTCTTGGGTGTCTTGGGCTCTAGCGGCATCTAGAGAGTTTTGAAGAGATTGATCCTCCTCTCGAATAGAGGATCAATTGTATCTTGCTATTTCTTTTCATCTTCTAGTAATCCAAAGTGTTTTTTTTGTATTTTCATCAATAAAAACCTCAAAATCTCCTTGGTTAATCTGCAGAATTTCTGATGTCAGTAATTATTTTCTTGTTTTCCTATTATTTCCTATCAAATTGGTATCAGAGCAGTTCTTGGAACAAATTTTGGGCTGTTTCTGTGAAATCCAGCTACTGTTTTTTGCCCGAATAGGTGTGGTTTTGCTGTTTTGGGGTCAAGATTCATATTTTTGAGTCCAACAAAAATCCGGGTATCCATGGCGGCCAAGAAAGTGGGTGTTGGAGGAACGCCTTGAAGGAGAGATGAGCCAAATGAAAGCAACAGTGTAGGATATAATATCATCCATGGAAGACAAGGTTTCAAATCTTCAAGAGATGATTAAGAAGATATTGGAAAATCAAAATCAAATAGCGACATCGGAGACAAGGGGTCCGGTAGGAAGAAATACAAATTCTGAAATTCGTAGGAGGGAAAATGATGTGAAGATCATTGAGGAAAGAGGTGGGAGGTATGGAGAGACGTGTGGTTATGGAGGGCATGAACCAAGGGGTGCTCGGGAAAGAAAAGATGGGGATTATAGTAGGAGGAGTGCTGATTTTGAAGGGAGGAGAGGAGAAAGTGAAGAGGGGAATGTGTATGAGCATGAAAAGGAGGATCTTGACACTTGGGGAGGACCAAACTCTTGGGAAGGGGAAATTATGGAGGATACAGGTGAAATGGGAGATATCCAAAGCTACGGAAATTGAAGATGCCCATTTTTTAAGGGGATGATGCACATAGGTAGATCTACAAGGTGAAAAAACATTTCCCTGTCAATGGATTGACGGAGGAAAAATTGATGGCATCTAGCTTATGTTTGGAAGGGAAAGCGTTGTCTTAGTATCAGTGAAGAGACATGAGGAGGCCCATACGAAGTTGGAGGGAGTTCAAAGAATGCTTATTGGAACATTTTCGAACCGGCGAGGGAGGGGACTTTTATGAGCAGTTCTTTGCACTAGTGCAGGAAGATTCAGTGGCAAATTATCGCGAGAGATTAAAGTACCTAGTAAGTCAATTTGATCGACTATCATAAGACTGTTATATAGGGGAATTTTGTGAAGGGACTCAAATTAGATATCCGAGTAGCTGTGAGGGTCATGAGGCCTCATGACTTGGGAGAGATTATGGAACTGACAAAACTAGTGGAGGATCAAAAGTACCAGGAGAGGGGAGCCAGAGGCAACAGTTCAAGTGGCTCTTACAGGATGACTACCACCCTTCTAGCACCCAAGGGGCCTGCATCGAGCAACATTCGTGAGACTCCCAAAGAGAAGCTAGTATGAGGGGGAAGTGGGGAGGGGGGAGAACTTCAAAAGACTGACTAAGAGGGAGATGCAGGAGAAGAGGGTGAAGGAACTATGCTTTAGATATGATGAGAAGTATACTCTAGGGCAGGCACATGTATAGGGACCGAACTCTTCAGGTTCTCACTGTCTGTGATGATGAGGAAACTGAGGGAGGTGAGAGTGAGGTAGAGAGAGGTGGAGGACAAGCAACATATGGATGTAACAGAGGTCTGCCTGAACTTAGTTGTAAGATTAACTCTGAATTATATCATGAAGGTGAAGGAGGAAATAACAGACAGGGAAGTGGTGGTGTTAATTGACAGTGGGGCTACCCACAATTTCATTTCCAACCAGGTCGTGGACCAATTGGGGGTGACATTAATGGATACAATGTGTTATGGAGTGATGATGGGTACATGGAAGGTGGAGACGGGCCAGGTGATATGTAGGGGAGTGGTATTGACCATACAGAGAGTTCAGGTGAGAGAGGATTTTCTCCCATTAAATTTAGGAAACATTGATGTCATCCTGGTGATGAAGTGATTGAAGACCTTGAAGGACACCAAGGTCAACTAGGGGTATTGACGATGGACCTGGTGGTGGAAGGGAGAAAGGTACTGATCAGGGGAGAAGCATGGCTCTCCAAAGTCAATGTATCACTTAAAACCATAGTGAAGAGCATATAGGAGGTAGGGGAAGGTTATCTGGTGGAGCTACATAGGTTGGAGGGGATCAGATTGGAGGAGGGTAGGGACATTCCTCTTGCAGTGCAACCATTGATTCAGTAATTCAGTAAAGTTTTTCAGCCACCTCAGGGATTTCCACCACCAAGAGAGCAGGAGCATGGTATTACCTTGAGAGAATGTGTATCACTCATCAGTGTCAGGCCCTTCCGGGGGTGTAAGTGAGTTGAGCTGGTTTGTTATCCTGCTCGAGCTCGACTCAATAACGAGCTCGTGAGCCGAACTTATCGAGCCACTAGCTCGAGTTCGAGCTAGTTGAGGCTTGGCTTGTGAGTTCACGAGCCAACTCAAAATTATGCTCAAAATTAATTAATTAATTAAATTAATCAATAAAAATACTTTATTTTAAAAAAATAACAGTTTGAGATTTTCTGCTATTTATTAATGATATGGAAGCCTATATGACAGGTTCTTAAAAAAGAAGAATAAAAATTATACCTATCTTGGATCTTCAGTAATGATATGACTAACTTGACAACTTTTCATTAATATATGAGAGAAGTTTTCAAAAAGTAAGAATAAAAAACTACTAGTTATTTAAAAAAAAAAGCTACCGCAGGTTTATGTTTTCAAAAAAAAATCTATTGTTTCTACTTTTCGAAATATGGGACAAGCACAGGCGGCAAAATGAGAAATTGGGCGGGAAAAATGGAACAAATGCAAAATCTCGCACGAAATCGAGTAGCTCGCAAGACAGCTCGCACGAAATCGAGTAGCTCGCAAGACAGCTCGAGTTCGTTTATAGTGGGATGAGCTCGAGTTTGCCTTTTGAGCTTGACTAGGGGTGTCCATTCGGGTCAATGGGTCGGGTTCAGGTCGAACCTGACATGACCCGACCGTAAACGGGTTGACACTAATCCGACCCTGTTATGCAAACGGGTCAGGTTTGTCAACCCGAACCCGACCCGTGCGGGTTACCGGGTTGACCCGACCCGACCTGCGATATAAGTGAGGATCACGAAAAGCCGAAATCGAACTGGTCAGCGGCTCACGCTGGTGTGGGTGAGGCGCTGAGGCCAGCGGGTCATGCTGGTGCGGCCGTATGTGGCCATGCAAGCAAGGCAGAGCCGCAGAGGTCAGTGACTGATCGAGGAGGCGGACGTGACGCGAGGGTTAGCGGGGACGGGACAACCAGGCCAGCGACCAATCGCGGCAAGGTTGCTAGCTGCGCAGACGGCTTATCGAACCAATCGCAGAGCTAACGAGACCAATTGCGAAGACGGGAGGACTGAAGCAACGAGACCAATTGCGGAGCTGACGTTATGCAAGGCACATGCAGTCATGTTCCCAGGTCAACTCGGGTTGACTTCTGGTTGCCATTTAACCCAAACCCGACCCGTTTTTCAAACGGGTCAAAAATCCGAACCCAAACCCGAACCGTTTGCTAACCAGGTTGACCCAAACCTGGATTTTTTTTCGGGTCATCTCCGGGTTGGGTTTCGAGTCATGTCAAAAATTGACACCCCTAAGCTCGACTCGAGCTCGCTTTCTAACTGACGAGTCGAGCTTGATAGTGCTAAAACTCGACCCGACTCGTTTACAATCCTAGGCCCTACCACTATCCTCAATTTCAGAAGGATAAAATTGAGACATTGATTTGAGAGATGTTGGAAGCAGGGGTTATCATCCCAGTGTGAGCCCTTTTGCTAACCCAATATTACTGGTTAAGAAAAATGATGGGAGTTCGAGATTCTACATGGACTATAGAGCGGTGAATAAGGAAACTGTGTCAGACAAGTTTCTCATCCTAGTGATTGATGAGCTATTGGATGAGATGAGTGGGGTGGTTATTTTCACCCAGATAGATCTGAAGCTAGAGTATCATCAAATCAGAACGAAAAGGGAGGACTTGCCAAAAACTGCTTTCAGAACTCATTAAGGACATTATGAATTCCTAGTGATGTCTTTTGGCCTCACTAATGCTCTAGCCACTTTCAAGTCCCTCATGAACAAGGTCTTCCGACCCTATCTAAGGCGATTTGTGTTGGTATTTTTTGATGATATCCTAGTTTACAACAGTTCAGAGGAGCATTGGGAGCACTAGAGGAAAGTTTTAGAGGTGTTACAAGAGCACTAACGAGGGCCAATAGGAAGAAATGTTGTTTTGCACATGCCAGTGTGGAGTACTTAGGGCATGTAGTCTCTAAAGATGGGGTAGCAGCAGATTAAGCCAAAATTGAAGCTATATTTAGATGGTCATTGCCCAAGAATCTCAAGGAGCTGAGGGGATTCCTAGGCCTGATGGGCTACTACAGGAGGTTTGTGAAGGGGTATAGCACCATTGCATGGCCACTGACAAAACAGTTGAAGAATGATGGTTTCTTATAAGGGGAGGCGTCCACAACAGCTTTTGAGAGCTTAAAGAAGGCCATGACCATTATGCTGGTCTTGGCCCTACCAAATTTCACTCAAATCTTCATAATGGAGACAGATTCATAGGGTATGGATTAGGAGCAGTACTCATGCAGACCCATTGACCCATTGCCTACTTCAGCCAGGTGTTGACAACTAGAGTCAGGCTATAGTTAGTCTATGAAAGGGAATTGATGGCCATTGTGCTAGACATCCAAAAGTGGTGGCCCTATTTGTTTGGTCGACATTTCGTTGTCACAATGGACCAATGAAGCCTAAAGAACTTGTTGGAGCAAAGGATGGTGACAGAGGAGTACTAGAGATGGCGGTCAAAGTTATTAGGATATGACTTTGAAATTTAGTATAGGACGGGGATAGAGAACAAGGTTGTGGATGCCTTGTCTAGATGTATGGGAAGATGTAGACAATAGTAGCGTCGATACCACTGGAGCTAGACTGGGGGGGGGGGCTTAGGGGGGAGAGTGCATGGGATAAGGAGTTGGGAGGATTAGGGAAAACTTATTGAAGTATGGGACAAGCCACCCAGGCTATTCTTTAGAAGGTGAGAGGCTTTAGTACTAGAGGCGATTTGTACTGCCTAGGACATTTGTTCATATTTCACATTTGCTCTAGAAGTTCCATGGGAGTGCTATTGGGGGTCATTTAGGAGTGCAAAAGACGTACAGAAGACTCACCTCAGAGTTGTATTGGAAGGGGATGCACAAGGATGTGGAGAATTTGGTAGCAAATTATGAGGTCTGTTAGAGGAATAAGTTCATGGCCATGACTCCAGGAGAATTATTACAGCCCCTAGCTAGCTTTACCATATCGGGTGTGGAAGGAGGTTCCATGGATTTTATAGACGGGCTACCTCGATCTGAAGGCTTCACTATGATACTAGTGGTGATAGACAGGCTAAGAAAGTATGCTCATTTCATTCCCCTACGACATCCCTACATGGCCGTGACAGTGGCATCAGATGGACAGTTCTGAAGAGGAACACCACCTACCATTCACAGATCGATGGGCAGACAGAGGTGGTAAACATAAGCTTGGAGATATACCTACGATGCTTTGTGTAGGAAACCCCTTGGCCTTGGGCCAAGTGGTTAGCATGGACAGAGCATTGGTGCCAAGTGGTTAGCATGGACAGAGCATTGGTACAACACCTCATATCATTCTGCTTCTCAGATGACCCCATTCAAGATATTATGCGGGAGAGATCCACCTCACCTGATGCATTTTGGGCAGAGTCACTCCAGTTTCTTCAGTAGAAGCATACTTGGAGGGGAGGGATATGGTGTTGGAAGAATTGAAGAAGCATTTGTTGAGGGCTCAACAGATTATGAAGAAACAAGCGAATGAGCATAGGAAGGACATCCAGTATGTAATTGGTGAGAGGGTGTTCTTAAAGATAAGGCCCTACAGGCAAAGGATAGTCACTTCTAGAAGGAACGAGAAGTTGGCTCCAAGATATTTCGGCCCTTAAGAGATATTAGAGAAATTGGAGCAGTAGCATATCGTTTGAGATTGCCTACAATAGTCACCATTCATCCAATCTTTCATGTGTCACAGTTGAGGAGAACTTTGAGGGATCACAGAGCCAGTTCAAAGTTGTCAGCAACATGAATGAAGAGTTGGAAGTGGTATTGGAACCCCTGAAGCTACAAGGGGTATGCCAAGGAGAGGGAGGGGATTAAAGAAGTGTTGATCAAGTGGAAGGACCTTCCTGATTATGACGCTACATGGAAGCCCTACGAAAGGGTAAACATCAATTCCCCTCTTTCCACTTTGAGGACAAGGTGGTTCTTTGGGAGTGGGGTATTGATACGTTGGGACCGGTCCAGCAGTCTAACCTGCCCAACATGTGGGCCGGTGGCTCCTTTATTACATAAGGCGTCGGCCTGCGGAATTGCAGGAGCCAATTCCCACCCCCTTTGGGGTAGGGTCCACTACCTAGGGCTAATTATTGAGGGCTGTTTAGTCCTTTCATGTTATTTTTATATTTGCTTTAAGTAAGAATTTGTATTAGGGTTACAACATCTTTTTGTGGCAAATTTCTAAAGTTCTCTTGGGTGTCTTGGGCCTTAGCGGCGTCTAGAGAATTTTAGAGATATTGATCCTCCTCTCGAATAGAGGATCATTTGCATCTTGCTATTTATTTTCTTCTCCTAGCTATCTATAGTGTTTTTCTTATGTTTTTATCCATAAAAATCTAAAAATCTGTTTGGTTAATCCGCAAAATTTTTTATTTCAGCAACTATTTTTTTGTTTTCCTATTGTTTCCTATCAAGCTACTCCAACCATTTCAGGTATATGATGATTTCGTACATGTCTCTAAGAGTAAAGCCACTCATCCACCTGAGCATCCTCATCTCTACAACACTTTAACTTAATATTATGCTTCTCTTTTAATGGCCAACATTCTGCACCATAAAGCATTGCAAGTCTCACCACCATATTATAAAATTTTCTCTTAAGTTTGAAGGGGACTTTTCTATCACACAAGAAGCCTGATGCATTCCTCTACTTTAACCATCCAACTTGAATTCTACTGATAATATCCCCATTTCACCATCACTCTAAACAATAGACCCAAGATATCTAAAATATGTACTCTTATTAATGACTTGATCGCCCAAAGTCACAATCCCCCAACTAGATCTATTATTATTAAAATTACACTCCATATATTCAATTTTATATCTACTCAAATGAAAGCCCTTACTCTAAGGTTGACCTCCATAATTCAAGTTTACATTCAACTCCTCCTCTAGTCTTATGAACAAGAAGAATATCATCAACAAAAAGCATACATCAAGGTACAACCTCTTGCAAATATCTAGTGAGAACATCCATGACTAAAGCAAAAAAGAAATGGGCTTAAGGCTGACCCTTCATGTAATCCAACTGAAATGGGAAAATACTTGGTCAAACCATCTTGTATTTGAGCACAAGTAACAGCTCATGCATACATATCCTTAATAACTTGAATATAAGCATTATTAACCCCTTCCTTTTCTAGAACTTTCTATAACACTTCTCTTGGAACTTTATCATATGCTTTATCTAAATAAATAAATATCATATGTAGATCCTCCTTATTCTCTCTATACTTCTCCATCAAACCTCTCAATAAATGTATAGCTTCCATAGTAGGCCTACTCGGCATGAATCCAAATTGATTTTGAGAAATATTAGCATCACGCCGCAACCTATGTTCCATAACTCTCACCCATAGTTTTAAAGTATGACATATTAACTTAATTCCTCTATAATTCATTAATTCGCACAATCTTGTGCATTACCCTTATTCTTAAAAATATGAATCAACATATTCATTATCCACTCATCTGATATCTTTTTAGTCTTCAAAATAATATTAAAAAGTATTGTAAGCCAAGAAATCCATTCATCTCCTAAACATTTCCACGCCTCAATTAAAATATCATCAGGTCCAACAACTTTTCTACACATCATTTTCTTTGAAGACTCTCTAACTTCAATTTTACTAATACGCCGATAAAAACAAAAATATTTATTTTCATTTAGGATGCTAAGGTTACTAAAGTCAATCGTATTCTCACAATCTTCATTGAAAAGTTTAACAAAAAATCTCATCCATCTTTGTTGAATATCCTCTTTTAATAAAAACACTTTTTTTATCTTCATCCTTCATACACTTCATTTGAACTAAATCTTTACTACTCATATCCCTTTGTTTGGCTAACTTATACATATATCTTTTACCTTCCTTAGTATCTACTCTATTATATAAATTATTAAAAGCTAAATCTTTGCATCGCATATTGCAAATTTAAAAAGAAAAATATTTTCTAAGTCAATTTGTTCTAATAACATGGCAAATTCGCATGTGAAGATTTCATTACAGTCAATCAGAATTGATCTCAATCTGCACAAAACTGCAACTGAATGCCATTGTCAACATGGAACCTGATCAAATAAGATATTTGATTTAATTGATTTTAGAAAAAACAAAAACAGAACCAGTAATAAAAAAGTCGAAATTATGACTAATAATTTAACAACATAACCGATCCAACCAAATAAAATAAATTTGAATGGGTTTTTCGCTTTTATCCAAACAACGCATACCCCTAATTAAAAGACCAAAACAATGCATGCCTAATTGAGATCTCTTCTATGCCTGATGTCCATTAATCATAATTGGGATTGGTCCACTTGAAAACCAATCAAAAGCTACTGTTTCAGCAGCTGCAAAAGCTACAGCAGTATGATATGATCGTAACAGAAACTGGCATAAGAACAATCAACACAAAAATTAAAAGATATGATGCAATACTGCTGAAACAACTGGATCTAGCCATTCCCATTTAACTGAACCATCAATAAAGAACCAAGGTTGGAGCCCAGAACTACTTGGGCCTATTAAGGCCAAGAAACACATTTTCATGGCATAGTACAAAATCAGAGGGGAACCATTGAAGGGCCACTAGAATATGGGTTACGTGAGTAAGTTTTTAATGTAAAAGCTAAAAAGAGAGATAACAGAGAGCAGCAAACCAAGGTCCCTCAACAAAAATGCAGTTAGCTGACCCTGGAAATTTGCTCGAGTTTCCGTACCATATTCTATAGCTGGTAGGCGTATGTGAGATATATACAACTTGGAAACTTGACTGGATCAATAACTCAATTGCTTGCCTTTTCATTGCCTTCTAAGTCCAGTTCACCTTCATAACGTCCATCATTAGCTTCATCCCTGCACCGTTTTCTTGTACTGAAAGGCTTGTCACACTCCACTGACCCATTTATTTTCTCTGTCAAGTTTCCTTCTACTTGATTAGCGTCTTCATTTCCTGCTGCTTGCTTATTTTCTTCAATTGAATTAGCTTTTGTAGCAATGGCTTCACGGTCCGACATTGCAGAACAGCCTGACTCTGCGCCCTTGGCCAACACGCCATTTGCAGTTGGCTTTGCTACTGGACTGACAGAAGATATCAATGATAGTATGTCTGGCTTAGCGTCAACTCTGACCCATCTATTCCCTGACCAGTCATTAGAAATTCTAACATTTTTTCTTTGACAAGATAGGAAGAAATCTTCACCTAAAAAAAAAATCCATCATTTCTTCAGCAACAGTTGTGTCCGGTCTGAATAAGCTTCTTAAGAGAAATTGGGACAGCAGAAAAAAGTCAAGTTGAAATATTCCCTGGTTTCTAACTCTCCTATGTCAATGCTTTAAATTATCTTGCATCTATGTTATAGACTTATAGTTACGTGCATAATGATAGATCCCCGGTTATGAGAAAAAAGTTTAAAGGATGCATATCATGAGCATTTGAAAGATTGCTGAATATTTGCAAGAATTATATCATAACAAATAAAGAAAATTGGAAAAGGCATAACATGCAATATGAATTAGCAATTAGCCTTAATCTAAATATTTCGAATGTTTCTCAAGCATTCATTCCCATTTATAGCTGCATATGGTGTTATTTTAGGCCTGGTTTGGTGGGACTTTTTTTACTGCTTTTTCAATTTTAAAATGGTAAAATAAATTAAATTTGTGTTTGGAAGAACTATTTTTGCCAAAACACATAAATAACTCCATTTTCACTTAAAACATCATAGTTATTCATCAACCACTTTCTCAGGATGGCCGCATTTAACCATTTGCGAAAATTCCAAAGTACACTCACACGTCCACACAATACCTTACCACGTCTCTCGAGTCATCTTCTTTGTCCCCACATCGTCAATCAATTCTAGCAGAGCTTCCCTTTCCCTTCCAGTGGTGTTGGTGGTGGAGCATGTAGCGGCGGAGATGTCGAAGATGGTGAGGAATAAGAGAAGCAGGGAGAGTTAAGCAATCACAGTACATTGTCAAAAGGGCTTAAGCGACCCTAATTAGGAGGCTGTAATTTGGGTCTACCAAATAGGCACACTGCGGCATGAGAAAGAGAGATAGCGAGAGAGATTCTATCCACTAATTCTTTCTGGTCTCCCTTGTCCATAATCATTCTGGCACCTAAATAAACCGGCAAATAGCTCATAGAAAATCTTATTGGGTTAGCTTCAATGTACAAGAATTTGGTGCTTTTATTTTCTTCATTAGGTGGGCCTATCGATGGAAGCATCTTAGCTGGGATTTGCCAATAAGAGACAGAATAGGAGACCTTATATTAAAGGATTCATGGTGTCA
This sequence comes from Dendrobium nobile, assembly GCA_022539455.1. Taxonomy (NCBI): domain Eukaryota; kingdom Viridiplantae; phylum Streptophyta; class Magnoliopsida; order Asparagales; family Orchidaceae; genus Dendrobium; species Dendrobium nobile. The sequence continues at coordinate 59,958,175 of CM039722.1, read as the reverse complement.
TGCCACAATGGATAGCGGTTGTAGGCTTAGACCACTTATGACCAACATCTTCGATCAACATTCGTATTATTTGTTAAGAGTTTATTTTCATGTACGACTAGTTATTTATATTGAAGCATACAATGATGTTTGTTATTTGTATTTGATAGTCATGGTGTAATGATATTGTCATTATGAACTTCGACCTTTCAATAATCACCTTGTTTTACAATTTGAATTTATTGACAAGGTTTAAAAAAAATAATTGAAATAATTAATGCAAATCTATATGTAAAGAAAAAATTAAAAATAGTAATTATAATCATTAAGTAATAGATTTACTTTTAATGTACTAGTATTAAAATTATTTTGGAAGTAATGATAATATAAATAACATTTTTAAAAAATTTTACATATATGTTATAATTTTTTTTAACAGTTAAAAAAATTACATACACTTAATTTTGATATATGGGCAATTCAGACATTTATAGTCAAAGCGTTAAAGCTGATAACCAAACCAAACAATTAATATATGCTTTTAGATCTCAGCAAGCACAAAATAAAGCAATTTAACTAAATAGCATTATGCTCATAACTCCATGTCTCCATTATTCAAACAGCTTTTCAGATAATTCATTTTCTTCACAACTGTTTCAAAACAAACTTTTACAGCAGCAACAATTAAACAAAACTAGGCATTAGTTACCTCTGAAGATGGAAATTATATATGCGATCGGGAAAGAGCAAGAAGAGTTGGAACTTGCAACAATCAAGTGATGACACTTCGTTTCATGTGCAATAACCAGAACATAAAGATCATAAATTTTAACTCATAGACGAAATAAAAGAAGATAGGGGGAAATGCATTTGCGAAATAATCAATGTGGATGGGTTCAAAAAAAGCTTGGCATTCACAGATAGCTCATGTTCAGCTCACTAAAAAGCTCTTGTTTGACTTGTTCATTAAGTGAGCTTATAATAAACAATTATTTTGAACTCATTTTCTTAACAACGTTATTCAATTGTGTTCAACCCTCTCTCTCTCTCTCTCTCTCTCTCTCTCTCTCTCTCTCTCTCTCTCTCTCTCTCTCTCTCTCTATATATATATATATATACTCTCTCTCTCTCTCTCTCTCTCTCTCTCTCTCTCTCTCTCTCTCTCTCTCTCTCTCTCTCTCTCTCTCTCTCTCTCTCTCTCTATATATATATATATATATATATATATATATATATTATTAATTGGTTAATATATACAAGTAAAATGACTCAATCTTATTTGGCTCATTATTTTTATTTCATTTATTCAACATTCGCTTGAATTCAAAAGAGTCAAACACAAATACGATGTTCAAGAACAATTTCAAACACAAGCTAATTTCGAGCAAATGAAAATGCAAACGAACTGAACACGAATAACTAAAAAGCTAGCTTAAGCTACGCTCATTTGCACAGGTACTAAGAGAAGGATAAATCTAATAGAACATCTTGAGGTAATGGAGATTACAATGTGAGAAGGGAAAAAATGGGGAGAGGAGATCAAGGGAGAAACCAATTAGAAGTTAAAAAATGGCAAGAGAAAGTTGATTCAATATTCATTCATAAAATCTTTTTTAAATACAAACTTAAGGCATTCTTATATAGAGTATGCTTTAATAAATACCCAAAATATATCAAATTAATAAAACAAGACGTAATGTGTCCTAATTGTACATTTGCATAAGCAACATGATTAATACATGCATAAAATTAAATTGAAACAGCTAAAAAATGACGACCAAGATTATCCTAAATCATTTGATCGTGATGATCATATATCATTACACCAGAGTCGAAAGAAACTCTTATATGAAAAAATAGAAGATAGAAGTCATCTTAGTAAAGGAGTCTGATAGGTACCACTTGAATATTCCAAGTGATTCCTATCGGATCTTCGCCAAGACACAAATATTCCGCTGTTTTCAATAGAAAACAGCCACCAATAGTAGAAAAACTGAGAAAGTAGGAAGACAACGTTGGAAAAAACAATAGCAACAATGGTATTCCACTAGTAGACGATCAAAACAAAAGTAAGATACAATGTTCTTCAATTCGAGAGGAAGAACAACTCTCCTACAATCTCCGGCAACGCCAAGAGCCCAAGCAAGAAAACCTAGAACACAAAACTTCTTTCAAAAAACCAGATGATCCTAATCCCCCTCATAACTCTCAATTAATACAATCTAATTCAAAATAAAAGTAAAAGGACTTCTCTACCCTTCTCCCTCCAAAAACACTTAAACCATGTTTGAATTCCGAGTGGACCCCACCCCCGCCCCTTTTCCTTCTTCCGCCAGTTCTCTGGCCCGTCTCCGCCTGGAGAAAACCCGGACCGGCTGGGCCGGTCCAGGTTGAGCCGGTCCATGCTGGACCGGCATAACATTACCCCCCTCCCAAAGTACCACCTTGTCCTCAAGGTGGAAGGCAGGAAACTGCACTGCAATCCTCACCAATGGCTCCCATGTGGCTTCGTAATCTGGGAGGCCGCTCCATCTAATCTTCACTTCCTTTTCCCCTTTTTCATTGATGCGCACTCCTTCGACTGCTAGGGGCTCCAATGTCACTTCCATGTCCTCCCTCAATGTGCTGGGCAGCTCTGGGCTTACTGCATGCTCCCCCACCACTTTCCTCAACTGTGATACATGGAAAACGGGGTGTATTCTGGCTGTTGGAGGAAGCCTCAATCTGTATGCCACCTCCCCGATTTTCTCCTCCACTTCGAAAGGGCCAAAATATCTTGCTGCTAGCTTCTCATTTCTCCTTTGGGCTATAGTCCTCTGCCTGTATGGTCGGAGCTTCAAGTAGACCTTGTCTCCAACTCCAAATTGTATATCCCTCCTTTTACTGTCTGCCTGTTTCTTCATAATCTGTTGGGCTCTGAGAAGATGCCTCTTGAGGTCTTCCAACACTTGATCTCTTTCCTTCAGATGCTGATCCACTGCCGATACTGGAGTACTCCCATGGCCGTAATATACCAGGTGTGGGGGGTCTCTTCCATATAACACCTTGAAAGGTGTCATCTTGGTAGCCGAATGAGAGGAGGTGTTGTACCAGTATTCTGCCCAGGCCAGCCATTTGGCCCACTGCTTCGGTGTCTCAGACACAAAGCATCTCAAGTATGTCTCCAAGCTTCTATTCACCACCTCCGTCTGCCCATCAGTCTGTGGGTGGTATGCTGTGCTCCTCTTCAATACTGTGCCCTGCATCCTAAATAACTCCCTCCAAAAATGGCTCAGGAACACCTTGTCCCTATCTGAGACAATAGACTCTGGTATCCCATGCAGGCGGACTATCTCTCTCACAAAGGCTGTTGCTACTGATACTGCAGTGTATGGGTGTCTCAAGGGGATGAAATGAGCATATTTGCTCAATCTGTCAACCACTACAAATATGACCGTGTACCCTTCTGATTTTGGAAGCCCATCAATAAAATCCATAGTAATCTCTTCCCAAACCTTCTCTGGTAGGGCCAGAGGCTGTAGTAATCCCCCTGGTGCCATCGTCATGTACTTGTTCCGCTGGCAGGTGTCACACTTAGCCACCATCTCCTCTATGTCTTTCCTCATCCCTTTCCAGTACAATTCAGCAGCAATTCGGCTATAAGTTTTCTGTACTCCTGAATGCCCTCCTATGGCACTCCCATGAAACTCCTGTAGCAGTTGGGGAATGTGAATGGAGGACCTAGGGATCACACTCCTTCCCTGATAGTACAATCTTTCTCCCACCACTGAGTATCCTGGGTGGCTGTTTTCATCTGATAGCACATCTTCTTTGATTCTCCTTAGCTCCTCATTCTGGATGCTCTCCTCTTTGATGGCTCCCCAATCTATCAGAACAGGTACTGATACCGCCATCCCCTGGAACTCCTCCATACAGCGTGATAAGGCATCCGCTGCCTTATTCTCTAGCCCTGGCCGATAGTGGATCTCAAAATCATATCCCAACAGCTTGGATAACCACCTCTGATGCTCCTCTGTGACCATCCTCTGCTCCAACAAGTACTTCAGGCTTCTCTGATCGGTTCTGACAATAAAGTGTCTGCCTAAAAGATAAGGTCTCCACTTTTGGATGGCCAGTACAATAGCCATCAGCTCTCTTTCGTATACCGACTTCAGCCTAGCCCGGGACGACAGTATCTGACTGAAGTAAGCTATGGCTCTATGGTTCTGCATCAACACTGCTCCCAATCCATAACCTGAAGCATCTGTCTCCAACACAAACACCTGATTGAAGTCTGGCAGAGCAAGCACTGGCACCGTCGTCATGGCCTTCTTCAGCTTCTCAAAAGCCTCAGAAGCTGCTTCCCCCCATAGAAAATTATCCTTCTTTAGCAGCTCTGTCAGTGGTCCTGCTATGGTGCTGTATCCTCTCACGAACCTCCTGTAGTAGCCGGTCAGTCCCAAAAATCCTCTGAGCCCCTTCAAGGTCTTGGGTTGAGGCCAGGCCAGCATTGCCTCTATCTTGGACTGATCTGCAGCCACTCCTTCTTGGGATATCACGTGTCCCAGATACTCCACTTGTGCCTGAGCAAAGTCGCACTTCTTGAAATTGGCCTTCAGCTGGTGCTCCCTCAGCACCCCCAACACCACTCTCAGGTGCTCCAGGTGTTCCTCCTCAGTCCTGCTATAGATGAGAATGTCATCAAAAAATACCAACACAAACCTGCGAAGGTGTGGCCTGAAAATCCGGTTCATCAATGCCTGGAATGTAGCTGGTGCATTGGTGAGGCCAAAAGGCATCACCAGAAACTCGTAGTGGCCTTCATGAGTCCTGAAGGCTGTCTTCTGCACATCTTCCTTCCTCATCTTGATCTGATGATAGCCTGACTTCAGATCAATCTTGGTGAACAAAGCAGCTCCATGTAGCTCATCCATCAACTCGTCAATCACCGGGATGGGAAACTTATCAGGCACTGTCTCTTTGTTGAGAGCTCTGTAGTCAACACAGAACCTCCAACTCCCATCCTTCTTTTTCACCAGCAGAACTGGGCTAGAGAAAGGGCTCACACTGGGCTGAATGATCCCCCCTTCTAGCATTTCCCCCACCAATTTCTCAATCTCATCCTTTTGCACCTGAGGGTATCTGTAAGGCCTCACACTGATAGGGGAAACTCCCTCTTTCAGGATGATCTGATGCTCCCGCTCTCTGTCAGGTGGGAGTCCCACCGGAGGTTGGAACACATCCTCGAACTCCTGTAAAAAGGGCTGGACCAACGCAGGAATGGGTTTTTCTTCCCCCTCCTGTTGATCCCCCAAGCTCTGCAATTCCACCAGGAAACCTCCTCCTTCCTCATGGATAATTTTCACCATCGACCTGAGTGACACTCCAGCTCTGGACAACCCTGGTTCCCCCCTCAGTTTCACCCTCTTGCCTTCTACCATCAGTTCCATCACCATGGTTCCCCAGTTCACCTTGGTTTCACCCAAGGTCTGTAGCCATTTCATGCCCAAAATGACATCGGTGCTACCCAACCTCAGGGGTAGGAAATCCTCCACCACCCTGATCTCCTGTAGGCTCATCTCCACTCCTTTGCAGATCCCCGTGCTAGACTCAATCTTTCCTGTCCCCATCATCACCCCATAACTGCCTGTCTCAGTAGGCTCCATCCCCAGCTCCTCCGCCACCTGAGTGGATATGAAATTGTGGGTTGCCCCACTATCGATCAGTACTACTACCTCCCTCCCCTGGATCTTCCCCTTCACCTTCATGGTATGACTAGGAGTAAATCCCATCACTGAATTGAGGGATACCTCGGCCACCTCCAACTGGGGGTCACTCTGTTCCTCATCAGAGTCATCACCCTCCTCAGGCGCCTCGTCTATATAGACGGTGAGAGCCCGAAGAGCGCGATCCTTGCATCTGTGCCCTGGAACAAACTTCTCCTCACATCTGAAACAAAGGCCCTTGGCCCTCTTCTCCTGCATCTCCTCCTCAGTCAATTTCTTGAAACTTCCTGCAGTTCTAGTCACTCCGCTCTTCTCCTTTCCACTCTCTCTAGGGACACTAGGGCTTGGCCCTTTTGGAGCCAAGTAAGTGGTAGTGGTCCTGGTGGGACCTCCTGAGTGGTTGTTCCTCCACGAGCGGGCGTTGGTCTTCTGGTTCTCCACCAACTGAGCTAACTCCATCGCTTCCCTCAGATCTCTTGGTCTCATGACCTTCACTGCATCTCTGATCTCGGGTTTGAGACCCTTCATAAAGTTCCCCCCCAACGTACTGTTTGATAGGCCCTCCATGTCTCCCACCAAGCTCTCGAATTTCTTCCTGTATTCCTCCACTGTTCCCTCCTGAGTGAGGGCATAGAACTGCTCGGAGATCTCCCATGGGCTGCTCCCCCTGAATCTCTCCCTGATAGCTTCCTTGAAGTCCCTCCAAGTCCTCACTGGATCCCACTTATCCATGTACTTGAACCAGGCAAAAGCCGCCCCTTCCAAGCACATACTAGCCGCCATCAATCTCTCCTCCTCCATCAGGCCATTTACTGCAAAATACCTCTCCACCTTGTGGATCCACTCATCCACATTCCCCTCTTCGAAAACTGGCATTTTCAGCTTTCTGGCCCTCGTGTCCACCCCGTATGCCCTATTCCCCCCATGGCCTCCTCTGTCCCAGGCAATGGGATCTTCCCAAGTTCCTCTCTCTCCATATCGGGGCTCATCATCCCTCCTCGGCCGTCGATAGCCATCTTCCCCTCGTGCCCCGCCATGGTGGTTATGGATCCCCCATGGCCGGTCCACTGGGTCGGGCCTCCGACGATGCCAATCATCCTCTCTTTCTTCCCGCCTGATGGACTCTCGATGCAGCATTCTTCCGTTGCTACCAAGCAGTTCCACCTCCTCTTCCCCTTCCGGCTTTGCCTTCTCCTTGCCCTTGCTCCCACTACCTTCTCCTCTTTCCTCCGCTGGCACAGCTCTTGCTTGCCCTTCCAACAACTTTTTCATCATCTCCTCCAATGCTATGAATTTCCCTTCCATATTCTCACTCAACGTCGCCATCTTTTCTTCCAGATCCGCCTTAAATTGACCCACTTCGGTCTCCAAGACTTCTACACGTTTAGATGCCATGGGAACCACGAAATGGTCACCGGATCTCTCCCGATCAGCAAAAATCTGCTGCGAAACAGTGGAAAACAGCCCCCCACCGTCCGGATCTTCGCTCTGATACCAATTTGATAGGTACCACTTGAATATTCCAAGTGATTCCTATCGGATCTTCGCCAAGACACAAATATTCCGCTGTTTTCAATAGAAAACAGCCACCAATAGTAGAAAAACTGAGAAAGTAGGAAGACAACGTTGGAAAAAACAATAGCAACAATGGTATTCCACTAGTAGACGATCAAAACAAAAGTAAGATACAATGTTCTTCAATTCGAGAGGAAGAACAACTCTCCTACAATCTCCGGCAACGCCAAGAGCCCAAGCAAGAAAACCTAGAACACAAAACTTCTTTCAAAAAACCAGATGATCCTAATCCCCCTCATAACTCTCAATTAATACAATCTAATTCAAAATAAAAGTAAAAGGACTTCTCTACCCTTCCTTCTCCCTCCAAAAACACTTAAACCATGTTTGAATTCCGAGTGGACCCCACCCCCGCCCCTTTTCCTTCTTCCGCCAGTTCTCTGGCCCGTCTCCGCCTGGAGAAAACCCGGACCGGCTGGGCCGGTCCAGGTTGAGCCGGTCCATGCTGGACCGGCATAACAGAGTCATAACTGGAGCACAAGTCTCCTAAACAACAAATAGCAATAGCAATATGAACAATTGTGTAAGAGGATTTGGGGGCTCTGGCTCAACATGTTGATATACATCATGAATCAAATCAATAATCTAGGCGAGCAACCCATGACAACATAGCTGTGATGAAACATTCAATGATATAGGCAAGTAAGTATCATCTTTGCATAACAATCCCAACTAGAGGAGAACAGAACTCCATAGTTCACAATTTTCGTTAAGCGCCTAATGACAATATGAGGTAGAAGCAATGAAAAGAAACCTTGTAAAAGAGGGAAAAAGCATATGAAGCAGGAAACAACATATATCAAGGGTTGTCAAAAAGCTCATGTTTCACAAACCATATGTGTTCCGCTTACTAAGAAGCTTGTGTTCAATTTATTCTTAAAGCGAGCTGATATTAAACTATTTTTAGCTTGTTTTCTTAACCGATCGGACATAAAAATAGCCTTGTTCAATCGTGTTCAACTCATCATTCTCTCTATCGATATATATATATATTCATATTAATTAATTGGTTAGTAGATAAATAGAATGATTGATGTTTGGCTTGAAGTTGAACGAATTGAGCACATACACGATTTCATAAATAATTTCAAACAAACAAAACTATAACGAAAAAATAGAAGCATATGACAAGCTAGCTCACGCTCGACTCATTTATACCTCTACCTATATCTCCATCTATAATGCTCAATGAGAACATAAGCTCAATGTTGGGTGCATGGACAAGGTCGAAATGGAAGAAGCACAATAAAAAATTTGAGGGAGAGCAGCTGCGTGGATGCAAGATGTGGAATGAATGAGGAATCATTTGACTCTATAACACCTAGATATCACTTTATCTTATAATAATATTGACTAATTATTGTTTATTTCACATCCACTAAAATTGAATATCACATGCTCGATCTTTAAGAGACAAACTAAGAGAAATCAAATTTTCAATCCTTTTTTTAAAGAATGATTACCAACAAATGTTGCTAAATCAGAACATAAGCTGGCCTAATACTAACATATATTAACCACTATTACAATATAATTATGATCTTTTAAATTCTTTATTAGAATATTCTCTCATGTAGTCATGTAAACACCCTTTTGAACTAGTGATGTTAAAACCAGATCACATACATCAAGGTTCAAATAGTTGGACCAAGAATGGTCGCTTGTCTAGTTAAAGGAATTCTATAAACTAGGCTCCCATTTGATGCAGAGTATCTAACACGAATCTAACATGCAATATAAGTATAAATGAAACCATATAATATAACAAACATATAATTTCAAAAGACAAACTATCAATCTTAAAATACTATTTACTACTATCAATGAAAAAAAAAAGATAAAATTTAATTCAAATGAAAATTTTACAAGCAACTAGAAATTAATGCAAGAAAGTTGAAGATCATGAAAACCATGCAAACAACCAAAATTCCATGCAAAGAAAGAAAAACATGTTATGGAAAGTCTGAGAAAATTCAATCACACTTTCCACCCATAATGAAAAAATAATTCAAAGGGGAAGAAGAGAAGAAAGAGTACAACATCACCGAAGAGCAGCAACATGTACATGGAAAGAGCCTCAACCTTGATTTTCAAGTGCCATACTTGATCAAGAAACTTAATCTTAAAAGGAGAAAACTTGGTACATCCAAAACAATTTAATTCTTCACATGATTGCTTTCTCTACATGTCTTAGATCTATTAATAATCTTCATCAAATAACAAAATAAGTTTATTAAAAAATTTTCAAAGGAGTTGTAGAGGATCATACCGAATGAACCATAACCCCCTCTCTACATGCCTTAGATCCTTATTTATAATCTTCATAAAAAAAACAAAATAAGTTCATTTAAAAAAAAATCAAGGAAGGAATCGCAAAGGATCTTCAGAATAAAATGGCAATACAAACATATAAATGCATACTTTTACTGACTCCACTAAATGGTTAGAACCAAATATCAAAATTAAAATCTAATTTTAATTTTCAAAATTCTAATTTCAAATTGGTGGTTGTAACAGAAGTATTTTGCATGTGAAATTCACATCAGCATTCCCCATTAATCTTAAGATAAATTATAATATGTTAAAAGCCAATCTTTCTATAGAAATGAACCAAATTGTATTCCATGAATCCCACTACATTTGTCCAATAACTTCCACCTTTGGGCTTGTTCTTAATCACCCCCACACCTCAAACAGATTGAACTAACAATTTCACCTTAATTAAAAAGCTATAGCTCATCATTCTCACTAATAAAACCAGCTCAATGTCCCGTAAAAGTACTTTTTTGAACTCACGATCAATCATGTTATACAAGAAAAAACTTGCCACTAGCCGGTGGCAAGGGCTTCAATATACTATATTATATTTCTTGGGAAAAAAATTGGGTGGATATCTTGATCAAAAGACAAGTTTTGGTTGGGATATTCTCGCCCCAATCTTTTTCCTATTTCTTACTCCCTTGCTGCAATTGATAGCTACCTGCATTTGTTGGAAATTCCTCTGGGAAGTAAAACATCTCAACAGTGTAATTCCATGTACGCTAGCAATATTCAACGAAGGAAGAGGACGTGTGCCTCATGCCTCCATAAAAAGACTCTAGCACACATGCAATTTTCTTTTTTACCAACTCATCATTCTACTTGACTAAGTGTGTCATACTGAACCACTTCTTCTTTATGCTTTATGGAAAACAAAGTTCTTTTAGAATAATAGAGTAAAAGTTCCAAGATAGTTCATCACTAAGCAGAATAAACTGTCCATTCTTCTAAAACCAAATCTCAGTAGAAGTTACATAGTAGAAGCAAGGTCTCGTTGAAACTACACAAGATTGCCTTTTTAAGTTTTGATTCAACAGTCAAACTATGTGTCAGCGTGAGTTCACAGCCAGCATGGTTTCTATTCTCTAGAAATATTTTAGAACATTCGAGAAAAAGAGTCCTTTCAATTTTGCAAACAGTGTTTATTGTGTAAAAGTTAAGTTACACGGCAAAGAAAATCCTGGAAGAATTCATGTAGCATGGTAGTTCTGAAAGCTTGGCGAGTAGTGAACCAGTGATCATTAGATCACTCACACTAAGAGCACTCTTTCATCTATTAAGAAACAAAAATAGCATGGAATCATGCAGTTCACAGTACCAACGGTGAAAGACAAGATATGAGAAAAATTAAGGTGGAGAGAAACAAATCAATATAGCAAATGTAAAAAATTCATACCAGGAACATATACTTGCAAGCTATCATCTCCACAGCATTCCATTCCAATAACAACCCCCTCCCACCAGCCATCATTCCACCATGCATCCACTGCTGTTCCAATCTGCAAGGCAGCATCCTCAGGTATATAATTACACTCAGGACATGGCCTAATTGTAAAACGGCCTGAAAGCCTCATGCCCAATTTGTCAGGAGCAGCCACTTTGAAAGCAGGTACCCATTCCTACAAAAAAAAAACTAACACTCAGAAAGAATACAAGTATCTATCAATCTAACAAAGCTTCATTATCAACTAAATTTCTTTAAAAAAAGGGAAAAAAAAAGAATTTATAGCAATCAGCATAGTTAGATGTCTGATAAAAATTATTGACAGGAATGTTTCCACGTATTTTTGTAAAGAATAATAATATATGCGTAGAACCAATAGATCAAGCATGTGGCTGACATATATTGGTGACCCACAGCATAAGTAACCTGTAAACATCCACTGGTTAGTAGTTCCATACATTGCCAGGGCTCTCATTAATTGAAAAGTATTGCAACTGTTTCTCCTAATTTGTAAAGAAGAAATATTAAAACAATTGAATGCAGGTTCAGATTAGATTGGCAGTTCCGGTCTATAATAGATAAATGCAAATCTGCATAAATATTTAGAACTTATACCAAAAAGTAAAAATAAAAACAGACCTATAACTGCTGCTGTATAGACAAGCTATAGTTTTAGCGATCATTTTCTTTCATGTTATACATTAAGCTAGTTATGTGTCTTGCACTAAAATGAGAATGTCATTATCTCGTACCTCTAAGTTCCCACAATCATCCTCATTCTGCACATTGTCATATCGGACCTTCAATCTCATTTGACTTGCTCTTAAAACAGTACATTTAAACCAGCAGCCTCTGATGCCACTATCTTGGCATAGTAGCTCAATCTTCTCATCCGCTTTGTAGGGAGGTTTTGGCAGATTACGTGGTCCTATAAACTTCACTGACAGAGGTCTTCTCATGGTCAGATCACATCCCAAGTTATGACATGCTGGCCAGAGTTTTCTCATTTCGTTTCTGTCACTGGACATTTTAATATCCAAATGGTCCTTCAAAATCCTCTGATGGCTCTTGACAAATGTCATTCTCTTTGATCCAACATGTTTTATATCACAGGCATTGCGGAATTGCTGCTCCCCAGAAAAAGAACAGATATCCAAGGATGAAAGAACAGGCTGATTAAAATATCCACCCAGAGATGTTAGATCAAAGAATTTGAATTTTTTTTTGTTATATTGCCTAAAGCATAAACGCAGACCACAGGAAGACGAATAAGGAGATGTTGCTGAACACTTCTCATAATGTTCAGGAGTTAAAATAGTAGCAACATCATCAACACACTCGGCACTTATGACCTGCGAGTAAGGAGTTATGAAGACTTCATTAGGGTGTGGAGCTGGCGGTGGTATTGTACAATCAAATTCTTGGTCCTGGTGAAACCAGCGCACTTTCACTTTCTTTTGTCCTTTCTTATCTTCATACATATCTTCTAGATAAGCAAGATAGCGAGTTTCTTCCTCTGACATGACAAGAACAAAAGAATGGGCCTGCATTAAAAACAAAATAGTTTATTCTAAAGAGTATTTCAAAAAATCAATAACTAAATAAGCTGACGCTTACAAAAATGGTTGTCCCATTGCGATAAAATGCTTGGTAATGCTTAAGTTGTTTGCCACAGATCCAGGAAATTCCAAACCACGTGATCTCTGAGTGTTGGCCTTTCAAGCTCCTGCCAAGATCCTGGAATGTAAATTGGAAAAATGATTTATTCAAGTAGGATTCAAAATAACAAAGATTTTCTCGTCAATCAAATACCATATGCTTATGCACGAAGCCTCCTGAATCCTTAACTCCATTACTTGTGATCTTAGCACCCAAAGAGTTTGCTGGACCATTTTTCAGTGCTCCTGCAATTAAAATTGTAACACTATTGAGACATCCATTCTTATGGGAAAGACTGGTAATGAAATTACAATAATAGAACAGCTTCAGAATGGGATAACTTTTAATATATTGTCCGAAAAAGATTAAGAGATAATACTATCAATAAATGCCAACTCCTGGAGAATTAGTGAAATTAGGAGCATGAAATGTAAGACAAATGAACCTATAGCTTTCACAAAACTCCATTTTTTTATATAACATCTATACTATTTTGCAATACAACCAGATACAAAATAATCATGGGTCCCCCATTAGTAAAAACAATCTCATTAAAGAACAATGCATGATATGTCAAGTAGATAACTATTGCCTATGTCACTCTAACTCGTAATCACCTATTAAAAATTTATCGGTTTAGCACAAGAAACAACATAAATGAATCAATTAATCAATTGGTGGCATAGTATATGGGAGGCCTTTAAAATACAGTATACAAAAAGCTCAAAACAAACTACATTTGGTCCTGTTGCAAGTGGTGAATCTAGCATAAGAGGCAGATTCTCTGTTAAGTCATCATTCCCATGGTTTCTCATATTGAAAGGAGTTACTCATCCAAATAACAAAGCTCAATTGCCCAATCTCAATCCCAAGTACTTCTCTCTTAAATCCCATGCTCATAAGCTGCAACCCCCACCATAACTCAAGATGAATCAGCAATATGCTTCACCTGCGCATGAGAATCCGTATGCCAAGCCAAACACCTTAAGTATTTTCATTGTTTCCAATCAAGGCACAAATCAAATGAGTGCCCAACTCGCAAACAATTTCAACTTGCCAAGAGAGGCCAAGATGGGTCCTATACCAAAGACAATGCCACAATTGATGATTAAGTAGAAGAACTCAAGGCGATGAACAGAACGTCATCACTTGCATTATTTCAAAGATTCTTATCGTGCCTCGAGAACCCACTTTAACAAAATCTCACGCCATATTCCACACCAGTTGTATGACTAATGGCAAAGTATGCGAACTACTGATAAATAGCAATTGCACTGCTCTAGAACTGTAGTTAGAGCACTGAATATGAAAGCAACCAAGCATCCCCACACCTATAAGATCAATTTGGTTCAGGGTTAAAATTTTGATTATAGATATGTGTTGGATAACCTTCTCTATTGGCAAACACTTCTTGTACAAAGTATCATAAGAGGTTATCAAAATATGAGGAATGTATGTCACCTCGTACTTGATCGCCCTTGGAAATTAATTATGAGAGCAACATATGACTGTCGGGCTAAATGTTTACTTGTTTGAGTGGAAAGGGAAGAAGTTCACAGTATCCAAATCCAAAAGCTCACAGGATCACACAAAATATCGGCATTTATAATGGTATTAGGTCAATCCCTGCCAGAAACCCAGAAAGAAACTAATTCTTTATTTGCTCTAATTGTTATAAACTTATAATAGAAGAAGGCAATGTCATAACGTGTCATAACTCTATTGGAAATTTTTTTGGTTATTTGGCCAACTGACCTGCCAATGGGAATGATGTCACTCAAGAAAGTACAACATCAAATTGAATTCCATCATAGCAGCTTTTTGCCTAATCTCCCACACTATAAAATGAGCATGATCAAGCACAAGTTATTGCAAGACATAGTCCATGCGCCATGCCTACATCACTTGCCCTCAAATGAACTGATCAAGCACAATACAATGTCAGATTGAATTCCATCCTAACAGCTCTTTGCCTAATCTCTCACACTATAAAATGAGTCTGATCAATCACAATTTATTGCAAGAAGATAAGATAAGACATATGTGTGTGGAGAACAAGACAATTAATAAAATTAAAGTAAAATATCCCACCTCAAAGATATGCTCAACAAGCTTACGAGTTCCCAAGTCTTACACAAAACTTGACATGCTCGGCAGTTACCACCAAATCCAAATTAATCCCAATAATGAGTGGAAAACTACATTTTAAATGAGCAAATGGCTTTATGAATTGAAGGTAATGCTTTTCGAGCGATACAACACACTAAGCACGTTCATACAACTCATGACCAATGCACTTAAGCCTCTCTTAAACTCCTAGTGTCGGTTATTCCGACAACATTCTTATATTTGAACCATCGCAAACTGCTCATTTCAAACATTTTGAACAAATTTTCCCCATGCTCCACATTCACCACTTCAACATAAGCAAATGCGAGTTCGAAACCACAGCAGTGCATGTATTAGGATTCATTATTAGTTCCAATGGTGTCCATGTAGATCCTAGAAAAGCTACAGCACTTTCAGACTTTCAGACTAACCGCCTCCTAGTTTTGACACTAAAACAAGAAGCTTCCACAACCTAGCCAGTTTCTCCAAGTGATTCATTCGTGGGTTTAGCATTTTAAAGGCATATTACAAACTGCATTAAGTTAAAGCAATTTTCCTAGACTGATGAATAATAATGTTGCTTTAACACTATCAAGTATAAGTTGAGTTCCGCCCAAGTTCATGTCATACCAAACTTCAAAAAGTCATTTTTGGTCAAGATAGATGATTCCGCTTTGGGGCATAGGCACTATCCTATCTCAAGACGTCCAACCAATGAATTTTTCAGTGAAAAGTTGAACCCGCAACATCAAAACTGGATGGGTTACAAGCATGAGTTGTATGCTATTGTTCATGCAATAAAAGCATTACCTACTATACCATGATTTTGTGTTGCACAGTGATGCCAAGAAATTCTTATCTGTCAAAGAACTAAAGTAAGATGAATGCGCTTTGGGTTTTCTTTCCTCAAAAAATCGATTTCACCCTCAAACATAAGGTGGAAACACATAATCAAGTCACCAATGCACTCAACCACCAAAATAATCTTCTCACTACATTGTCCACTGAAATCACCGGCATTGAGCACCTAAAGGAGTTATATGCCAGCGATAAAGACTTCACAGGCATAAGGGCAAATTGCTTAAATAAATCCCACAGTTGATTATTTCAAGAAGTATAGTATTTTACAATTTTTCATTTTTGCTTCTCCTTCCCTACTCGTTTACCTCGCACTGGTTTCCTACACGGCTACACCACAAGGTGGTTGTTGTTGCTACTATTGTATATAACTATATATATATATATATCAACATGAAATTACATAAAAAAATGATGCTTCATGAAGTTAAATAGCAATAGGTTAATTCATAAAAGCCAGAATTATTCTACTAATCATATTACACTGGTTACAGCAGGGGCCCTGTTTAATTGAAAAACAATAATCAACTCACAACGATATGCAAACTACATGATATAAATAAACCGATAAAACATGCATGATGCATCAATATGAGACCAAGTCCTGCATAAATATTAATTAGTCAAATTCAAATTGACAAAATACTAGGATATTTCTTTAAGACTGGATACGGAATCCACAGGACTACATTCTTTCATAAAAGATCTACAAACTAAGTAAACAACTAACCGTCAACAGAATATGAGGCCAGTGCCAGAACAAGGAAACCACCTGTCCCAACCTACAAGCCTACATGGGCTTCCATTTTGCACACCGAAGTCAATAGCTTCAATTTTTCCAACAGAAAGAATAACAATCAAACCTTCCAACGCCAATATCAGGATGACAGTAAAAATTGGGTATACAATCCAGGCCACCAAATCAATGAATAGTAAAAGAACAGGAAAATGATGTATAGATGAGATAATAGTTGGCATCGAAGGAAATTGTCTTCTTGTTTATGAAGTTGCGCCACTCCTAGGCAAACTACAGCAGAATCAATATTCCAAACATGCTGAGAAAGAACAAAACTATTAAGATCGAGACATCAACATCAAAAAGCAAAACAATATCATCAGAAGCCACATAGAGAACATTAGAAAAAGTTGAAAGCTGTTTCATATGCGCAAGTGAGCTAATAAACGAGCCAGCAGATGAAATCTAACGCAGACAAACGAAAAGGAAAGAGAGATCCACTACTGGAATGATTATGCGACTTGATCTTCCCCGGGAGAAACGAACTAAGCCAATCTACGACCTCTCTTCTCGATCTCCACTTGAGGCTTGAAACTGCAGACTTGTCTGGGCAATAGGACTGGTGAAACTCTTCAGAGACCACATAGAGCATGTGTCTCAAGCTCCTCTCGGTGCCGATCACGGCGAGATGGGATTGTCCGTTAGAGTCCTCAAGGAAGTAATGGACAACGCGGCTTCCGCGCTCCTGAGAGATGATACTCTCCCTCCATTCCACAAAATCGGAAACTATCGCAGTCGCCGCCATCAGAACTGTGGAGAGAGTGGCGACGAAGGATCAGAGCGGAACTGAGAACATCAAAGGAAAAGGAGGAAGGATTTCCAGCGAAAAAGCTTCGGATTCTGCGATAATCTCTTCATGGGTTTGGGGAGACGGGCGGAAGAAAGAAGAAGATGAAAAGAGAAGAGAAAGCATACGATGGCGAGACCGGGTACGACAAGACAGTCTTCGCCTTCGGCGGTGGAGGCTGTTGTAAAACGGCGTAAACGGCGGATGCGGCGGATGCGGCGGAGGGAGTTTCGGTGGTGCTTAAGTGCTGAACTGATGAAGCTCCTCTCTGTGTCTCCACTCGTTTTCTCCAGTTCTCAGTCGCGCCCTCTTTCTCTCTCTTCCGCCGCACCAGGATCCCTGTTTAACTCTCTCTCTCTCTCTCTCTCTTAGGTAGGTTAACTTGCCTATGCAACGGGAACAGAGAGACCCTCCTTACAGAGCTTGTCTCCAATCAAGATCCTAATTTGCGGTGCAATGAAACTATCCATTCATTTATTTTCCATTGAAGTATTGCTTGATTATTTTAAGGGGCTCTAGTGGGATTTCAAATCGGCCAAGAGTATTTTAGATAAAGGGGTTCTCAAAATTTAGATGTTTTATTGGATGAAAAAAGAATGTAAATTAAAGTAAAATATATATGATGTAAATTATTTTAGCTTATTTTTGAGATAAGCTAAACTCATTGAGTTTTGAGTGAGTAAACATTGCAAGCAAGCCCGTTTGATTGTCACTGTCACCTCCATCTACCTTCAGCTACCACCATCGTCGTCGGTCACCAACGCCGTCAGGCACTGTCTGCTATTGCAGGCCACCATCATCGCTAACAGCCACTACCGCTCACCAGCACCACCATTCGTTGTTGGCTACTGTCACCACTATCCGTTGTTGTCCATCGCTATCGTCACTCGCCACATCTTTAAACTTTACACTACTTTTTTTCAAATAAAACATAAAAATCATTCACATGAATTTACTTTGCACTCATTTAAACAACTATAAAGTATTCATTTTACACTACGCATTTGTTTTGAGGAAAAAAGAATGCAGTGTACAAAAAATGCATAGCTTTTTTTTTTTTTTACTTTTTGATGTTTAGTTGGACAAGTTGCAAAGTAAAGGAACCCCGTGTGTATTACGAATTCGCCGTGGCAATTCAAATTCCAATTAAAATACAATCGCTCGCTTTGAGCGAAAAAGAAAATCACCGCGCATTGGCGAGACAGAAGCTCGTAGGAAAGCAAGGAAGAGCTCACTTCGACTTCATTGTTGTTTGGTTCGTGCTTCCTCTATTTCAACAACATTTCCTTCATCTTGGATCAAAAGGCGCGACATTCAGAACCCTTACTTTGATCTTAGATGTTTTATTGGATGAAAAAAGAATGTAAATTAAAGTAAAATATATATGGTGTTGTTGCGTCCTGGAGTATTCGCGGCGATAGAGAAATGTTTAGTTTAACGTCTTAGCATTGTACGAAGATCCAGCACACAAGCAGATAAGTGAGAGGGTGTAGCATTCATAAGAGACACCAGAGTTTTTTACGTGGAAAACCCCTGAAAAGGGGGAAAAACCACGGGGCCTGGCCCGATTTGAATGAATCCACTAGTATTTGTAGTCGATTACAAATGAGGCCCTTCCTTAGGAGAAGACCTTGGATTGATGTAGCAAATGTACATCATAAAGATTGCATTACATGGTAAGAGTTACATATACAGGTTTGTTTGGCCTGAAGGACCGTAGTTGGCAGGAGACCGTAGTCGGCAGGAGATCGTAGTCGCCCGGAGACCGTAATCGGCAGGAGACCGTAGTCGGCCGGAGACCGTAGTCGGCCGGAGACCGTAGTCGGCCGGAGACCGTAGTCGGAAGGAGACCGTAGTCGGAAGGAGACCGTAGTCGGCCGGAGACCGTAGTCGGCCGGAGACCGTAGTCGGCCGGAGACCGTAGTCGGCCGGAGACCGTAGTCGGCCGGAGACCGTAGTCGGCCGGGGACCGTAGTCGGCAGGACACCGTAGTCGCCCGGAGACCGTAGTCGGCCGGAGACCGTAGTCGGCCGGAGACCGTAGTCGGCCGGAGACCGTAGTCGGCCGGAGACCGTAGTCGGAAGGAGACCGTATTAGGCGACAGTGGTCAGAAGGACCGTAGGCGGTAGGAGATAAGGAGTCAGGTGTTAGTCCCAGTGTCACTTGGAAGATCGGATGTTGATGGTCTGGCCTTGAGTAGGACGTCGGGTCTTAAGCAGGACGTCAGGTCTTCAGTAGGACGTCGGGTCTTCAGCAGGACGTCGGGACTTAACGTCGGGCCTTGAACAAGACGTCGGGTCTTTGGCATGATGTAGGGACTGAGTGTCGGGCCTTGAACAAGACGTCGGGTCTTTGGCAGGACGTCGGGGATGAACGTCGGGCCTTAAGGTGGTGGTCCGGCGAGGTTTTGTGGTGGTCCGGCGAGGTTCCTGCGGTGGTCCGGCGAGGTTCCTGCGGTGGTCCGACGAGGTTCCTGCGGTGGTCCGACGAGATTCCTGCGGTGGTCCGGCGGTTGTCGAGGAGGAACTCCTTCCTTCTCTTCTCTTCTTCTCTCTCTTGCTTGGATCCTCCTTTGTGAAGAATGAGGGCTCTATTTATAGATTTTCTGGAGTGGCATGGTCCGTAAATAGGTGTGAGATCAAGGGCGAATAGGGAGTGGTCAAATGGACGGCTGATATTGAATCCTACGACTGTGCACCGTTCGTTGGACATTTGGAGGCCTTAATGACGTCGGAATTTAGTGATCTTGAGCTCGTTGGATTCGTCTCGTCGAGCCGTTCGATTCAAGTATAAGCTCGTCAAAATCGGAGACCGTTTGGTAACTCAAATTGGGGTTTGAACCTTCCGACATCGCTTTGAACCCTTGATTCGGACTCATTTGGGCTCGGATTGCGTCGATCTTGGTGTCGTTGGGTTTGTATTTCCGAGACGCTCAGTTTGACTGTAAGCTCGTTGAAATCGGAGTTGGGGTGCTCTCGGAATTAATTTTTGAAGTTTCCAACTAGCTTTCGCCTCGAGATTCGTGCCCGATCAAGCTAATTTTGTGATGCCGTATCAGTTGTCCCCCTATTTTCGGACGTCGAAGCTCCAGAAGTCTGAAAATACTTGTTCCGAAATTTTACCTTGGCCGAATCGCAAAAAATTGCGTTCCGAAAATTAATGGCTTGCTCAAACTTGATCATAGAGGCCCCGTTGAGCTCCGAAAGCGCCGAAATCCAGTCCGGAACGTCGAAAAACGTGTCCGGGGACCCCAAAAACGTCCGAATCGGACCGTCCGGGCCGAAAATCGGGCCCGAACACGCATAGGCGGCCGAACCGGCCGGCCGGCCGGCCGGCCGCCGCCCGCCGCTGCTCGCTGGCGGCAGCTGGCCTGCCGCGCGCCAACAGGCGCGTCCCGCGCCAGTACCGCGCGGTTACCTATTTTAAAATTTTTTTTTTTCAAGTGGGGCCTACATGGATTTAAAAAATCCGAAAAAATTCCAAAAAATTCCAAAAAATTCCGAAAAAATTCAGAAAAATGTTGGAAATTCGAAAATGTTGGAAAAATCTAGAAACTTCCCCTCTTCTCTCAAAAAATCTATAAATAGGCCCCTGAGGCCTTTAGAAAAATTGTCCTTCTCCTTTCTTCTCTTCTCCCTCTGTCCTTTCTATTGAGGCCTTCCCTCAATTTTTCGAGGCCCCTCTCTTGGCAAGGAAGTCCGGAGATTTCCCCTCCTCTTCTCCCACTGTCCTTTCTATTGAGGCCTTCCCTCAATTTTTCGAGGCCCCTCTCTTGGCAAGGAAGTCCGGAGATTTCCCCTCCTTCTCTTCTCCCTCTGTCCTTTCTATTGAGGCATTCCTTCGATTTTTTGAGGCCCCTCTCTTGGCAAGGAAGTCTGGAGATTTTCCCTTATCCCTCTTTTCTTCGAGAGATCTTGTGGAGTTCCGATGTTTGGTGGTTGGCAATGGAGGTAGGATAGACCGTTGTAAGGAGAGAGGTTGGAATGACGGGCAAACTTCCAGCATTGGGGAGAAGTATGATGACAGGCATGAATTCAATATCGGGTAGTCATACAGCGTCGGGTAGAAGACCGACGAAAGTCTATTAACTGGTAGAAGTCCGACGACAGGGAGAAGTCCGACGACAGGGAGAAGTCCGACGTAATGTAGAAGTTCGGCCTCGGGCAGAAGACCGATGAAAGTTTGTCGACGGGCAGAAGTCCGACGACGAGTAGAAGTTCGCTGATGAGCAGAAGTTCGACGACAAGGAGAAGTCCGACGTCGTGTAGAAGTATGGCCTCGGGTAGAAGTCCGATGAAAGTTCATCGACGGGCAGAAGTCCGACGACGAGTAGAAGTTCGCTGACGAGCAGAAGTTCGATGACAAGGTGAAGTCCGACGTCGTGTAGAAGTACGGCCTCAGGCAGAAGACCGATAAAAGTTCGTCGACGGGCAGAAGTCCGACGATGAGTAGAAGTCCGCTGATGAGCAGAAGTCTGACGATAGGGAGAAGTTCGACGTCGTGTAGAAGTACAGCCTCGGGCAGAAGTCCGATGAAAGTTCGTCGACAGGCAGAAGTCCGACGACGAGTAGAAGTCCGCTGACGAGCAGAAGTTCGACGACAAGGTGAAATTCGACGTCGTGAAGAAGTACGGCATCGGGCAGAAGACCGATGAAAGTTCATCGATGAGCAGAAGTCCGACGACGAGTAGAAGTCCGCTGACGAGCAGAAGTTTGATGACAAGGTGAAGTCCGACATCGTGTAGAAGTACGGCCTCAGGCAGAAGACCGATGAAAGTTCGTCGACCGACAGAAGTCCGACGACGAATAGAAGTCCGTTGACAAGCAGAAGTCTGACGATAGGGAGAAGTCCGACGTCGTGTAAAAGTAGGGCCTCGGGCAGAAGACCGATGAAAGTTCATCGACGGGCAGAAGTCCAACGTCGATTAGAAGTCCGCTCACGAGCAGAAGTTCGATGACATGGTGCAGTGTGCTGACGAGCAGAAGTCCAACGTCGGGTAGAAGTCTACTGACGAGCAGAAGTTCGACGTCGGGTAGAAGTCTGCTGATGAGCAGAAGTCCGACGTCGGGTAGAAGTCCGCTGACAAGCAGAACTTCGACGACAAGGTGAAGTCTGCTGACGAGCAGAAGTCCGACGTCAGGTAGAAGTCTGCTGACGAACAGAAGTTCGACGTCGGGCAGAAGTCCGACGACGAGTAGAAGTTCGCTGACGAGCAGAAGTTTGACGACAAGGTGAAGTCCGACGTCGTGTAGAAGTACGGCCTCAGGCAGAAGACCGATAAAAGTTCGTCGACGGGCAGAAGTCCGACGATGAGTAGAAGTTCGCTGATGAGCAGAAGTCTGACGATAGGGAGAAGTTCGACGTCGTGTAGAAGTACAGCCTCGGGCAGAAGTCCGATGAAAGTTCGTCGACGGGCAGAAGTCCGACGACGAGTAGAAGTCCGCTGACGAGCAGAAGTTCGACGACAAGGTGAAATTCGACGTCGTGTAGAAGTACGGCATCGGGCAGAAGACCGATGAAAGTTCATCGATGGGCAGAAGTCCGACGACGAGTAGAAGTCCGCTGACGAGCAGAAGTTTGATGACAAGGTGAAGTCCGACATCGTGTAGAAGTACGGCCTCAGGCAGAAGACCGATAAAAGTTCGTCGACGGACAGAAGTTTGACGACGAGTAGAAGTCCGTTGACAAGCAGAAGTCTGACGATAGGGAGAAGTCCGATGTCGTGTAGAAGTACGGCCTCGGGCAGAAGACCGATGAAAGTTCATCGACGGGCAGAAGTCCAACGTCGATTAGAAGTCCGCTCACGAGCAGAAGTTCGATGACATGGTGCAGTGTGCTGACGAGCAGAAGTCCAACGTCGGGTAGAAGTCTGCTGACGAGCAGAAGTCCGACGTCGGGTAGAAGTCCGCTGACAAGCAGAACTTCGACGACAAGGTGAAGTCTGCTGACAAGCAGAAGTCCGACGTCGGGTAGAAGTCTGCTGACGAACAGAAGTTCAACGTCGGGTATAAGTCCGCTGACGAGCAGAAGTCCGACGTCGGGTAGAAGTCCGCTGACGAACAGAAGTCCTACGTCAAGGAGAAGTCCGCTGAGGAGCAAAAGTCCGACATCGGGTAGAAGAGCGATGAAGGTTTGTCGATGAGCAGAAAGTCTGACGACGAATAGAAGTCTGCTAACGAGAAGAATTCTGATGTCGAGTAGAAGTCTGCTAACGAGCAGAAGTCCGACGTCAAGAAGAAGTCCGCTGAGGAGCAAAAGTTTGACGCCGGGTAAAAGAGCGATGAAGGTTTGTCGATGAGCAGAAAGTCTGACGACGAATAGAAGTCTGCTAACGAGTAGAATTTTGATGTCGAGTAGAAGTCTGCTGACGAGCAGAAGTCCGACGTCAAGGAGAAGTCCACTGAAGAGCAAAAGTCCAATGTCGGGTATTAGTTCGTCGAAAGTCCTGCAAGGCAAAAAGTTCAGCGACAGGAGAGAATTCAAAATCGGGTAGAATTTTAACATTGTGGAGAAATCAGATAGAAGTCCATTGACGACATTCTAGCGACGTTAACCAAGGATGTGAGACCTTTCCGAGGTTGTATGCCGGAGCATTGCTCGACGACGTTAACCTGTGTGGAAGAGGTCAGGATAATCCACCAAGGATGTGAGACCTTTCCGAGGTTGTATGCCGGAGCCCTGCTCGACGACGTTAACCTGTGTGGAAGAGGTTGGGAGAATCCACCAAGGATGTGAGACCTTTCCGAGGTTGTATGTCAGTCCCTTTGCTCGACGACGTTAACCTGTGTGGAAAAGGTCGGGAGAATCCACCAAGGATGTGAGACCTTTCCGAGGTAGTATGTCGGAGCCCTGCTCGACGACGTTAACCTGTGTGGAAGAGGTCTGGAGAATCCACCAAGGATGTGAGACCTTCCGAGGTTGTATGTCGGAGCCTTTGCTCGACGACGTTAACCTGTGTGGAAGAGGTCGGGAGAATCCACCAAGGATGTCAGACCTTTCCGAGGTTGTATGCCGGAGCCCTGCTCGACGACGTTAACCTGTGTGGAAGAGGTCGGGAGAATCCACCAAGGATGTGAGACCTTTCCGAGGTTGTATGTCGGAGCCTTTGCTCGATGACTTTAACCTGTGTGGAAGAGGTCGGGAGAATCCACTAAGGATGTGAGACCTTTCTGAGGTTGTATGTCGGAGCCTTTGCTCGATGACGTTAACCTGTGTGGAAGAGGTCGGGAGAATCAACTAAGGATGTGAGACCTTTCCGAGGTTGTATGTCGGAGCCCTACTCGACGACGTTAACCTGTATGGAAGAGGTCGGGAGAATCCGTCAAGGATGTAAGACCTTTCCGAGGTTGTATATCGGAGCCTTTGCTCGACGACGTTAACCTGTGTGGAAGAGGTCGAATCGAATCCCCCTGGGATTGATTTTGCTTTGATTGGGAGGGGGCGAACGCCGCGTATATCCCGAATCGAAAGTGAAGAAGGTCTATCTTTAGACCGTTACTGCCTATTTGAGGTCGAGGTTAAGACCTTGCCCAAGGAGTAGAAGTCCAACAAGGGACTGTATAAAGCTTGCAATTGATTTGAAGTATCCTTACATTTGCTCAGATATTCCTGAAATATCAACTTGATGTTGAAGGTATTGGAGGATCTATTTGACCATGATTTGAGTCAAAGTTGCCCCCAGTCCGCATCTGCTTCTTATGATATTGATGCTATGTGTGAACTTTTTGAGATAGGAGCAAAAGTTGCCCTCTCAGTCGGGAACCACTTTCCCACAGACGGCGCCAAACTGTTGCGTCCTGGAGTATTCGTGGCGATAGAGAAATGTTTAGTTTAACGTCTTAGCATTGTACGAAGATCCAGCACACAAGCAGATAAGTGAGAGGGTGTAGCATTCATAAGAGACACCAGAGTTTTTTACGTGGAAAACCCCTGAAAAGGGGGAAAAACCACGGGGCCTGGCCCGATTTGAATGAATCCACTAGTATTTGTAGTCGATTACAAATGAGGCCCTTCCTTAGGAGAAGGCCTTGGATTGATGTAGCAAATGTACATCATAAAGATTGCATTACATGGTAGGAGTTACATATACAGGTTTGTTTGGCCTGAAGGACCGTAGTTGGCAGGAGACCGTAGTCGGCAGGAGATCGTAGTCGCCCGGAGACCGTAGTCGGCAGGAGACCGTAGTCGGCCGGAGACCGTAGTCGGCAGGAGACCGTAGTCGGCCGGAGACCGTAGTCGGCCGGAGACCGTAGTCGGCCGGAGACCGTAGTCGGAAGGAGACCGTAGTCGGCCGGAGACCGTAGTCGGCCGGAGACCGTAGTCGGCAGGAGACCGTAGTCGGCCGGAGACCGTAGTCGGCCGGAGACCGTAGTCGGCCGGAGACCGTAGTCGGAAGGTGACCGTAGTCGGCCGGAGACCGTAGTCGGCCGGAGACCGTAGTCGGCAGGAGACCGTAGTCGCCCGGAGACCGTAGTCGGCAGGAGACCGTAGTCGGCCGGAGACCGTAGTCGGCAGGAGACCGTAGTCGGCAGGAGACCGTAGTCGGCCGGAGACCGTAGTCGTCCGGAGACCGTAGTCGGAAGGAGACCGTATTAGGCGACAGTGGTCAGAAGGACCGTAGGCGGTAGGAGATAAGGAGTCAGGTGTTAGTCCCAGTGTCACTTGGAAGATCGGATGTTGATGGTCTGGCCTTGAGTAGGACGTCGGGTCTTAAGCAGGACGTCAGGTCTTCAGTAGGACGTCGGGTCTTCAGCAGGACGTCGGGACTTAACGTCGGGCCTTGAACAAGACGTCGGGTCTTTGGCAGAAAGTAGGGACTGAATGTCAGGCCTTGAACAAGACGTCGGGTCTTTGGCAGGATGTAGGGACTGAGTGTCGGGCCTTGAACAAGACGTCGGGTCTTTGGCAGGACGTCGGGGATGAACGTCGGGCCTTAAGGTGGTGGTCCGGCGAGGTTTTGTGGTGGTCCGGCGAGGTTCCTGCGGTGGTCCGGCGAGGTTCCTGTGGTGGTCCGGCGGTGGTCCGACGAGATTCCTGCGGTGGTCCGGCGGTGGTCCGGCGAGGTTCTGCGGTGGTCCGGCGGTTGTCGAGGAGGAACTCCTTCCTTCTCTTCTCTTCTTCTCTCTCTTGCTTGGATCCTCCTTTGTGAAGAATGAGGGCTCTATTTATAGATTTTCTGGAGTGGCATGGTCCGTAAATAGGTGTGAGATCAAGGGCGAATAGGGAGTGGTCAAATGGACGGCTGATATTGAATCCTACGACTGTGCACCGTTCATTGGACATTTGGAGGCCTTAATGATGTCGGAATTTAGTGATCTTGAGCTCGTTGGATTCGTCTCGTCGAGCCGTTCGATTCAAGTATAAGCTCGTCAAAATCGGAGACCGTTTGGTAACTCAAATTGCGGTTTGAACCTTCCAACATCGCTTTGAACCCTTGATTTGGACTCATTTGGGCTCGGATTGGGTCGATCTTGGTGTCGTTGGGTTCGTATTTCCGAGACGCTCAGTTTGACTGTAAGCTCGTTGAAATCGGAGTTGGGGTGCTCTCGGAATTAATTTTTGAAGTTTCCAACTAGCTTTCGCCTCGAGATTCGTGCCCGATCAAGCTAATTTTGTGATCCCGTATCAGGTGTAAATTATTTTAGCTTATTTTTTAGATAAGCTAAACTTATCGAGTTTTGAGTAAGTAAACGTTGCAAGTAAGTTCGTTTGATTGTCACCGTCACCTCCATCTATTTTCAGCCACCACCATCGTCGCCGGTCACCAACGCCGTCAGGCACTGTCTGCTATTGCAGGCCACCATCATCGCTTACAGCCACTACCGCTCACCAGCACCCCCATTCGTTGTTGGCTACTGTCACCACTATCCGTTGTTGTCCATCGCTATCATCACTCGCCACATCTTTAAACTTTGCACTACTTTTTTTCAAATAAAACATAAAAATCATTCACATGAATTTACTTTACACACATTTAAATAACTATAAAGTATTCATTTTACACCATGGCTTTTTTGTTTGAGGAAAAAAAATGCAGTGTAAAAAAATGCATAGCTTTTTTTTTACTTTTTGAAGTTTAGTTGGACAAAATGCAAAGTAAAGGAAACTCTATGTATTATGAATTCCACGTGGCAATTCAAATTCCAATTAAAATACAATCACTCATTTTGAGCGAAAAAGAAAATCACCGCGCACGGGCGAGACAGAAGCTCGCGGGAAAGCAAGGAAGAGCTCCCTTCGACTTCATTGTTGTTTGGTTCGCGCTTCCTCTGCTTCAACAACATTTCCTTCATCTTGGATCAAAAGGCGCGACATTCAGAACCCTTACTTTGATGATGTTCCCTTCCTCTCATATTGGAAGTCACAAAGAGCTTGCTAGCTAGCGACTTGACGGTCAATTCACTCGCGTCTTTGGCCAAATCTCTTAAATCCTCACGTCTTCTGCCAAATCCCGTAAATCTTCACGTCTTCCATGTGCTTCTTTGTTGAATTCCCACACTCTCGACATGGATGTAAAGAATGGAGCTCATAATATATTGATTTTACATTACTCTGCATACACCAAACCAAAATAAAAGAAATTATTCCCCCTATATTCATGTTACAACCAACCAAACAGCCCTATATTTCTTTTTCACTACATTCATTTTACACTGTATTATCTTTTTAATCAACAAAATAACCAAAATTAAAATCATGTCTATTAGCATATAATATTATATATAATAGCATTTATCTTTTATTTGAATGTATCTAATTTTATTAGAAATTAACTATAATAAGTATAGATTCATTTGGTTTATTTTAAAATATATGCATAATGTATTTCAATTGTTTATCTTCTATTATATTTATCACAAAATTAGTTTAATGCGTTTGAGACTCAATCTATTAAAATTTTAAGTATGATATGCTAATACAAAATTTTGTTGCATTTGGTTCGATGATATATGTTATGTAATACCATATGATTAATAGATATCATTTGTTTGATTTTATGGTATTTTAAAATGAAATTTATGTGATTATTGAAGTACAAGTAAAGCTACATCCTCTTAGGAAAAGCCAAAGTAAGTTTGATGTATTGTATGTTGACATGACATAAATGAAATTTAGGGGGTATTTAATTGGAGGGAGTTTGGGTGTGTTGTTCTTTTTAATTGTCTTTTAAATTTTTAGGTGATTGATTTAGAGCAAAGTAAATTCAAAGTATTATTTTGAGAAATTCAAAAATCACTTAGTAGTTTTTCTTTGTGGGTTAAAATTTATTGATATAATACTTTCATGAAATCATGCACTGCGAAGCCTCAAAACAGTCTAGCTCCCAACCTTGCTTTCATACCTGACTCTCATTCGGTGTTGTTTAATAACACCACCTACATGCCCGACATTGACAAGTTGCACGACCACTCTGCGACCAACTATAACCTCTATGAGCCCCAAACAATTTTGAATCGTCACAACCTCATGATGCCTCTTATGTTTTCACCTCTTCTCTACCTCCATAACGCCTCCGCTTCTACCTACATCCCCATTGACATCACGATTCTAGCTTCCACTTTTATTTGTAAGGCTTGCATCCACTCTTGTGTCATGTTTTCTTTTAGATTTATTTAATTTCTTTAAACGAAGCTTAATAGATTAATCTAAATTAGAAATAGAGTAAAATACAAATTTCATAAAATCAAACAAGTGATATCAATCAATTCATTCATATAAGATTCATTTAATTTCTATGAAAAGTATAAATCATAACATATTAATTTTTATTTCATTCAACATGACCAATCATTGGATATGAAAATGAAAAATCATAATATAACTTGCAATAAAGACTTAATAAAGAGGTGTTACTATTTTTCGATGCATTTAATTTAAGAGATAAACAAAATTATTCATGTAATTAAAAAGATATAAATACTCACCTTGAACTTAGGTATTGTGTTGCTTCACTTTTACTCCTTACTTTTAAGTCGATAGACTTAACACATATAAAAATATCCCATTGTTAAAATATAATTTATAAATTGCTTTGATTTCTCAAATTCATTATTTTAAATTTTTTTGATTAAAATCAATCTCCCTCTCTTTCTAATTAACTAATTAATTCATTTAAGTAACTCCCATAATCAAAGATAAATTTAATTCTCCTTTCTTTATAATTTATTTAATTAATATTATTATTTAAAAAAATTTCAATATTATTATAATTTATTAATTTTCACCAATCTTTTCTTTAATTAACTTATTAATTTTAATTAATTTCTTCACTAACCTCTCTTTTTTTTTACAAATTATCATTAACTCATAAATATTTTATTCCTAAATATCTATTTTATAACATATATTAAACTTTATTAAAATCTAATATACTTTTTAAATAGGCTAAATTTAAATTTACTTATTAGCTAATTTCTAATGTTAAATTCCCACATTAATATTTTTAAATTAAATAACAAATTATAAATAATTAGGCATTATATTAAATCTTGTGTTTATTTAAAAAAAAAATATTAACAAATTGCTTACTTATTAACATGTTACGTACTATCATATTAAAAAAAAAATCTAAACATAACTTTATAATAAGAAATAACTATTTCACCTTCTTCCTCGTCATTAAGAATGCTTGAGCCCTAACCTGACATACGCGCCTTCCTTGTTCCTTTCTTTGGCACTCACCCTCTTGATCTCCCTCATTCTCTGCTCAACTCATTCTACACTCCATTTTCCTTCTTCTTCCTCTCGGCTGCACCTTTCATTTGTTCGTTGATTCCACATGAGTGAATGAATCACAGTTATCCCCACAAGGAGCCGTAGTTTTATTCATTTTTGAACGCTATTATTCGTTTGCTTATGCGATCGAACCCGTCGGCTACACTCGCATGCACTCGTCCTGCTTGTTTGCTCTCTCACTTGTTATATGCTCGCCTGCCTGTTTTAGTGCAAGGGTCCGATTAGGTTAAATCGGACCAGCCGGTTTTTACATTCTCCTATTCTTATAAAAAATTCATCCAAAAAATTTACATATGACTATTAGTTATATCATACTCTTATGAGTTAAATTAAACATAACTACTCGATACTTAAGTAAAATAACATCTTAGATTTCATTTAACATAAACTTTAACATTAGATACATAATATCTGATATAATATAAGAAGAGAAACATCTGATATAGCATAATAAGATAACTAGATAAAGCTAAATATCTATAACATAACAAGTTACCATATTAAAGACATCTCATTTGTCTTTATTAACATCTATTGATTCATTAGGCTCCTGTTGAGTCAAAGTATCAACTCGAGGTTGAACATTCTATCTTAGTTGAGATTATGATGGAGTGGAACATGTTGATTCTATCGTCTTATATTTACCAAAGTTTTTTTTTTTTATGAAGGTGTTTCACTTGTTGTCATCTCTCATGAAATCCTTTGTATCAAAGTAGGATAATATTTTGTTGTGTGTACAAGTTGACGACACCAATAACAAGTGTTGGAACCTATCAAGCATCCACTCTTATGAAATCTTCCATACTTAGTACAAGCATCCATGATTATACTCGAAGTAGCACTGCCAACTCCACAAGGACTAAACTTGGGCTTCTTCCCATATTATCTTTCAGTCTGATTACTTTGGATATATTTTTCAACACTCTTCCTTTTATGCTGATCTCTTCATTTCTAAGTTATGTGAAAGTCAATTTTCACCCTTCCAGCTCTCTATACCAACACTGAATAGTCCTTGATTCCTAAAGGTGTTAAAGCTTATCAAATTGTATCTTTTAGATCATATAGGAACCGATAACATTTCTCCTATGTTGTTGAAATTAGTTGTGGTGCATATTTGGATAGAGTTGTAAAATCTACTTCATATTGCATCATTGATTTTTCTTTTTAAACCAGTCTTACAAAATTGCTTGCATCTGCATCCTTTTTGACATATGTACAAACCACTCTGAAAAGTTCCATAAAATCTTCCAACTTAATCAGTAAATTTATAATATCTCCTAGTATGTCTTTGCGTTGACCTCTTTACCATATTTCTACTTCTCCATCCAAAATAAATGTAGCGAGCAACTCTTTCCTTTCATGAGGATATAATTCACCCGCTTGTTTTAGTGCAAGGTTCGATTTGACTGAACTGGACCAACCGGTTCTTACAATTTAATCATAAATACTTGTAATGAAATAACCACTTGGTGCAATGCATAGTCTCATGAGGTTGCTTAGTTTTGACCCTATTAGTGCCAACATATAAATATTTTTTTGGGCTATGGATTCAACAATATAGCATTTTACTCTAATGACATGTAGATACCAATTAAATTGAAGCACATATAAATATCAAGTTATCTAACATCTAAAATAAATAATAATAATCCATTCTATATATTATGCACTCCTCCTTATATGCTAAAATGGCTATGATTTCTCCATAGACTTTTTGGGATGACTAGCATTGATCATAGTTATATTTTTTGTTACATTGGATAGGTTTTCAAATTCAAGAATCCTCATGGCGTGCAAGTATATCATCATATGAGAAGATGTGACACATCTCTTATTCAATAATGTTTGGGAGCATTTTAGCTTATTGAACTTGATTATATTAGATAGAAAATCATTATCTAAATCACTTTAGATAATGATGGTTAAACACTAAAGAGAGGCATCTACTTCCATCCACATACTAACACCCAAACAGAGTTTGTGAATCACATTATGGTGCAACTATTACAAGGATTCAATGCATAATATCTAATGACCTAGGAAGAGAGGTTATCATATTTCAAATTTGTTTGTGATGGTACAATCCAAAACAATTATAAGTCTATCTCTATTCAAGGTTTGCATATGATATTTATCTAAAATGTTGTTTAATTTGGAGTTCTCAGGAAAAGTAGTTACTAGACTTGAGGGCTGAAACAAAGGCATCAGGAGAGCATATAAATTTGTAAAGAATATTTATAAGAATTACTCTAAGATAAAGATCTAGCTCAAGAAGGCTTAACAACTTTATAAGGTCGCCATGAAAGACGTCAAGTACAAAAGAAGTTCGAAGAAGATATTATGTGGCTTCATATTATCCAACAAAGATCAAAAGGTCAGGGATAAAAATTTAAAACCATTTGGTATAACTCATTCAAAGTATTGAAGAAGGTTAGAGATAACAACTATTGGTAGGATTTGCCCACATACAATAATCTATTTTATGTTGAATGTTAATTTTTGAAGCTATTATAGACTTCAATGTTACAGGATGAGATGGAATAAATCATATATTCTCTTAACGACCTGCTAGTAGGTTAAGCGGATCAACTATACAATTATCACTCTTCGAGAAAATAACTATAAAAACTCATTTATGTGCAATATATAATAGGCAAATGTGTGTGAGATCATCAAATTGCATGAATACTAAAGGTTATAGTATCTGACAGTGATGACCATTTTACCTCCAGACGGTGGAGAGGCGTTCAACAAAGTTTGGGAACTAAATTGCATTTTAGTATGGCTTTTAATCCATAGAAAAATGGACAATCCAAAAAGACTATACATGTAATGGAGGATTTTATAAGACTTTGTATTATGGATTTTGGTGGCAGTTAGGAAGACCACATTCCTCTTATCGAGTTTGCTTATGATAATAGTTTTAAGTCAAGTATAGGTATGACTCCATACGAAGCTCTGTATGATAGGAAGTGTAGGACTCCTTTGACTTTGATAGATGTGGGTGATAGCCATATGATTGTTTATCTTTAGTTGATGATGGTATTAAACAAATTCATTTAATTAGAGACAAATTAAAGATTATACATGATAGGCAATGATAGTATTTTGATGCTAAGCATCAGACTGTAGAATTTCATGTATGAGATTTGTATATATGAAAATCAGGCAGATGAAGGATATTAACATAATTGGCATGGAAAGGAAGTTGAGCCCAATGCATGCTGAACCATTTGAAGTTGTTGAAAGGATTGAGAAAGCTACCTAAATGTTATAGTTGTCATTTTATATGTCAAAAATTCATAATGTGTTTTACGTATCACTTATGAGAAAATGGATATCTAATTTTGAAAATACATTATCAAAAAGTTCAGGAGTAAACAAATTCTTATGCTTAAAGCTTAGTGAAAGAACAAGACCGAAAGAGAAGCTGCTTGGAAAAAGTTTGAGATGCGCTAATTATATTCTAATTTATTTTTATGATTTAAGATATGAATTTTGAAATGTCGAGGACCTGTTACTCGATTAGAAAAAATAGTAAGAAGAGAATTTGTGGAGGAAAAAAGAGGATTTTTTAGTCTTTTCATGTTAATTTCACAAGTTGGCATAATTCAGAATGTTGTCCTGATCGAGGTGGATCACATTACGCCTATCTTAATTTTTAAAAATACAAAGATATATGATCAAATTACTATTTTTGCTAGCTAAAAATGAGGATAATTTTATACTGAAAAATTTTTATCGTGCAACTTTTATATGTAATAGAGATTAAGATTATGCATATTTTAAATATTTTCTGAAAATTTTACAACAGGGGTTTTAAAATTTGTGGAATTTTTATTGAATAGAAAATTATCTAGACTCTGAAAAATAGTGTTAATTATGCAATCCGTGATAATTTAGTAATTTTTTGAAAATATGTTTTTTTGCATAGTAAGATTTTATGTTGTTTTCCGTTATACAACACTATGCAATTCAGACACGCACTCAAGTGCTCTTTAACTATTATAATGTGATGATATATATGCATATGTGATTAAATTATACATGCTGAGAGTTGTAAAGGGTCAGAATCCTCTGAGATTATGTTTATGTTAGGAAATTGTTTGGAGCTATAAGGGGCCAAAATCTTTTGAGATTCTGTCCCATACATGAACATGTGATATGTTTTGATGCTATAAGCACAAAAAGGAGTCATAGGTGCCATAATTCTTTTAGATTTTAACTAGTTATATGGAATGCGATATAAATTGGTCTATGATGTGAATTGTAATTTATTAATTTGCTTAATATTATTTTTTATAATTAAATAATTGCTATGTTCCTATTATATTTCTCTATGCAATGATTTATTATATTGTATTTAACTACTTTTTAATTTTTAGCAAAATATTTAATAAAAGAATTTAGAAATTTAGATCGGAGATTGTGTGGCCTACTGAGTTGTTATAGCTCACAATGATTTTGCTTCTCATTTTCAGGATATAGGATGAGAAAAGAGGCTGTTGATTAGCAGTTTAGGATATGATTTCAGATTATAAGTATTTATCTATTTTGATTTTTATATGATCATATATAGTTTATTATTCAGTTATGTAGCTTATGCTTGTAATAAAGAACTGTACTATAGATATATTTTGATGAAATGAAAAAAAATAGTGTGGATGCATTTATTTTCAGTTTTTGAATGTTTTATTGTCTTTGTAGTATGTAGTTTTTTTAAAATGAATATTGAAAGAGAATCTAAAATATTATAAAATTAGATTTTGAGAGTTGCTTGTCACAACTCAACACGATGATAGAATGAACTCCTTGGTACCCTTCGTCTGCTTTGTCCAACTAGTTTAAATACACGTGCACAAGATGCATGTTAATAAGACTTTAAAAATTAAAAAAAAATATTAAATTTAAAAATAAAAATGAAAAATTATTGATGACTAATTACAATGCTAACACTTAGCTCAGAATTTTTATGGCAACGCTAAAAAATCTCTCGTTAATTATTGTTAGAGCTATAACAATATAATACAACATAAGAGAATAGAACTATAGAAGCACCTTTACATATAATTTACTCCAAGTTTCATTATTCTAAGGCAAGCTGCACATGCTGGCAGAAATCTATAAGATAAGTCAAACAAGTATTATCTGCAAGTCCCAAGCATCAAAGAGGGGTGGCCTCGACTTTGAAACTCTTCCCATCAACTCCTGTGTTCCTAATTCTCCTTTAAGGAGCTAAACAACTTGCATTCCAGGACTACCTAGTACCAATATTTAGTCCATCCACCCTATTTTGCATTTGGTTGGAAATTTTAAAACTACATCCTGAAAAACATTCAAATGAAAAAAAAAGACAAGTGATATGCATAATAGAATTAGGACATGTATGTTTAAATAGGTTTGGCCAAACCTTATCTAAATTACAAGAGCAAATATTGAATTATATTAACTGCTCCATTAGGAGCAAAGTTTTGAAAGATAGGCCAACCATCTAGGAAAAAAAGTTAATTTGGAAGAAACCAAATAGTTGGACTTTAACTAAATAATTTTGAGATTGTTGAAAAAAATGGGCATTCCAATAGTGTATTCCATGTATCAATAGGAAGTAAATAAATTCACCAACCTGCCATCATACATCTCTTCCCTCATTCCATTTTGTCACTTGTCTACTCATAGCTGATTTATTTTCACATGTCAAACATAGAGCTGTTCATGTGTAAGATACAAAGACATGCTTGCTACGAAAAATTTATAATGCAAAATATACAAAACGACAACATAAAAGTTACTGGTAGTTATTTGTTTAATGAGATTACATTAGTTGGATATATATATAAATATAAATATAAATATATATATATATATATATATATATATATATAATATATATATATATATATATAAAATAGAGGAGAAAGAGAGAGAGAGAGAGAGAGAGAGAGAGAGAAGAGAGAATGAAAGAAGACAAATGGAAAAACAAAAGTTACAACTCAACATATAGTACGCTGAAAATATGAAAGGTTTCACATAAATATGATTAATAGATCAATCGTTACTGTTATGTAAGAAGAAGATGAAGCATTTCACATGCAAATAGGAAACTGAAAGTATGATTACATTCAAAAACTTATAATTTCACAGTATAGAATGAATCACTCTAATCACTTATGAAAGAGATTAATTAAGTATTAAGTTTATAGAATTTGAAATTTCATCAATGTAGCTATAATTTAACGTTATTATCACTATGTTATTTCTAGGAATGCTGACAAATAACCTCAATGAAAGTTGAAAAAAAAAGCATCTCTTAGCCAAAGGTAAATTTTGAGAATCAACTAAATTTACTAAAATTAGCATCGCAAACTCAAGGTATACACGCTATGATGCTAACTGAGAATAGAGAGTACTTGATTTAAACTATCATATCAATAAAGAAATCATTCTTGGTGAATTACACCAATGGATTATACATGAAGTATTTTAATGAACCCCTATGCACCCCATTGCATGTTATCACAACTTTGGGGTAGATTCCATGATCCTTTGGCATAGTGAATCTGAAGAAAAACCAACAAATACAACTTGAAAAGAGAAACCATTAACAAAATAACCTAGCATCACTATATTCAACATAAGAAATTTGAAATAAAAGAGACAAGCTTAGAAAAATACCGAATGCACAACAGTAGAATTAAAAAACCAAAGTGTACTTTATTTTATTGCACATGTATAAAGTGCATGTTGTTAGAATTTAAAAAAAATCATTATAAGAATATTAATATTATTGTATAACAAAATTAGTAAAATATATGATTCCCTAATTGATAGTGACAAAAAAAATATTATAACTTTAATGCTAAATTTATCAATCCAAATTATGAGATAGACATTTTCAACTAAAAATTAGAGTCATATTAAAACTACATTCAATAATTCTTGAATAAAGATTAGTATTTATTAATAATAAAATAAATCCAATTTTATAGAAAAAACAAAAAATATATAAAATAGCACATAATCCTAGAGATTATATTTAATGTGATTTATATAAATAAGTTTGATAAATTAGATATATGCCAATTAAAATAATAAAGATTGATAATTACAATATCTAAGCCGAATCAATTAATATTCTATTCATTATATATATATATATATATATATATATATATATATATATATATATATATATATATATATATATATATATACAACATACATAGATTTAAGATTTATGACTATAGAGTGATCGAAAAAGCCGAATATTTCTCTCATAATTTATGAATAATTATACTGAAACATAACATAGTTGATAAATGCTATTCAAATGAAAAAAATGTAATAATTCAAATCAATTTTTTTAACACACAACGTGAAATCAGATTGAAAAAGATGATTTACCCTAGTTTATGAATAAATAAGATGAACTATATTATATATTTTTAATGTTATTTAAATCAGAATTTTTTTGCAATAATTCAAACAAAAATTTATTTATCACAACTTGAAACCAGATCGAAAAATAGATAATAAAAATAAAAAAAAGAAATTGAAAACTAAAACAAAGATCTTAAAATCAAATTGAAAAAAGTAATTAAAAAAAAGAACCTCAAAGTTGAAAGAAATCTGGCAAGCAGCTATTATCCTAACCTTGGTTGTGATAGCTATTTGCACTCCACAAACGCTGGGGTGTAATAGTTATTTGAACTCATTGAGATGATAGCATCAACGAAGATGGTGAGGCTTCTTAAAAGATGCTTCATCTAGTTTATGAATTAATAAGCTGACACATAATAAAATTGATAAATGTTATTTAAACCATAAATTTTTTTGCAATAATTCAAACAAAAATCTAATAATCACAATTTGAAATCAAATTGAAAAAGTGGTAATCAAAATAAAAAACAAACTAAAAACTAAAGCAAAGATCTCAAAATCAAATTGAAAAAGAAGTAATAAAAAGAAAGAAGAATCTGAAAGTTGAAACAAAGAACCTAAGATTCAAAAGAAATCTCGCAAGCAGCTACTATCGTAAGCTAGCTGCTTTGACTCCATGAAAGTTGGGGTGTAATCACTGTTTGAACTCGTTGAGAATATATCATCAACAAAATTAAATGGAGGGACTTGGCATATGATAAATTGTGAAGCATTATATACATCTTATTTGGAAGTCCAAGGGTTGTCAAATGTTGGGCAAGTTGAAGAGTCCCGAACAAAAAAGCTGTTAAAATTCATTAATTAATAGCATTTAATGTGACAAATTATCTTAAGAGCCGTTTTGTGAATTATGTAATATCCATTGCTATTCTCTTAATGAAATGCAATTAAGAGAATACAATAATAATTATAATAAGAAAGTAATAAAAACAAGTTAATGCAATAAAATGAATGGTTTAATACTACGTTTAATGCAATAAAAAAAAATGAAGAGCCGTTTAAATTTAATGCAATAAAATTCGTACATACATTTTTTGTTATTAATAGGTTATTAATTCGGTTCATTTTGAAAGGACATTGTTTTACCTTAATTATTATATATTTTAAATTTAATATTGAATTCTCCGGACCTCTTTTATATCAAAGTGACGTTTCAAATATCACTTTTTTAACTCTCTGGAACTCTTTTTTTATTAATAGCGGGAGAGTATTAATTGAATAGTAATATTTAATTTGAGAGAAAGAGCATTAAATTATATAAGTATTATTTTTTTGATTCATCTAATAAGTTATAATATAATGGACGGC
This sequence comes from Dendrobium nobile, assembly GCA_022539455.1. Lineage (NCBI taxonomy): Eukaryota > Viridiplantae > Streptophyta > Magnoliopsida > Asparagales > Orchidaceae > Dendrobium > Dendrobium nobile. The sequence goes on along the minus strand of CM039722.1, from coordinate 59,919,464 downwards.
CAAGATAATTAAAAAATAAATATAATTGATGAACAAGATTTGCACAGGGAAGGAAACTCAAGCCCCTTTTATAATAATAGTATAGATTTATTCTTACACGACTCCACCGTTCGTCGATTCGATGAGTACGAAATATAATAACAAACAACGAATAAACTGTGGAGGAAAAACAAACCATAGACACACATACTGTGAAGGGACAAGCCTAAATTTATTAAATTACCAAAACTTATTAAATTAATGGTATATTTAATAGACAATTATTACTATAATAGTAATTAATTTTGTATTAAAATATACCCAAAAAATTAATTTGATAATTAATAGTGTAAAGTAATAATTAAACAATAAGTAAGTAATATAATGGTTCAATAATTAATAGTATGTTTAGTAATTAAGAACTTATTAAAATAAAATTTAAATAATTAGTTGTATAAATAATAATGAAATAATTTTATTCAAAATAATAATGAAATAATTACCAATGTATTTAGTAACACCTATTAAAAATAACATTTAAATAAATAATTAGAAAATAAATAAATAAATTATTAGTTAAATTATTTAATAATTAAGCTAATTTTAGTTATATTATTTATAATTATAATTATAAATTATTAATGATAATTAAAATTAATTTACATTTCCTACACAATTCAAATTGAATTTTCAATGAATTAACCCTATCAAATAATTTCATAAGATTTAATTAAATTTATCATTCTTTTTATTTAGCATCTTTAATATTTAATAAATTTAAATTATAAGATTTATTAACTCCTACAAGAATCCAAATAATTCTATATATTTCTAGAAATTAAGGCTTCAATTTCGAAGAAATTATTTTTTTAACAAGCGCAAAATATAAAAAAGCAAAAAAAAAAAAAAAACAAAGCATGAAATTGAGCTGAATTAAATAGTATCGAATAAAAAAGTCACTGCAATCTCCATAAGTCGCAGTGTCCGCATATCCTTACGAGGTGATCATCGGGAAGACATCATCGAAGTAGCTCGCTTCTCTCTCGCTCCTGTTTTCAGCAGGTTTCGTAACCTTTGAAGTTTATCTAGGGCAGACGTGGATGGCGGGAATATCTCTTATTCTCAATCTACTGAAGAGCGCACAGGGCTCCTCCTCTTCCTCCTCCTCCGCCCTATTGCTCCATTCACATGCTCTCCTCACAGCTAGTGCCGCCGCCTCGGCGGCCGCCGCGTACATCGCTGCCTCCAAGCCCTTCGCTTCTAGAGCCATTTTCGGGTGAGCTGTCGGTATCCCTCTCCTTATATTCATATATTTCAGCTACATCTGGCTCTTTTCTATTATATTACTTCCGGTGATTTAAAATGGTTTCAAGATTCATGCTTTCTCGCACTTGAGTACAATTCATTTGAATTAGTTGGAACCAATTTTTTTTGGAGGTTGCGCTTCTCAAGATGTTAAGTTACAAGTGGACGTTGTTGTCTCTTAGGCGATCGTGTTCATGTTTTTGGCTTATTGGAATAAATTTATTTATTGTTTGTGAAGCATGTAGAGAAATGTAGAAAGCTTGTATGAGTCTGTAGTTGGGTGAAGTGCAAGAAAGATGCCTCTTCAAATAAGGTTGTAAGAAGTGCTAAATATAATTTCGTAAGGAATGTTTTTTTCATTGGATAAATTTGTTACAAAAGTGTTGGTTGTCATGGCACCATTAAAAAAGATTATTCTATCTTCTTATTAGCAGTGTTGTGTTTACTGGCATTGTTTTTAACGAAGTTGCTTTGATAAATTACAGCATGTTTTGTAGATTACACCACACACGAGGGGCTCCTATTTAGGAATTAATTAAAGAGAAACATCATCTTTTACTACATAGTATATCAGTATATAGATGCCATTTAGATGGATTCGATCACGACTTTAGCTTTGTAGAATGTAGATAAACTACTTCGTCGCTTCCCTTTAAAAGACTAATATCTATACAATTTTGAAATGAAGATCCCTTGGAAATGATAGGCATTCTCTTTTTGTACATTAATATCTATAAAATGTACTATATAGAGAGATGCATGTATATATTGTATGACTGAAATTGTTTTTTTCTCTCTTTCTTGAAGATTAAAAGCCAATAAATTGTAGTACACTCCAATTTGACATGGAAGCCCTTGTCTTTGGATTGCCTTTGAAAATGAACTCTCGCACTCTCTCTCTATTTATCCATTAAGACATAGGTATAGAAGCTATATATTTTGTTAATTGAGATTGTTGCTATGAAGCACGTGCTTCAACCTATGATGTGGGAGAAAACCCTTAGGAATGAGGATGTGGCTGTTACTCTGTTCGAGACTTGGATTAGATTTATCCGTCTTAGACTTCAAAATTGTTCGATTGCAATAAATAATATTTATCATCAAATTGAACAAGAAAATACTACTTTTTGCAGACACGAAAAAGTAGCATTATGCAGTGTATTTATAAATCATGTGATGTTGAGGCATGTGCCAAAGCTAGCTGAATATAAGCAACCATCCTTTGTCTGACAAAAGTTGTAGTTTTGAAATGAATATCAATTTTATTTGTCACCGAAGCAGCAGAGCTTTTTTGAGAAGCTTCTACGGTATGTTCATTCTGAAAATGATATATAGAATAATAATCCTCCTGATAAAAATATTTGAGGTGCTTGTGATCTTCATTTATGTACAGTATAATCATGATTTTGGGATGGAATCTGTGTTGTTGGCTCGTATAGAGGTTCTGGGTGTTGTCTAATAAAGTCCGTGTGTATTTGACACAAGTGATATATTTTGGGAAACTGGATAACATCCTTCTGATAGAAGGTCAGATCTGTGATCAATCAACTTAACTTTATTCAAATGATGATCATGCACATTATTTAATTTATTCTGTGAAATATAAATATTCCATTGAATCTCAGCTAAGCTTCATGATTTTTAATATTTGCCTTTTTGGTGAGATGTACTATATCATGGTTTTAAGGTGCGTCTTCCAATTCAAAGTTTTATGATGTTAATTGTTCAGCTTATGTTGCATCAGGAACTGGTAATTTTCTAGCCGTTCTTCTAATGGTTTTGCATACCTAATTGCAGTGATGGAGGAATTTCTGTTGCCTATTGTGATGCTGGTGCCACTATTGCATGGAATGAAAATTACATCCCCAATCTTAGTAGTGCAACTGAAAATGAGAAGTCTATTACATTTAAGTGTAAAGAATACCCAATAGAGCTTAGGCCTCTATTCTCAGCTTTTCAACTTAGATCTCTGGCTCTCACATCCCTAAGGTCCTTCTTGCTGTTCTATTTGCCCCTTATTGAAGTTCACCCACCAGTAGAAGATGGTGATGATCTCCTACAAGATGAGCCCAAAGAAAGCCATTTTGATTTATTGACACCATTCTACAATTCACTCAAACAAATAGTTCGTGAGGTGAGTGCCTTTTTTATTTTCATCTCTTTTCACTCATACAAATTTCTATTATTGTGTGTTTTTGTATGCCATTGGTAATTTTGTTTTTAATTGTCAAAGCCACAGAGAAGACTTATTTTCTTTGGTAGATGAATGAAAGTTATTGAAACCATACTTTTCTTGTCATGCACCAAGGAAAGGTTATTTTTTTGAAGAAAGAAGGGACAAGTTCTTTCAAAAACAAATGCCAGTCACCTTTCAAGAGAGATAAAGATGCCACCAGCAAAGGAGAAGCAGTGCTTAAATGCATATATGGAAATAACGATGAAAGGAGTTACACCACACATTCCTTGGCATATAAATCTGTTGGTCTTCCTTCTTGTTGTCACTAGTAGCCTATTCTGTTTATCAGCTCTAGTAAACCTTCTTAGCATCCTCATCGAAGTTGGAGTGGGACTTTGAGAATGACCAAACTAACCTTATTGATTGTCATCGGAACTTCAAATATAAGCATTGTGTTGAAGGTTTGATGTGCCTGCTGAAAACTGCTTTAAGGTGGTTCATTGTAAGCAGCTTTTATGTAATTTTGGAAGAACCTAGTTTGGGACCAATGTATAATTCTTTCTATAATTTTGCAAACTAGAACAAAGCAAAAGCTTGACACATGTGCTCTGATGAACCAGCTCATCAAGACGACGAGCTGAGCCATATGCAGCTTTGTCTTCAACACGGTTAATAACAAGCGTGACTCGTTAACTCAAGCTTGGCTCATGGGTCATTAAATGAGTTGATCTAGAGCTACCTTGGCTCATGAACATCTCTAATTAGATATATCGAATGTATTGAATACAAGGATACTCCAAGGTTATCATACTCAGTATTCCTTTTAGAATATTATATTTAAAGTTCGAAACAAAAGTTGGGCCATGTCAGCTATTCATCAAATTAATTTAGGAAGTTTTAGGGTCTTGGCTTTCCTAATGGAACTATATGATACAATGCACAAAAAACACAGGAAAAAAATAGAAATTATTGTTCATCGGCCGTCAATTAAAATATATATTTTTTCTTTTTTTAATAAGAATAGCACACAAAATTGGCATAAATGATAATTTAATGATTTTAAAAATATAAATTTAGCATATAAATTCAAGACCAATGAAAACTACATGTTAATCGAAAATCACCCCAATCAAAAACAAAGATTGTATGAGTGTTGACCAAATCCAGTAAGGTAGGCAAACCAATAACTAAAATATAGAATATAAAAATAACAGAAAATAAGAAAGAAAGTATCAGAATGGTACATGTAGTTTGCTACCCCAGGATAATCATCGCTTGCGCCCCACAAAAAAATTCACATCCAACATGAACTTAGGCATGAAGAGGAAACAAAATACTCAAATAGGTAAGCATTGTTGAGCACCATGCTATATTACCGGAAGACCAAAATTTGCTATAAGATAGGGAGCTAACAATCCAACAACATATAAGTCCAATTTCCATTTATCCATACAAACATACAACAGAACAACTGGTCCGTTCCAATCAATTACGTTGAACTGTCTATGAAGTCAACCCAGACATGTGAAAAGCCCAAACCAGAGAAGTCATAATAATAAAGAACACCTCATGTTCTCATAGGCAACATCATCACATGCATATTTTCAAATAACTGAAATTGAAAAAAAAAATCAAAATAAAACAAATAAAGCGAATAGTCCTAAAATCATAAGTGTTAATTTGCTGATCTTAATACACAATATGCTTTCAAATAGTGTATACGCATATATCTCCATCACAACATAGTCTTTGTTAGGTTTGTCAAAGAAATAAGACTCATGTTTTCCAGCTACCAGCTACCTGCTTTTGATGTTCAACTTGCTGATCTTTTATTAATACTTCTTTCACCTTTATTTCTGTATTGGGCTGTCTGCACTTCTAATTGATAAAATTAAGGGTTTAATCGTTGCATTTCATGTTTTTTTATTTAATGTTTATTTTTAATCAACCCATTTTTTTGTTTTGCATATTTTATTTGCTATTCTTTTCATGGTTTTATATTTGTTTGTTGAGATAGCTTAATTGTGTTATGTTATTCGTGTGTTACAGACTTCAGCTGTAACAATTAGACGGGTGCTGGAGAGACTTGCTGTGCATTATTGTTCTCAAAGAATGGCATGGAAACTTCTTAAAGGTAGCTCCTTTAATATTTATATAATGATACGGAAGCTGAAAAGCATTGGAATATTTGTCAGTTTCTTACCTCAGAATGTTAGTTATCCATCTTCTCTACCTTATGCATGCCTATAAGAGATCTTTTTTAGGTCGGTTTTACTTTATATCAGCCATTTGTTTTCTCCCTTTAGTATCTGTATTCTTCTAATCTCGAGAATATCTGAATTACTGTAAATGGTATACGTGTTATCATATTATTAAAATGACAGTAATTCTAATGTTCTGCATGCTATTGAATACAGACTACACTTGCATATTATCATTCATATTTGATTTTTGCTCTAATGAAGGTTAAATCATATTTTATGTACTTTAGCTTTTATTGCTGATTATCTTAATCTGCTTCAACGTAAAATGTTGTCAGATAATGCTAACTTTGCATATTGTATACAGTATGCATAAGAGATTTCACAATTCTATTTTTATTTATAACTTGAGAATTTATATGCACTTGTGATTGCAATGAGATGTTTGTATACAAGAAATAAATGTGCCATAAGTAGTACTAATAGAAACAATCGATAAATCTTTATGTTTGCATTGCAAACTGGTATTCTGAATTTCTAAATCTTAGAACCTAAAGCATTCAAATCATAATTGCAAGAAAATAGACTATTTAATAATTAATCATTTAAAATAATTGCATTCACATATTCTAAATTTCTAATATTGTTATGAAAATCATCATGATTGCACAGAGTAGAAGTACTAGGTGAAATGAAAAGGAAATATTTCGTTTTTTTGTTCAAACTAGTAACTTTTCTAATGAGCCATTTTTATCATGAGATTTTCTTTTATATCTTGTAAAAAAGGATCTCTTTCTTAATTCATAGAATCAATAGCATTTTTAAAAGACTTGTATTGGACTCATTTCTTGCAGGAATAAGTTTTTTTTTTAATTTGTTGTGTACATCTACTTGTTCATAAAAAACTTGAGAAAGCTCTTAATTAGATATTCATAGTTTACATAGAAGGCTACAAGAATTAATGTGCACAGTTGTCTGAATTAATTTGCATAGTTAGTTGCAACAATTATTGTATTTGTTTGTTTCCTTGTTCAAAATTTCTTATTTGGATAGGAATTAATGTATTAAAATCAAGGTATTAGACTGTTGGTGGTTAGATTAATTTACTTACCTAGAGTAGTTTTTTTGTATCATGTATGAAAGTTACTAGGGCTGCAAACGAACCGAGCCGAGCCGAGTATCTGAGTGTTCATGTTTGCGTTCATTTAATATCAGGTTGTTCAAGTTTGGTTCATGTTTGTTCGAGCTTTATTGTTTATGTTCATGTTTGGTTCATTTAAATTAATGAGTGTTCATGTTCGGTTCATGTTCAATTCATGTTCGTTCATTTAGTGCTTATCGAGCTTGTTCGCGAACATATTTAACGAATTTTTTTTTTACTATCAAACAAACACATTCATGAACATATTTATGAACAAACACATTTATAATAAAAACAATTATATCTGTAACAAAGGCAATGATTATTTATATTTATTAATTCTATAGTCAAATATTAATTATTTTTGTTGACCTTATTCGTGAGTTCAAAATCGAACACGAATCGATCTTTTATCGAGCTTAATGTCGAGCTTGTTCACGAACATCAAATGATGTTGTTCGCGAATATAAATGAGCCAAACGCATTAGTGTTCAAGTTTGTTTATTTAAGAATCAAGTATTTAAAATATTGTTTAAGTTTGTTTGTTTAGTTAATTAAACAATCACAAACGAGCTTTAATTGAACCGAACAATGAGTAGCTCGTCGAACGTTTGGTTCGCTTGCAGCCCTATATGAAACCCACTTGAGATATACAGATAAAGCAATTCAACCATTAATTCTAATTTCGTGTAAGAGCCACAATAATAGAATTTCTGTTGCTGCAACCGTTTTTTTTCCTGAAACGGCAACTCCTTTTTCCTAGCCATCACCTTCAGCTGTGGCCACCATGTTCACAAAAACTAAAAGGGAAATTCCCGAGAGCATAAGCTCCATTGTGTCCATTCATGAGACTTTTGCTCCTATCTATTATTAAATTGGATGGCTGTAATTATGGTGTTTGTTCTCAGAATTTGGTGATTCATATTACTGGTAGAAAAAGTAAGGCTACATTATAAGGAGAAAAGTTACACATGCTGAGAATGATCTAAACTATGATGAAGGGGAGGCTGAAGAAGCTTTTATAAGATCGTGACTTATCAATTCCATGACTAACAAACTGATGGCATACTTTGTGCGGTGTGGAATGACCAAGAATGTTTGGGATGCATCAGGAGAAGCTATTTTGATATCTCCAACTATTCTTAAGTCTATGAATTGATGATGTCCCTTAAATTACATCAAGACAGTCGAAGTATGGAAAAATACTACGGTGAGTTCAACTCGATATTTATGGATCTATGGTAGTTCCAAACTTCCAATGATATGAAATGTCCAATATATATTAAGAAGCAAAGGAAATAAATTTTTGAGCATTGTGCCTATATATTTTTTAGGCCTTGATCACAATTTAGATGTAGTAGCCATGTTTTGGCTGCCTCTTCTTTACCATGCATGGAGAAATCTATTCAATGATCTGTTGCAAAGGCAACTCACCATGGGCATAGATGATCATTTTGAGGCTTTAGCTGTTATTGTTCAAAACAATAACTCTCAAACAACATCTGCTTCTTCGGCTCTTTTTCACATTTTTGCACTCTATGTAACAACACCAGTCATACCTTAGATGTTTGCTAGAAGATACATGGCCATCCGGAGTGGTTCAAACTTGAGCAAGGTGAAAGGAAAATAAAGAAATTTGTTCAGATCGTCCTTTCTGACATCTCTCCATTTTTGCTTCTCTTGTAACTTGGAATCTTCTTAGGAAGGTGATTTTGGTGTAGCCTTTATTTGTACTATACTACTATCACTAACACTTGGGCTGTTGATTTAGGGACCATTGATTATATGACTAGTAATTCTTCTTTTTAAGATTCTCTGATACCTTATCTATTATGTCTGTTCTAGTTGCCAATGGGACCCCTACGCTGATGTTGGGAAAGCAATGTCTTACCTTCTCCGTTTTCCCCACATCTTCTATTTTATTTGCACTTAATCTCTCCCATAGGCTCCTTTCCCTTATTAGGATCACCTAACATCCTAATTGTTTTGAACTTTTCATTATGCTCATTGTATGTTTTAGGACAATTTTCTGAAGAAGATGATTAGGATTGGCAAGGAATGGGGACGTCTGTACTGTTTGAAAGGGGAATGGAGATGAAATTTGAGCGTGGATGTGATTTTAAATAACAATAGGGACATCAGATAAAGAGAAATTCTTTTGTGGCATTCTCATTTAGATCTCCTATCTCAGTCGTGTTAGAATGTTCTTGTTTCTAGTTTTAAGACTTGAACATTGCATTTATGCTAGAACAATACTTACTACCTTTTAAAATAAGCTTCAATAAAATTTAGGGCTTTTCTTTGTTCCTTCTATATTTGGTCATAAATACCCAGTCTTTTATTGATGATTATATTTGTTGAAATCTAAAAGTGTTGTTATACATGTTATTCCTCAATTTTCAAAAATGATTGCCACACAATTTTGTACTTCATTGTTCATCCTAACTTTTTCTTCTTTACAAGAGGTGTGAGCTTTGAATCAATCACTAGTTACTAATATATTTAAAGAAGATGGCATCCTTTATCAAATAATATTCATCTATACATTACAACAACATGGCATAACAGAGTGTAAGAATTGGCACATACTTTAGGTGGCTTGGGCCTTATGTTTTACTATACTTGTTGCTAAGCTTTTTTGGCTGAAACAGTCATGACTATTATCTTTCTTATAAACTGAATGCATGCTTGCATCATCATCTATCAAAACTCCTTTGAGTATGTAGCCAAAATTGCATATTATTAATTTTGCCTTAAAAGTTTGCTCTAAGGTATTTGGGTGTGTGTTATGTTCATTTGCATTCTCATCTTAGGGATAAACTTCATCTCACGTCCTTAAATTTCTCTTCCTTGGTTACTCTGATTGTCAAAAGGACTATAAATGCTATCATCCTCTTACATGTAAATTTTTGTCCATGGATGTAAAATTTAGTGAACAAGAATCTTATTTTATTGGAGACATATCTTTGACTTCTTTTAAGGTGGATATTAATAATACTGAGGAACTATTGTGGTTAGAAGAGAGTAGGTTTGGGATTTCAAGCTAGGGAGAGGATTCATATAATTTGAAAAAAAGAGGTGTGAGTGAAAGATTTGTTGATTTTAAATTTAAACCTAAAGCGAGAAGTGAAAGGGGTATTAGAATTGGTGAATTGCTAAAAAAGGCCATGTAAGGAGAGAAAGATATGCTATTGTCATACCCCCTCCAAACTTTAATCTTAGGGATAAACTTCGTCCTATGTTCTTAAATTTTTCTTCTTTGGTTACTCTAATTACTGTAATGACTATAAATGTTATCATCCTCTTACTTGTAAATATTGTGTCTGTGGATGTTAAACTTAGTAAACAAGAATCTTATTTTATTGTAGATGTATCTTTGACTTCTTTTAAGGGGGATATTAATAACAAAGATAAGGAGCTATTGTTGTTAGAAGAGAAGAGGCTTGGGATTTCAGGTAAGGGAGAGGATTTATATAATTCGAAAAAAAGAGGTGAGTGAAAGATTTGTTGATTTTAAATTTAAACTTGAAGATATGAGTGAAAGGGCCCCTCCAAACTTTAATCTTAGGGATAAACTTCATCCGATGTCCTTAAATTTTTCTTCTTTGGCAACTCTAATTCCCAAAAGGACTATAAATATTATCATCCTCTTACATGTAAATATTGTGTCTGTGAATGTTAAACTTAGTGAACAAGAATTTTATTTTATTGTAGGTGTATCTTTGACTTCTTTTAAGGGGGATAAAATAACAAAGATAAGGAGCTATTGTAGCTAGAAGAGAATAGGCTTGGGATTTCAGGTAAGGGAGAGGATTTATATAATTCGAAAAAAAGAGGCGTGAGTGAAAGATTTGCTGATTTTAAATTTAAACTTAAAGAGATGAGTGAAAGGGGTAATATAACGAAAGGAAATGGATACAATTTTTTCGGAATCAACGAACGACAATAAGAAATTAGGAAGAAGAAAACATCTAAACTATTTTTATTGCAAGATATATGAAAGAAAATAACAAGATATAGTTAGATCTTCAATTGGAGAGGAAGATCCGGCTCTCCCAAATCCTTAGAAGTCGGGTAGATTCTAAATAACCTAAGAATAAACTAAATTCAGCAAACTCTAAAATATAATCTTGAAATCATCCTTTTGTTAGCCTTAAATAGGCTCCCATAATTCCCTCCCACATCAGTCCCATTTCCCTAAATAATTCTATCTCATATTTGAATTCAAATTAGATTTATTTCCCTTATTAATTCCTACCCAATTGTAATTAAAACTTTCCTAAACAACCCTCCCTTAATTTCTCCTCCTTTTCCCCAAATAATTTTCTCTTAGATTTTGAATTCAAATTAGATTGTTTACCCTAAATAATTTTCTCCTAATTATGATTTAAACTTTCCTAAATAATTCCCCTTTGATTAAGAACATTCCTAAACAGTTTCCTCTTGATTAGGAAACTTCATAATTCCCTTCCATCAAATCAGCTGGTCCATCAATACTCCCCTCCCAAAGTGCCACCTTGTCCTCAAGGTGGAATGATGGAAACTACTGCTGAAGCACTTGACTATTAGCACCAGACTGAAAAATGGACTGATACTGGGTCAAATTATCCCTACGTCCAGGATCTCCTTAATCTATCTCTCGATCTCTTTCTTCTGGATTTGGGGACAACGGTACGAACAAACAATGATAGGTGAGATTACTTCCTTCAAGATGATAACATGCTCGTGTTCCCGTGGAGGCAACTCCTGAACTAGCTAGAACACTTCTCAATACTGCTGTAGGAGTGGCTGAATCATATATGATGCTTCTATCTCCTCTCCATCTTCTCCGCCTCCAAACTTTGCAGCTCCACCAAAAATCTTATTTATTCACAATTTTCCCTCTTTGAAAGTGGCTCCAAAATCACCTCCATGTCATCTGTCAATGTAACCGGTATTGTTGAGCTGGCAGGAACCAGATTCTCCATAAGTGAGTTCATTGAATTCTTGTTCACTTGAGATTGAGAAACTACATAGGCTTTGGAATCTTGCTCGATATAAGCAGGATTTATGAAACAAAAATTTGAATCAGATTCAACTACTTTTGCAAATTTGTTCATGCTTTATTGACAGTTCTTCTTGACATGAATTGAATGTCGTTGATTTTGATAATGTCCTTTGACGTGACGTGAAGATCCAACAACTTCTTTATCATTCCTTCTAAGTTGGAAAACTTTTCCTCCATTGATAACTTTCTATCCTCAAATGCCGATTTGAGTTGGCCAACATTTCCTTTAAGACACTTTTTCAGGGCATCAACTTTCCTTGTTGCTATAGGTCCCCAAAAAGTGCTCTTATACCAATTTGGTAGGAAATGGATGCAATTTTCTTAGAATCAACTAATGAAAAATCGAAAATAAGAAATTAGGAAGAAGAATACACCTAAACAATTTTTTTGCAAGATGTATGAGAGAAACTAACAAGATTTTATTGGATCTTCAGTTGGAGAGGAAGATTCGGCTCTCCCAAATCTCTAGCTGCTGGCTAGAGCTCAAATAACTTAAGAATCTAATTTCAACAAACTTCAAAACATAATCCTGAAATCACCATTGTTAGCCTTAAATAGGCTCCCATAATTCCCTCCCAAATCGGCTCTTTTTCCCTAAATAATTCCCTCTCATTTTCAAATTAGAGTTATTTTCTTAATTAATTATGATGAGGACATCTATAGGAGATTTCGATGCATCTACCATCGGAGGAATCACAGATCGTCGGCTACGATTCAAAGTCTATACTTATGATGCATTTATGTATTTCTTTTATTTATATTTCAGTTTTTACCATTGTATCCCTGTGAGGGTTTTTTTTATGTTGTAGCTCCGAGGGCATTTGAGTCTTTTTATTTTCTCTTATTTTGAGATCTATATATAGTGATATTCACTATTGTATGAGGGTAATGATTGATTAATAAAATTTTCAGCTTTTGATTCTTTATTTTCTTGTGAGCTCTTGAGAGAAGAGAGAACTCTAGGAGAGGGCCAAGCATCACCCGCCAGCCTCCAGCAGAGGCCGGGCTCGCGGTTCGTATTCGTTTTTATTTTCTTTACCCCTTTCTCTCTACCCACCGCCGGCCAACCCTTCTCTTCCAACCCGTCGGCCTACTCCCATCCCCAACCCAAATCGCAGTCAAATTCCCCCTCCATCTTCTCCATCGCCAGCCTCCCTTCTCCCACCCAACCCACGGCCCAAGCCCCACCACCGAGCCCTCCCCCACCGAATCCAAGATCCACCTTTTCTCCCCTAGCTGCCGACCTGCCCAACTTCACCCCTAGCTGCCGGCCTGCCCAACCCCACCCTCTTGATTCCCCTTCAATTACACTATTACTACTTTTCTAAATTAGCCCAACTCTTATTTAGAAAGTTTCCTAATTCAAATTCAAATGAATTTGAATTTTAAATTCCTTCCTAAATAGCCTACACCTATTTTTGGAGATCCCTTAATCACCTAAAATCTAAAATTAATTCAGATTTGAGTCTCCAATCAACAATTAATACAATGGTCCTCATACATCGAATGTGGACACCTTTTTTCCCCTTTGGCCGGCCCCCTCCCTTTCCTTTTATCTCTACAATTAATTTCCCTTTCTTTATTAATTAAACCAATTAAACCCTCTCTTAAGCCGTTGGCCCCTCCTTCCAATCTCTCCTAATTAATCCCCCATTTAGGGAGATTTGAATTTCAAATACTTCCCTCCTTTCCACCCTTGTAAATCTGAACTAAAATTTCAGATTTAAAAATTGCTTCCTCACCTTTCTCTAATCCTAAAGCTGAACTTGGAGGAGCCTCCCTAAGTTTGACCGAACCTTCCAAGCTCCTCTTCCCTCCATCTCCTCTCTTCTCCCTTGCTTCACCTACATACTAAGGAAGAAGATACATCAACCCATAGATCATGGATTCGTGTATGATCTTCAAGGAAGAGTAGATATCCTCCGGTCTCCCTTCCTCAACCTCGACTTGGAGATCGACGATACTGTCGACGATTACGTTGAACGAATCCTTTTCACCTTGACGTTTACCATCGAGGAACACCAATCTCTGGACAATGGCAAATCATCAGACATCCACCAACTTCTTCCCTTCCGGCTAACTTTTCGTTGAGCCAGACTGTAGGTGTTCTCTTTCTTTTGGTGGCATCTCTAGGTTTGCTGAAATTATTCTCACACTGACCCCACTATCAAGAGTGAAAGTGAGAGGAACTCGAGGTGAACTTTATATTTGTTAAACTGTGAATTTTGTTATTTTTGCATCTAGTGTTACTTCAAATTTTTTTCTTATTTTAAAATTGTCCTGTTAATCTTTCTGTAACCGCATGCCAAAGCACAACTGCAACTAAGAAATCCTAGACTCTTATCTTGGTGAAATATTGAGTTTAAAATTATCAAAGCTTAATAACTTGTTATTAATTCTTAAGCAATTTCTATTTCTATAAATGTTTCACATCAAATTCTCTCCCAATTGTAATTAAAATTTCCTAAACAATCCCTCATTAATTCCTCCTCCTTTTCCCTAAATAATTCCCTCTTATATTTTGAATTCAAATTTGTTCTTTTGTCCTAAATAATTATCTCCGAATTGTAATTTAGACATTCCTAAACAATTATCTTTTAATTAAGAATCTTCCCCTCTTGATTAGAAAACTTCCTGATTCCCTCCCAATCAAATCAGGCAGTCCATCATATAACTGCTAAATAATGGCATGCAAGGAGAGAAAGAGATGTTACTACCATACCCCCTCCAAACTTCTAGATCATTTGATGAATGCTTTGACATTAACAGTGAGTTGCATATGTCTTCACTTGAGTGAAAGACTTATCGATGCTAAATTTGAACTTGAAGAGAGGAGTGAAAGGGATAATAGACATGCTAAAAAATGCCATGTAAGGAGAGAAAGGGATGCTACTACTATGCCCCTGCAAACCTTACTAAAACTACAAGGTCATTGTATGACTGCTTTGAGATTAACCCTAAGGTACATTGTTTTTCTCTTAAAGCCTCAACTTAGAAATTGATCCTGTAATCTTGATTCCATAAGATTGTAGATGTCCTCTTCATGATTGAGAAGAGCACAATAAGTTCTCCACTTTTAATGTTGTTTGTCCTATCTATGATTTTGATCTTATCACCGTTTGTCTTAGTCTCACCTAACATTTTCCCTTCAGTACTTTATTTGCCTATTTGGTCCATCATATTTCTCTCTCAACAGAAGTATACATTAGATCTCTATGTTAAAAGGAAATTTACCCATGAATGTGTAAATACTCCCATTTAGGTCAATCATGGCAGTACAGTCCATCTTGTTTAGGTTCCAACGATCAAGGAGAAATATTTGAGAATGGTGTGGAAGTTGATTTATGGCCTGTTATATGCAATTTATTGTGAATCAATTCATATGAAACTCAAATGACCAACATATGAATACAATGACTCATTTAAAATGAGGGTGGAGATGCGAAATTACAATCGGTTAACGAAGTCTTTAATTCATAGTACTTAGAATAGACGCCCCTGCGAAGATAAAGCTTAAATTTTTTTCGAGTTAGATGAACAATAATACTTCGTGTCTCACACCCCAATAAAAGCACGCAGATTTGGCCGATAAAAAGGGAATTGAAGTGGGCTAAAGTTGTATCCAGGCAAATTTGAATATTCTTTAGACATGGACATCTAGACATTGCTGCTTATACAATTTTGACTTAGCTAAATCTAGACTTGATTGATAGTCTATGTTACTATATATATATATATATATATATATATATATATATATATATATATATATATATATATATAATTTGTTGGAGGCAATTTGGTAACTCGGTGAAGAAGCAAAATGTGGTATCATTGTCTAGTGTAAAAGCTAAATATTGTGCTATTCATCATGCAACTACAAGACTTACTTGGTTAAGAATTTTATCATATTATTTTTTAATTACTAATATCTTATTTAAGAAAAGAGATGAGCGGCTCATCACTTATAAAAATGGATATAGTAAAACTCAGATTGATTATTTTCTTATTAGAAAATTAGATCGTTTAGATTGCAAATTGTAAAGTTATTCATCGTAAAAATTTATATACTCAACATCGATTATTAGTTTTGGACTTTAAGATAAAGGGGCTGAAAATAAAAAATAGAGTAAAACGATATTCTAGGATTAGATGGGTTTATTTAAGGGATAAACAAAATTCTAGTAGTAGAGTCCAAACAAAAACCGAAGAACACTTAAAATTTTAGCTAAAATCCGGTACCCCCACCCCTAGGAAAAGACACTACTTAAAGCATACAATAGAAATCAAATACCCAAAACACCCCCCCCCCTCTCCATATTTGATTTTTCCCTCCTAATCCCACCTTGATTGATTGTTGGGCCCAACATGCATAGAAGGGGCAGGAGGACGTTCCACCTAAAACGGGCGGAAATCCCACCTCAAACAAGTGGGACTGTTATGTCTTATTAAAGCCGGTCCAGGTTGGCCGGCAGGACCGGTCTAACATGATGCTGAAATATCAAGCGGTTGACTTTTTCCCATAGGTTAATTTTTTTGGGTTGAAAAATGGGTTTAGTAATTGTTGTTTTTAGCCCAATTTTGGCCTTGTCATGGTCCACACTACCTAACAACAAGCATTCGAGTTGGGTTTTGAGGCTCAAGTGAAAAATAAGAGCAATGGCTGCTAAGGATGGAAAGGTAAAAATTGATAGGTTTAATGACTAAGATTCGGATATTGGAAGATGCACATTGATCATTACATTTATCGAAAAAACTATATTTAGCTTTCTTGGAGATGAAATTAATAACGATGTGGTAAGAAGATTAGGATCCATTGGATAGAGAAGTGTTGGGAGCTGTACGACTAACCCTGATAAATGATATTTCTTTTTACATATTGCAGGAATATTTTGTAGTTGAAGCGTTGAACTCTCTTTTGGGCATGCACGAGAAGATGGTGGTGTGAATGACATCTCATTACCTCACTGAGGAAGGATTGCTTGTTGAGGAGGAAACGAAGAGAGAAGTTGAAAATGTGCATAAATTGAGTCACTTAATTGCCAAGGGTCAAACTAAAGAATCACAAGAACAGTGAACGTATAAAATTTATAGTGGTCCGATCGTATGACCTATGCTCACTAGAAGCAGAGTACAAAGCATAGGTTACAAAGGCTCTCGGGTGAATATAAGAGAATATGGGCATTGAGGATGCTAAGAAGCACATCGAGAAATAAACCGAGTAGTGAGGAATTTTGAGAGTGAGAGCAAGCTTCCTTTGTTCTCTTGTTAGTTTGCCAACCTACCTTCTCAAAGAGATTGAACCTTGGTATTTATAGTTGATCATTATTGCGGACAGTCCCACAATAAACAGTTGAATGTCTTGAATGGCATTTGCTGCTTCGGTGGTAGAGGATGACATGTGGTATTTGCAGAGTCCTCTAACCTATTAACACAATCAAATATATAGAAGTGCAGTGGCTGTCACTTTAATGATGATTTTGATAGGAAATACTTGAGTTCGCAAGTAACCCTAAGGTAATACTTGAGTTCGCAAGCAAACCTAATCAAGATTAGCACAAAAACAGAGGATAAACTGCTGTCCCAGCAGTTTGACAGCACCCTCGCAGCAGAATTTTTGCACCAAACAGTGGAAATAAGAGAAACAAAGCAAGATCTTCACTAGTAGATGCAAGAAAATAAAGAAAGATACAACGTTCTTCGATTCGAGAGGAAGAACAACTCTCCACAAGTCTCTAGCAAACCCTAGAGCCCAAGAACACAATGAGATCTCAAACTTTTCATTCAAATTCAAGATGAGGGCCTAATTCCCCCCCTTTCCCCCTCTTTAACTCTCATCCCCATACAAAATCCCTAAACAGCCCTTCTATTCAAATTTCCCCCCCTTTCCATTCAAAATTTCCCTCCAACCCTTGAATTAACTCCATGTGGGGCCCGCCTAGAGTAAGTAAGGACCGGAGGGGCCCGCCTAACATTACTCCCCTCCCAAAGACTCACCTTGTCCTCAAGGTGAAATGAGGGAAATTGATCTTTCATTCTTTCAAATGGCTCCCATGTAGCATCAAATTCGGGGAGCCCTTTCCATGCAATCAACACCTCTTTGTTACCTTCATGGTCAAGTCTCACATCTTTCAGCTCCAGAGGTTCTAGGATCACTTCCATCTCCTCACTTAATGTTGTTGGCAGTTCAGCACTGGTTGCATACTCCCCAATGGCTTTTCTCAGCTGTGATACATGAAATACTGGATGTATAGTGGCCGAAGGGGGTAATTTCAAACGGTATGCTACTACCCCAATTTTATCTAATATCTCATAGGGGCCAAAATACCTTGGGGATAACTTCTCATTTCTTCTGTTGGCCAAGGTCCTCTGTCTGTAGGGCCGTAGTTTTAGAAATACCTTCTCACCTACTTCAAATTGGACCTCCCTTCTGTGTGCATCCGCCTGTTTCTTCATGATCTGTTGTGCCCTCATCAGATGTTTCTTCAACTCCTCCAGCATCCTATCCCTTTCTTCCAAATGCTGCTCTACTGAAGATACGGGTGTGCTGCCCCTTCCATAATGCACCAAATGTGGTGGATCTCTTCCATATAGCACTCTAAAAGGGGTCATCCTGGAAGCTGAGTGGTATGAGGTATTGTACCAATACTCTGCCCAGGCCAACCATTTGGCCCATACCCTTGGTGTTTCAGAAGCAAAACACCTTAAGTAAGTTTCCAAGCTCCGATTTACAACCTCTGTTTGCCCGTCTGTTTGCGGATGGTAGGCTGTGCTCCTTTTGAGAATAGTCCCCTGTAACCTGAACAGCTCCTTCCAAAACTGGCTGAGGAACACCTTGTCGCGATCAGACACTATCGACTCTGGAATTCCATGTAATCTAACCACTTCCCTGATGAAAGAAGCCGCCACTGTCACTGCAGTGTAGGGGTGTCGAAGGGGTGTGAAATGTGCATACTTGCTCAGTCTATCAACCACCACCATAATAACAGTGAATCCCTCCGATCGTGGTAGGCCATCCACGAAATCCATGGACACTTCCTCCCATACTCTATTTGGAAGAGACAAGGGCTGTAGTAACCCCCCTGGAGCCATCGCCATATACTTGTTTCTCTGACACACTTCGCACCTCGCCACTGTCTCCTGCACTTGCTTATGCATTCCTTTCCAGTATAATTCTGCGGCCAGCCTCCGGTATGTCTTTTCTACTCCGGAATGACCTCCAATAGCGCTCCCATGAAACTCCTGTAATAGCTGGGGAATGTGGATGGAATTTTGTGGTATCACAAACCTTCCTTTGTGCAACAATCTCTCCCCCTCAAGGGTGTAGCTTGGGTGGCTGCTCTTATCTTCAATAGATCCAATCGGATCTTCTTCAATTCTTCATCATGCTCACTCTCTCTGGATTTCCCCCCAATCCACCATTAGGGGTACCGACATGGTTACCGCCTGTAGCTCTCCCCCACATCTGGATAAGGCATCAGCCGCCTTATTCTCCAACCCTGGTCGGTACTGGATCTCAAAATCGTATCCCAATAGTTTAGACAGCCACCTCTGATGTTCCTCTGTCACCATCCGTTGTTCCAACAGGTATTTCAGGCTCCTCTGATCCGTCCTGACGACGAAATGCCGTCCTAGCAGGTAGGGTCTCCACTTCTGAATTGCCAATACTATGGCCATCAATTCCTGTTCATATACAGACTTCAGTCTTGCTCTTGTTGCCAACACCTGACTGAAGTAGGCAATGGGTCTATGCTGCTGCATCAGCACCGCCCCAAACCCATACCCGGATGCGTCTGTCTCCACCACGAACGTTTGACTGAAGTCTGGTAGGGCCAAAACTGGTACCGTGGTCATTGCCTTCTTAAGCTTCTCAAAAGCTTGAGTAGCCGCTTCTCCCCACAAGAAACTATCCTTCTTTAACTGCTCTATCAAGGGCAAGGCTATGTTGCTGTACCCTTTCACAAACCTCCGGTAGTAGCCCGTCAGTCCCAGGAATCCCCTCAGCTCCCTCAAGTTCCTAGGTAGAGGCCACCGCTGCATGGCTTCGATCTTGGATGAATCAGCTGCCACCCCTTCCTTAGATACCAGGTGTCCCAGATACTCCACACTCTTCTGGGCGAAGCTACACTTCTTCAGATTGGCTTTAAACTCGTGCTCCCTTAGTACTCCAAAGACCACCTTCAAATGCTCCTGGTGCTCCTCCTCGGATCGACTGTACACCAGTATGTCATCGAAGAAAACTAATACAAACCTCCGCAGGTACGGCCGAAACACCCTGTTCATCAAGGATTGGAAAGTGGCTAGAGCATTGGTAAGCCCAAATGGCATCACCAAGAACTCATAGTGCCCCTCGTGTGTCCTGAATGCCGTCTTCGGAATATCCTCCCCTTTCATCCTGATTTGGTGGTAGCCCGACTTCAAATCCATCTTAGAGAACACTACTGCTCCATACAGCTCATCCAGTAGCTCATCGATCACCGGAATGGGAAACTTATCCGGCACAGTTTCCTTATTCAATGCCCTGTAATCCACGCAGAATCTCCAGCTACCATCCTTCTTTTTAACCAGTAGTACAGGACTAGAGAAAGGACTCACACTTGGTCTGATGATCCCCGCGTCCAACATCTCCTTAATCAGCTTCTCGATCTCGTCCTTCTGAATTTGGGGGTAGCGGTAGGGTCGCACACTAACTGGTGGCACCCCCTCCTTCAGAATGATTGCATGCTCTTGCTCCCTGAGTGGTGGTAAGCCTTGAGGCGGTTGGAACACCTCACTGAACTGTTGTATGAGCAGTTGTACTGCCAGAGGAAGGCTTCCCTCATCCCCTATACTGACCCTCTCCAAGCGCTGCAGTTCCACCAAATATCCACCTCCCACCTCCTGTATGGTTCTGATCATGGATCTGAGAGACACGCCGGTCCTGGATAGCCCTGCGTCGCCTTGGATCACCATCTTCTTTCCTTCCACCATTAGCTCCATCCTCAAAGCACCCCAATTTACTTTGGTCTCCCCTAAGGTCTGCAGCCATTTCATCCCCAGGATGACATCAGTGCTCCCCAACTCCAAGGGAAGAAATTCTTCCTTCACCTGGATCCCCTGAATCATCAACACTACTCCTCTACAAACTCCCCTTCCCATTTCTACCTTTCCTGTGCCCAACATCACTCCATAGCCGCCTGTATCCTCCAGTTTCACCCCCAGCAAGTCAACCATCTGAGTGGAGATGAAATTGTGGGTTGCCCCACTATCGATCAACACTATCACCTTTCTATCAGCCATCTCTCCCCTCACTTTCATAGTGTGATTTGGAGTGAATCCCACCACAGAATTTAGGGATACTTCTGCTACATCCAAATGTAGTTTCTCCTCATCCTCCATCTCTAATCCACTTCCACCTCCCTCCTCAGCTTCCTCGTCATCACAGACGGTGAGAACCTGAAGAGTTCGGTCCTTACACCTATGCCCTGGCATGTATTTCTCATCACATCTAAAACACAACCCCTTTGCCCTCTTCTCCTGTATCTCCTTCTCGGTTAGCCTTTTGAAATTTCCCCCTCCAGTTCTCTCTTTGGGTATTTCCCTCAACCCCCCTGTTGCCGGTGCCTTTGAAGCTAAGAAAGTAGTGGTCATCCTGTAAGATCCCCCAGAATTGCTTCCCCTAATCCCCTTCTCCAGATGCTTCTGGTCCTCCACCAGCTGAGCTAGCTCCATGGCCTCTCCAAGGTCTCGTGGCCTCATCACCCGAACTGCTGCCCGGATCTCTGCTTTCAGCCCCTTCATAAAGTTTCCTTCTAACACTGTCTCTGAGAGCCGATCCAGTCTGCTGGCCAAATACTCGAACCGATCACGATACTCTGCCACTGTCCCTTCCTGTGTCAAGGCAAAAAATTGCTCATAAAAGTCTCCTCCCCTGCTGGTTCGGAAGCGTTCTAGTAGACAGTCCTTGAACTCCCTCCAGGTGCGAATGGGTCGCCTCATGTCCCGCCATTGATACCATGCCAGAGCCTTCCCTTCTAAGCACAAGCCTGCAGCTGTCAACTTTTCCTCCTCAGTCAACCCATTGACTGTAAAGTATCTCTCCACCTTGTAGATCCAGCATGTGCGTCTTCGCCCTCAAAGATGGGCATCTTCAATTTTCTCACTCTCGGGTCACCACCGTGTCCCCTAACTCCTCCATAACCTCCCATCCCTCTAGGAGGAGGTGCTCCCCAGTAGTCACGATCTTCCCTCCTACGATCATACCCGATCCCTTCATCACATTCCCCTCTTCTTCTTTCCAAATCAGCACCACGGTGGTAAGCATCGTCCCTTCTCCCAAAAAATTCTGCACCCCTCCTTTCATAGCCCATACTCATCTCCTCCCTAGAAAGCAGTTCTAGAGGAGGTATTCCATCATCTCCCTCGAGGATCTCCACTTCCGGGTTCTCCCTCCCCCTTAATGGGTTCGGAATTCCTCCTCTTGAATGGCCGCCTGTGGCCTCCCTTGTTTCCGATGTCACCGGATTTTGTTTGTCTTCAAGCATCTTCTTCATCATATTCTCCAAAGCAGTGAACCTTCCCTCCATCTTTTCATGAATGGAAGCGAATTGGTTGTGAAAATCAATGGTTCTTTCCTCCAAATCAGCCTTCAGTTGGCCTATTTCTCCCTCCAGTGCATCAACCTTCTTTCCGGCCATCTTCCCTCCACGGTTTTACAAGAAGAACTTCTTGAGAAGGAAAGAAAAATTGCTGAAATTTTCAGATTTCCGCCTCCAACAGTCCCAAGACAACGCTCTGATACCAATTTGATAGGAAATACTTGAGTTCGCAAGTAACCCTAAGGTAATACTTGAGTTCGCAAGCAAACCTAATCAAGATTAGCACAAAAACAGAGGATAAACTGCTGTCCCAGCAGTTTGACAGCACCCTCGCAGCAGAATTTTTGCACCAAACAGTGGAAATAAGAGAAACAAAGCAAGATCTTCACTAGTAGATGCAAGAAAATAAAGAAAGATACAACGTTCTTCGATTCGAGAGGAAGAACAACTCTCCACAAGTCTCTAGCAAACCCTAGAGCCCAAGAACACAATGAGATCTCAAACTTTTCATTCAAATTCAAGATGAGGGCCTAATTCCCCCCCTTTCCCCCTCTTTAACTCTCATCCCCATACAAAATCCCTAAACAGCCCTTCTATTCAAATTTCCCCCCCTTTCCATTCAAAATTTCCCTCCAACCCTTGAATTAACTCCATGTGGGGCCCGCCTAGAGTAAGTAAGGACCGGAGGGGCCCGCCTAACAGATTTCTCGTATAATGTAATAAATGATTGCAGAGAAAATTCTCTTGGTTCTTGAATCCTTGTTGGGAGTACTATTAAAGTTTCAATGTGTTGGACACTTTGGAAGAAGTGTTTTGGTGTATTTTTGTGAGAAAATTGTGTGCTAGACTATGATCAAAGATTAAATGATTGATTCCCTTGAAAAATCCTGAGAGAAAATACAAAGACGTGTTGGTATTGGAAGGAAGAAAGCATATCTCAAGAAATGATTCTTGGGAGAGAAAATTGCTAATGCATTATCATCAATTATGTTGCCGTTTAGCTAGTCCATGCTTGTGATGGGATATATCTAATGAGAAAGTTCTTTAATATTAGGATGATGGAAGGTGATGTGGCAGAGCATATCAATTAATTCATTTTGTTTACCAGTCAATTGATTTTGATTATAATCAACGTTGACGTGAAGTTCATCCTTTGAGCTTTTTCTTATCACCTATTTAGTTGGTGTGGAATTGAGATAGCAGTCGACAGTTCTCTTTGGCCTAAAATTTGAAATTAATGATATTCATGACTTGATTTTAACGAGGAAGCCCAGAAATAATAATTAGTTTAGGCTTTCCTTTTGTTGCTTCGAATTTTGAAACTGGTGGTAGAATTAAATTAGGATAAATATTAAGATTTAATTCTTAAAGGAGGAGTCACCCTAAAGGTTGTAATGGTGTATGGTGGAATTGTTGCAAGGCTGGCCCTACGAAAATAGTTTATCAACAAAGGAATGGGGGATAAATTCTAGATTAAATGGATGAATCTGTAGTTTATGCTATTGAAGATATCACAGATGCACTAACACCTATTGTGATTAGTCCTATGGAGTCCTAAATCTTGTACTTATGGAGGTCTTCTTACTTTACTCCCTATAACGAGTTTATCTTTACCTATCATGCATGAGATTTTAATGAAGTTTATTTTGAATATTTTGGTGAGTTTTCTTTTCTTTTTTAGTAATTGATTTGCATGCGATTGAGATATGACCAAGCCGTACTATAATGTGAATTTTCTTTTTGTGTTATGAGTACTCATTGTTGCATGTCTCTCATTCAATCTTAGATTTTCTTATAAATTTCAGATTTTAGTGATCGTTAAATTATCTTATGGCAAAAATTTTATGTAGTAGTCATATTATATTATACAAAAAATCATTCTTTTTTACGTAGCTACAATTACAAGCATAATATTATATATTCTTGCAAATTTCTCAATCACACAAGATACAAATTAAAAAAATCTGCTACTGCCAAACAAAGAAATACAATACAACTTGTTCTCAATAGGGAACATCACATCAACATAGCTAATATATAAAAAACTGCTAAATAGAAATGAACAAGATAAAACAATACTCAAATCATGGATTTATTCATTTTAAATTGTACATTTCATATTTCAGGCGAGTATAAAATTTGAAAATTTCATGGAAATTATCTATATTACTTGTCAGTTAACTTTAATTGATGAATATTTTTAAAATTTTAAGGGGTAATGATCAATTTAAATTGAATCAGAAATATTATTAATTTACAAATTCCATTATACATTTATACTTCTAAATTTTTGATAAAAAAGCTATGTTAGACACTTCAAATGACACTAATTGCATGTATTAGCCTTAGAATACTTTGATCTTCAAATGATACTAATTTCAAGATCGTGATGTTACATGTAAGTCTTCAGTGCCAATAAATTCTGAGCAAAAACATGCCTTAATTTACTGTTTTTGCAGATGTTTCTAAATCTGCGAAGCGTAAGGCCAAACGGGGCATGCCTGCTTATTTGTTGTTGTTTAACATCAGCAGAACAACCTTCAGAGGTAAAAAACTTCAGTTATAACAGTTAGTAGATCTGTTATATAGGTCATTGCCTCCGCTAATTTTTGTTTTTCTGTGAACAGGCCATGCACTTGGAGTGATTGCTTCATGGATAGTTCAGATTATAATGGCGTTTTACAGATACTTCATCCGTAAGCCAGATAATGATGGTGAAAATCTAAACAGAGCAGAAAAAAATAGATTATTTTGGAGAGAGATCTACAGCTCAACCATTAAGTTTACTTCTTCATTAATTTTTGCATCAATTGGTGGAGGAATTGGTGCCCTCTTCCATCCTTCAATAGGCCAGTGGATCGGTAAGTGGATAATCCACGTTTATTTATTGAAATTTTGTTTGGCTTTATGTTTTATCACTGTCAGTTTATTCTTTAACCTCAAAAAAAAAAAATTTTTTTTTTTCTCATCGAAATCTATATTCTAAGTTTCTAACCAAACATTTTCATAAGCTCCTGCTTCATGTTTTTGATCTTTGTAGATTCTAATAACAAATTTTTATGATTCTGCAGGATCAGCTCTTGGGGACTTAGCTGGGCCTTTCATCGTCATTTTTGTCTTTGAGAAGCTTCATCTGCAAATTTGAGTTATCGGATCTACACAAATACTTTGATATTTTTTGCTCATATGCGTTTTAAGCAGCAATGAAACATCACCGCAGCTGATTTATCTGTGACGAGGCGGCATTAAGGCTTTATTTGTTGTGATTTTCTTACTGATTCTTAAAATAATTTTTTAGTAAAAAAATAAAACTTTTTTACTCAAAAGCTGTTTTAAGAGGTTTTAAGAAAGCTATCCCAAACAAAGCCTAAATCTGCTGGAGGACTTTATGGTTCTCAATTCCTTTTTAATTTTTTGCCACTCAAATTTTGTTATTTCTTTTCACATTTGAACAACTTCAATCATGGTAGAGTTCTGTTTGTAGATTCATTTGCATCACTACTTTAACTTAATATCTGACTTTTTTTTTTTACTGTTTCGATTATGAATTAAATCCAATATTCTTTGTGTTTTATTATTTTCATATGTCACATTTCATTCTTAAAACCCTTTTTTTGTGTGGATATAAAGAATCTCAGCCAAAGCTTAGCTTAAAAATATGTTATCCTTCCAAACAGCTTTCTTAACATTTTTTTAAATAATTTTTTGATACAAAAATTCTTCCAATTCCCCCTTTTTGGAGCTTCTTAGATGTGTTGTTCTTGACCTCTCTTTTGATGTGATTTTGTGGTTGTATTTTATTAAATGTAGTTATGTTGTCAATTCATTGACCTTGGTGATGCCTAGTGTAAACTTTCTCAATGACCATTGTTTATATTAGCTGGGGTTCTTTTTCTTAAAGTTTATTTGGGGGCTATAATTTTTTATAAAGTTGGTTGTATAGCTGACATGGAAAAAATAACTTTTTTTTAAGATGTTATAAAAAATAAATTGTTAGCACATTTTTTTTATTGAAATCAACAAAACATCAATGCCCAAAAATAAATTGTGGTTACGGTCTAAAAATAAAGCAGTACAAATATTGTCCTTAGGGGTGTCAATTCGGGTCAACGGGTTGGGTTTGGGTCTAACTCGGAATTGACTCGGCACTATTCGGATCAACTCGAATCTAACTTGTTTTTAAAAATGGGTTAGGTTCTCGGACCTGAACTCGACCCGATTCGGGTCCGGGTCAAATCGATCCGACATGAATGATCCGGGGTTGACACAAAATTACTAGTTTTTTGGTAAAAAATCAGGTCAATCTTCGATTTTCGGGTTAAAAACGGGTCAAAAAGGGGCAATCTTGAGTTTCTGGGTCAAATACGAGTTTTCGTGTCAATTTCAGGTCAATTTCGGGTTGTTGGGTCAACTCGAATCCGATCCGATTTTTAAAATGGGTTGACCCTAACCCGTATTTTTCCGGGTCGGATTTGGGTCGTATTTCGAGTCTTGTCAAAAATTGACACCACTAATTGTCCTAAATGAAGACTCAATCTCATGATGCTTGCGTCGTCTTACAATACTTTGGAGTTTTTTTCATGCATGTTTAAGCTTTTTAGATTGTGTTGTGATTTAAATTTTAAATTTTTTTGGTGTCATGAGTGTGATTGTCTTACTCTATTAGGTACCACTATGGGTGATCTTTGTTTTGTTCATTTGGTGGTTTCTTCAGTCATTATTCTTCTTGCATTATTAATATTTCTTTGTATGTGATTTGACACATGAAAAGTCTCAAAAAATTCAATTGATTAATACAAAAATTTTAAAATTAAATTCATAATCACCTAAACTTTAATTTCAACAAATTTATAGTTGAACTTAATGTCTCGATAATACAAATTTATCGACATCACAAATGATTCGATTTGAGTTCAAATAAATTCAAATCAAGCACTTGAACTATATTTGAACTCTTTTGATTGAAGGAACAAATGACATTGAAATCTTGAAAATTTTTAAAAATTGAAATCGAACAAATTAATGAGATTAATCAAATGAGTCTAAGATCTTTTGATTCTTATGTATTAAATAGCTCAAATGTTTAATAAATAATCTATAATTAAGAGAATTAATATGAACTCTTCATTATTGTATTAAATTATGGTCAAATTTACTAAAATGCTACTCTAAAATTTTTTTAAATAAGTCTTATTTCCTACAAAAGGGGAGCTCAATAGCTAAGAGAGCTATATTGCATTTTTGACGATCATCATTCATGTCTATTATCAGTAATTGTCATTATCATTGCTAAATTTTTGTCATCCAATTATTATCACATGAATTTTAATATTATTGATATATCATCAAAAAATTGCCTTGATCAGGCACGAATCTCAAGGCAAAATCAAGACTGAAACTTCAAAAATTAAATTCGAGATCACCTGAACTCTGATTTCAACAAACTTATAGTCAAACTGAGCGTCTTGGAAATACGAACTCAATGACACCAAAATCGACTCAATCCGAGCCCAAATGAGTCCAAATCAAGCACCGAAGCGCTATTGGAAAGTTCAAAATATAATTTGAGTTACCAAATGGTTTCCAAATATGACTTTCTTATATCTGAATTGAGCAGCTCGACGAGACGAATCTAACAAGCCCAAGATCGCTGAATTCTGACATCATTAAGACCTTTAAATGTCTGACTAACGATTCACGATCAAGGGATTCAATATCGGCCGCCCATCTGACCACTCCCTATTTACCGCTGATCTCTCACCTATTTACAAGCCATGCCACTCTAGGATATCTATAAATAGACTACTCATTTCTCATGCGAGGGGGCTCAAATAAGAAGAGAAGGAAGAAGAAGGAGAAGAGAAAAGAAGAAGATTAAGAGGTAAGAAACTCCTCCTCGACCATCGCCACTGGAATTCTGCCCGACTTCCAAGTGACGCCGAAATTCCACCCGACTTCCAAGCAACGCCAGAATTTTGCCCGACTTTCCAATGACGCCGGAACTCTCCCTGATCTCCAAGTGACACCAGAGTTTTGCCCGAATACCATCTAACTCCAGAGTTCTGCTAGGTCACCGACTGAATTCAGACTTCTAACCAACGACGGACCTCCGCTCGTCGCCAGATTTCTTCCTGACACCAGACATCTACCCAATGTTGGATTTCTGTCAATTGCTGGACTTCTACCCAACTACAGTCCTTCCGACCTCTGTCGCCCGCCGACTACGGTACTTCTGACTTACGTCGCCCCCCGACTATAGTCCTTTTGACTTCTGTCGCTCGCCGACTACGGTCTTTTTGGCTTACGTCACCCACCAACTATAGCCCTTTCGACCTCTGTCACCCGCCGACTACGGTCCTGCCGACTTACGTCGCCCTTCAACAACGATCCTTCCGAGCAAACGAACATGCCAACAGTGACTCTTTGTATTATGATTATGTACTACATATAATGTACATCAAGCTAAGGCCATCCCCCAAGAAAGGGCCTCATTTGTAATCAACTGCAATACTAGTAGATTCATTCAAACTGGGCTAGACCTCGTGGTTTTTCCCATTTTTAGGGATTTTTCACGTAAAAATTTTGGTGTCTCATAAATGCTAGACCCTCTCTCTTTTTATCTGTGTGTGCTGGATCTTCGTACAACGCTAAGACGCTAAACTTTATATTTCTCTACTTCCACGAATACTCTAGGGAGCAACAATTATTACTAGATTTTTAATATTCCGCTTGCGGAGATCTAATAGTTAGTTCTCATGATTTCTTTACTTGTTAAAATTTTTACATAAATTTTCTTTTATCTCCTGTAAACTTCTATATGTACATTTTGGATATTCATATATTAGATTTTATATTCTCTAATGACATAAATTTTTTAACATATAATAGTGAATTCATATAAACATTACATAGATTTGTGCCTGATAAATGAGTTTTTTTTTTTGGCTGAATCAAATAATAAACTAACACATAGCATAAAAACTAAGATCTTAAATTCTATGATCATTTAATAAAGGCGGATTTACATACATATCATTTTATTTCATGTTACTTATATATCTCATGTCTAAAATTTTAATATTATACGCCCACCATGTATAGAATAAATACGGATGCATGGAATATAATATTAAAGTTTATAAAGTAGTATGAGTGATAAGAATGAAATATAAAAAAAATGATATATTTGATATTAAAATTTTATATAAATGTTACAAATATAATATTAAAATATAAATAATATGCCTAAAATGATATATATATATATATATAAACCCTCTTTTAATAAATGATTAAAACTTTCGACCAACAAACTAACATCGGCTTCGCATTGTTAAGTTGTACGCTTTAGATTTTATCTTAAGCCCAGCCGACGATATCCCTTACGCACCACCATGTACCTCCCACTCTACATGGAAACAGAGCAGCTGTAGCCGATAAGAAATCTCCATTCCTCCTTCCCAAAATCTCACCTTTACCACTCTTCTCAAGATCAAATATCGTAAGCATGTCACTCCCCCTCTCTTCACCTCTCCCCTCTACATCTCCCACTCACTCTCCCCCTTCCTACCAGCTCCTCCACATCATCCCCACCTCTCTCCTCTCCCCACTCCGACCCCCTGGACATCTGCACTGCTTTTCCCTTCCCCTCCGCCTCAGAGTTTCCCTCCAAAGCCATCCTTTGCAGACTCAAGAGTCCTCTGATCCCTCCTCCGACGTGAAAAGCCCAAAGCCCTTCAAGAACTCAATTTGGATCAACCCGAACAACCCTCGCGCCGCCGCCCTCCGCCGTAGCTCCGCCGATTTCCGCTACGCCCGCCTTGCCCATATATCCTCCTCCCTCGACCCTTTCCCCGCAGATGTTCCCTTTCTCCTCTCCTCCCTCCCCACCACCCCAACGGAGCCAGACGCCATCATCATCCTCAACAACATGGAGAACTCCGCCGCCGCGCTCTCCGCCCTTGACTGGTTCCTGCAAAACTTAAAATTGGAAAAAGAAGTAATCCTCTTCAACGTCACGCTTAAAGTCCTTAGAAAGTGCAGGGCTTGGAACGACGTAGAATGCCTTTTGACGAAAATGCTGGAGAAGGGAATTAAGCTTGATAACATCACCTTTTCTACTGTAATTAGCTGCGCTAGGGTTTGCGATCTCCCTGCCAAAGCGGTGGAGTGGTTCGAGAAGATGCCAGAATTCGGATTGAGTCCAGATGACGTCACTTACTCAGCCATGATCGATGCTTATGGCCGCATGGGCAATGTGGAGATGGCTCTTGCTCTATATGATCGTGCAAGGAAAGAAAAATGGCTTCTTGATCCTGTAACCTTTGCGACTGTGATTCGAATTTATGGAGCTTCTGGTAATTTCGATGGTGCACTCAATGTGTTTGAGGAAATGAAAGCACTTGGTGTGAAGCCAAATTTGGTCACTTACAACAAGTTGTTGGAGGCCATGGGTAGAGGTGGAAGGCCATGGCAGGTGAAGAGCATTTATAAGGAGATGGTTGGTAATAAGATATTACCAAATAGAATTACTTATTCGGCGCTTATCAGAGCTTATTCCCAAGCTCGGTATGCCGTGGATGCCCTGGCTGTGTATAGGGAGATGAGGAGACAGTCCATGGAGCTCAATGTGGTTTTATATAACATGCTTTTGTCTATGTGTGCTGATGTTGGGTATATTGATGAAACTGTTGAGATTTTTGAAGAGATGAAGGGGTTGCAGGATGTGTGTAAGCCTGATAGTTGGAGTTATTCATCTGTTATTACAGCTTACTCTTGTGCCGGGAATGTTGCAGAAGCTGAAAGAATGTTGAATGCAATGATGGAAGCCGGCTTCCAACCAACCATCTTTGTACTTACGTCGATCATCCAGTGCTATGGGAAGGCTAAGAGGACCAATGATGTTGTGAGGACCTTTGATAGGCTATTGGAATTGGGCATTTCGCCGGATGATAGGTTCTGCGGTTGTCTTTTGAATGTGCTGACTCAGACACCAAAGGAAGAATTAGGAAAGGTGATTGGATGTATTGAGAGATCTAATCCTCAGTTGGGTTCTTTTGTTAAGCTCATGGTGGATGAAGAAACTTCTGAGGAGCTATTGCGGAAGGAAGCTGAAAAGCTGCTTAGTAGTATCAGTGAGGAAGTGAAAAAAGCTTATTGTAACTGTTTGATGGATATGTGCGTAAATGTAAATCAACTTGGCAGGGCTTCTGTGCTCCTTAACTTAGCACTTGAAGTCGGTATATACTCCACACTACAATCAAAGTCAGCTACTCAGTGGTCTTTACATGTCAGAAGTCTGTCACTTGGAGCTGCTCTTACTGCTCTGCAAGCATGGATGAGTGATATGACCAAAGCCATGGAGGATGGAGAAGAGCTGCCTCCATTGCTTGGTATTCATACGGGTCATGGAAAGCATAAATATTCTGAAAGAGGGTTGGCATCTGCATTTGAGTCCCATTTGAGAGAGCTGAATGCTCCATTTCATGAAGCTAGTGGTAAGGTTGGATGGTTCCTGACAACAAATATTGCTGCTAAATTATGGCTGGAATCCAGGGCTCCAGTTGATTTAGTTGTTGCTTAGAATGCATCAATTGATGCAGGTAATTTGCATTTATACCTTACTTTTTCTTCCACAATTACGTTGTGATTGGCATGCTAGCTTCAGCAAACCATCTTTATGCAACTTGAGGTCTCATTTTGTTACATTTTCTGCTTATTTTTTCTGTCTTGTTGTATACTTAAAATGAGTTTTTTTTTTTTAATTTTTAATGTTTGTAATGATGTTCAGATACACTTTGAGAAGGGTTTGAACAAATTTAATTGCTCTTAAACTAAATCATAAACATGTTCGACTTCCAAATATACTACTGCTTTCACACTTTCTAGCGATATTGGCAAATTTGAAAGTCTGAATGGGCTGCAATAAACTGTGCTCATTCTTTAGTGAAAATATTCCTTCAAGCAAAAGTTGCATGATTTCCTGCTTCAATTCCGCTCATAATTCAATAATTTAAAGAGTTTATACGTCCTACTTTGTTTTCAACCCCTCCTTTACCATTCAATTTCTGACATTATAAATAAAGAGTTTAGAGGCTTCTCTCTTGACATTTTTGCAAGCTAAACTCAATGAGTTTATCACAATCCTGTATGATCTGTAGAAGAACAGCTAGACTAACCACTGTTGAAAGCTACCCCTAAAGATGTGTAACGGGAATGTAAAATTGTATGCAGAAACAGTTTCCTTTTAATTATTATTCAGAATTGAATGTTTAAGGCTTTGTTTGGGACGGCTTTTTAATTGCTTCTTAAAATAGCTTTTTAGTACAAAAATTAAAATTTTGTACTAGTAAGTTGCTTTAAGAAGTAGTAAGAAAGCTGTCCCAAATAAAACCTAAGTTTATGACGGGCTTTAAGGGGTTAAAAGTAATGTCGCTGTTCACTATCATCTTCCAATTTAAGAATCCTTTCCACCTCCGATTATTTGTACATTTGATATGATTGATGCCCATATCTACTTTTAGATTGCTAAATAAAATTATCTATTCTTCACGTTGTAAGCTACAATAAATTTGCTTCACTGTTCATTTCAAATCCTGGATTTTTTTTAATGTTTTATAATAAAGTAAAGTTCATAGAAATCAAGATTATGATTAGTGCGCAAATTTTCAGACAAATTGCTTCGTTCCTATTGAGATTAAAAAAAAAATCAATCTCAAATACTATGAAAACCATAGTAGTAGTTTAAGGTTCAGCAGTTTTCAAAGTACTTGGTAATTGGGAATTGTGCAAATAAAAGAAGCTCAAAAGGCTCATTAATTCAATAGCAGTACATTTAAGCACCGCATTTCAATCCTTTTTTACATTGTCTTTCCTTCAACTTAATCAAAATAATTGCAGCAATTAGAAGACTGTAATATTTGATGTTCATTTGAATAACTCGAGTACTGGGGACAAAATTAAAAGATAAAGTTTGTGATTTTGCAATAATGGTTAATGAAACATTTAATTAATGCATAGTGTGTAAGTATGTCCAAAAGAAAAAATAAAAGTTCATTTTTTCTCTCTTAATTAACCAAAAAAGCTTCTTGCAAATTAATAATTTTCAATCATAAACGAAAATTAATCAAATAATTCTACAGTATATACACTAAAAGTTGATCAAATCAGTTCCTTATGAACACTAATATAAGCCATCAACAGAAACATTAATCACCACAAATAACCATAATCCTAATTAAACAGCACATAAATAATAAAAGTAAAATGTAGGAACATAGCAGGCATTAAAAAGGAGCTGTACAACCTACATCATATTTCTCCTCACTGCGTCCACGCAACCTTTCCTCTTCCAACCACTTTGCACGTTCAGCAAGCTTCTGTTTGCATGCATTTGTAACAAAAATTTTCATGTTTTCATAGATATGATAATCTTTACTTCTCTATTTCAATAGTTCTCTCATAAATTATTTCATGTTCTTTCTCGCTCTTTTTTGCCCTTCCAATGATTGCAGTAATATGCTTCAGCTGAAATCATCAAAAAAAGGAGGAATGGCCTTAACCATGAAACATAAGATATCTTACCAGCAATAACAAACAATGAAGTTAGTAGATGTCGATGTTGTTGGTTGAAAATGATCAAAGTACCATAACTAGGCAATGGCGATTTAAAAATTGTAGTAAGGTGATGATAAATTGTAGCTGGGTGATAGTGGTCAAAGGAGCACATATTGGACACGATGAAATATAGTTGGGTGATAGTAATTGGATGTCCATTGTTGGGTGACGGTGGTCATATGACTAAAGTCGGTGAACAATGATAAGAGGATTATAGATGGGCGATGGTGATTGTGTGACTGTATTCACGAGAGCGGTCGGAAGACCGAAGTTGATCGATAGTGGTTGGAAGATCGTGATTGAGCAAGGATGGTGATATGATTGGACCGGTCCAATCGGCCCAAACCGTGGGCCAACTCCTACAGTACAGAAGGCGCAAGCCTGTTAGTTCGCAGGCCACTGACTCCTTTTTAATGCCTACTATGTTCCTACTATACAACTGGCGCACCCTTGGGGTGGGGTCCGCTATCTAAGGTAACTTGCTTGAGGGCTGTTTAATCATTTGGTGTTAATTTTATGTTTGTTTTAAGTAGGAGTTTGTATTAGGGTTAGGACATCTTTTTGGTGGCTTAGCGGCGTTTAAAGAGTTTTGGAAAGATTGATCCTCCTCTCGAATAGAGGATTGTTTGTATCTTGTTGTTTACTTTCATTCTCTAGAAATCAAGAGTTCTTTTCTTGTGTTTTCATGCATAAAAACCCTTATTTCTGCTTGCTCAAACTGCTGAAATTTTGATTCTAGCGATTAAATTCCTTTTTTCCCTATTGTTTCATATCAGATGGTAGGGACCATAGTTTGGCAATAGCGGTTAGAGGATTGTGATTAAAAGACAATCTTCGAAGGATCTTTTGTGCAACGACGGTTTGACGGTGGGGATCATGTAATGGTCTGATGGTTGCGATTGGGCAATGATTTGACGACAGTGGTCAAGCTGCGATGTTTTAATGATGGCATTCATACAACTATGGTTCAATAATGGTGGTCCAATTGCAACGGTTGTGTAGTGGTCCAATAGTGGCGATAAGCGGTGGTTATTTGATGGTGTTGCTTGGGTCAAACTCCAAGATTCTTTATATAATAATCCACAGAAATAAATTTTTTCAGGGGCCAATTATAAAATAAATTTAAAAACCGGCTTCTCTATCCATTGATATTATAATATTTTAATTACAAAAATTTTTTCATAATTTTTTGACACTGGTGATAATCCTTAAGAAATTAATACATATCGGTACAAGTGAGAATTTTGAGACCGTTAATTGTCCGTTTCACAAATTGATTTTATCAATATTTTCTAAATAAAATAAATTATTTTATTAATATTTCTTTATAGTTTTTGAAGTCTCAAAAGAATTTATATAAATTTTATATTAAAAGTTGATTAAATTAAATTAATTAAATTAATATTATATTATTATTTTATTTAAAATATCTTAAAACACTCACTAATACATTAAAAGCCATTTTATTTTATCCCTTTGGCCAAAAAGATATATGAATATGAGAATTTGATAATGAAAAAATTACCGTTGTAACTAGGACATTCATTTGTTTAATATGATTATTAGAATGCATGCTACTGACTGTTGCTTCCACCCATGATGCTGATGTTACTACTATTCTACTATTATTAATTTACTGATCACGTGATGAATATTGAGCATATGCACTAGACATTAAGACCGAGTTAACACTGATATGATATTTCTAAGCATGTAATACACGGATACAATTATTTTTATATGATTTCGATAGTCCTTACCAAAGTTTTGTTTTGATGCTTTATACAAATTTTCTATTGATTGTAGTATTGATATGATGATTGCTTTAGTGATTTGACACCTGTATTGATTTATTTATTTTTCTATTGTATTACCTTATGTTTACGTGCATGCTATTGTTATAATTTTACTTTTGACATACATGATGGTTCTCTACCATGTGTTGAGATAAGTTATAAGATTTGGTTTTTGGTTTGACTGTTTAACTCATTATATATATTATTAAATATTTTCAGGTCATGACAAAGGATCATGAGTATGAGATTAATCAGGATTCCTCAGGTTCTATTTCTTTTTTTAGTTTAGCTATTCTTTTGTACTCATGACACATTAATTATGCTACGATTGTGTAGATTCTAAGTATTGTATATAATTTTTGGGAAATTAATACAAATGTAAATATTAATGTTTCGATTGATAATTTTATTTCTTTAGCAATTTAGATTGATTAAAAAAATAAAAGATAAAAAATAATAATTTCAAATTAGATTATGGAGTATTATAAATTGGTATTAGAGCATAGCTATTGAAATAATTGATTGTTATTAGACATGTATGAATTGATTGAGAGTTTGATAGAATGAGAAGTTTATGATGCATTATTTTGCATAAATAGTTGAATGACATATGATAGAATGAGCTTCATGACTGTATGATTTCTTACAAGTTTTGATTTGAGTTTGATTTGATTTGAGTTTTTGATTATATTGATTTAATTTATATCGATTTTGTGTCTGAATCCTTAAGGAAAATGTTGGTGACAATATTTTTTTAAGATGAGTAGATTTTAATAACCCAGAAATTTTTTTTAAAGTCATAATAATTCAAATTTAAAATTCAACTTCTTCATATCATTGATATTATAGTATTTTAATTACATGAATTTTTTCATAATTTTTTGGCACTGATGAAAATCCTTAAGAAATTAACACCTATTGGTTCAAGTATGAAATTTGGGGCCGTCATGTGTCCATTTTACAAATCGATTTCATCAATATTTTCTATATAAAATGAGGAGGCCATGGAGTGATTTTTGACAGTTATAAATGTTGGAAAATTTGCTCTTCTTGCTGAAGGAAATTATCTCTTATTTTTTATTTCAATAATATTGTATTTTTGGTATTTTTTCGATCAAATTTATATTTTTGTTACAAAAAAATGAGGATAGTTTGGTATTGGTAAAAATTTCACCGCAT
This sequence comes from Dendrobium nobile, assembly GCA_022539455.1. Taxonomy (NCBI): domain Eukaryota; kingdom Viridiplantae; phylum Streptophyta; class Magnoliopsida; order Asparagales; family Orchidaceae; genus Dendrobium; species Dendrobium nobile. Next base: position 59,882,447 of record CM039722.1, on the reverse strand, counting down.
AACTTTTTATATGTTATAGAGATTGTGATTATGAACATTTTGAGTATATTTTGAAAATTTTTTGTATAGTGATTTTGAAAAAGCAACGATTTTTGCATACTCTGAAATTTATTTTGACATATAAAAATAATACTTAAGTTTAATTAAATCTTTAGAATGATGTTTTACACAATCTCTGCTAATTTAATTAATTTTTGAAAATGTGAAATTTTTGCTCAATAGAATTTTGTTGTCTAATGTTAGGATATTTTGACATTTTCTGAATTAAACATAATTATATTTTATTTAATACAATATATTGAAAATGAGTGTGGATAATAAAATATGTATTGGAAAAAATAAGTAAATAGTGGTTATTCACTAATGTTGGTTGGAGACTAACTCACATGTACAAGATGATGGGATGACCGGCTTTCCTTTAAATATTGTACTTTGATGTTATCATCAACTGCTTTATGTGATACTGATTGGGAGTTATAAGGAGTTATTATCGTAATGACAAACAAAGAGTGATGACTTTGTTTACTGAGTCAACGGGTTACTGATACTGAAAAAACACCACTGTAGCTAGGATATTGATTTGTTTAATATGATTATTAGAATGCATGCTATTGAATCACTTCCACTGTACGGCTTGACTGTTACTTCCACCATAATGCTGATGTTACTATTCTATTATTATTGATATGTTAATCACGTGATATATATTGAGCATGTGCACTGGACACTGATAATGAGTTGAACCATGATATGATATTTCTAAGCATGTGATATATAAATATAATTATTTTTATATGATTTTGACAGTCTTTATTGATGTTTTGATTTAATGTTTTACACGATTTCTCTACTGATTGTAATATTGATATGTTGATTGTTAGTGATTTGACACATATATTGATTTACTGATTTCTCCAATGTATTGTCTTATGATCATGTGCATACTACTATTGTGATTTGGATGTTGACATGCATATTGATTATCAACCATTCGTTGAGGTCAATTATAAGATTTGATTTTTTGCTGGATTGTTTAGCTCATTATATGTTGTTAAATATTTTCAAGTCAGGACAGAGGATCAGGAGTATGAAATTGATCAGGATTCCTCAGGTTTTTTTTATCTATTCTTTTGTACTAAGGATATAGTAGTTGTGGTACGATTATGTAGATCTTGAGTAGTGTATATGATTTTTGAGAAATAAATACAAATATAAATATTGATGTTTTGATCTATAATTTTATTTATGCTAATATTTAGATTGATAAAAAAGCTAGATAGCTTTGGTTGTGTAAATTAAAAGATAAAAAAATAATTCTTCTAAATTAGATTATGGGGCATTACACTTCAAGCCTCATAACTCTCTTGAATCTCAAATTAATAGTTCAAGCCCTCTCTTCAACAAGGTGTAAGAATCCTATTTATAGATTTTTTAGAGTGACATGCCCTATAAACATATCCTCCCAATTTGGAACACTCCATCGAACAACCTATATTATCTCCCTCAATCATAGACCATTCTTTCAGAATTTAGTTGTCTTAATAATGTGGAATATGAGGAATTTAGGCTAATTGGATTGCCTCATTGAGATAATTGATTTGACTAGAAGCATAAAAATATTGGAGATCATTTGCTCCTCCAATTAACTTCCCCATGTTGCTAATTAGGTTGGATGCACAATAATTGAAAGGAATTTTTTTATAAGAACATAGAGGCACTAATATATCATCAAAAATATAATAAAGTAGAAATCATCAACATCCTTCCCGTTCATATCATGAGACTATATAATCAAAGTGTCCATATATAATAAGCATGATACACATTCTTTTATTCATGATAATATAATATCACTATAATTGCAAAATATATAACTATAGTCTAACAAGGCGTACCTATAAATATAAACTTGCAACCTCTACCTCTAATCAACTTGCTCCTTTCATTTTTCTCCCTTGAATTCAACCCATTCAGATAAAGTAGGGGTAAGGATCAACAACTTAGTAGGTTACATGATACTTTTCTTTAATACTTAAAAAAACTCGCAAAATATCTCAAGGATATATTGATGATTATTAAAATTGTTTAATTTTTATTAAAATTTTATATAAAACTATTGAAATCTTAAAATTTACAACTCTAAAATTCTGAAAAAAATATTCATTAAATATTAAAATAGTTCTAGAATACTATGGTGAAAATGATTTATAAAATGAACACCAAAAAATTTAAGAAAATTCACTTATACCAATGTGTAATTTCATAAAGAGTTCAAATTAAACAAGCAATTTCCTATTTTCATATTGTATTCCCATATAAGAATATGCTTGAGAATAGCAAGCTCTGCGGACCAAGATATCAAAATACCAGGCTATATTACAACTAATAGGCTCACTGGAGCGAAAAATTATTCTGTGCGGGCAACGGACTGTCCGGAGGCGAATCAGAGCAGACCATGGCACCCGGTACACAACGGGTACATAGCCACGATATACAACCGCGGTACACAGCAAAAAGTGAAGTAGCATGCTTTGATTCTCTTCCGGACGACATCCGATATCCGCACAAAATAATTTTTCTGCTCGAGCAGCGGTCCAGCAATTCACAATCCCCGCCATGCTCAACTCTTGCACCGCAGAAACAAGAAAGCTCCAATGTTGCACTGCAAGTTTCCTCACCAATCTACTGGAATAAGCTTGAGCTCAATTAAGCTAAGGAAGGCATCTCGGCTTAGTATTGTCATAAGGATGATCAAGAAACTCCAGAGCAGTGGCATTTGGTGCTAGGCCAAGATCAGTTAGATATTGGGTATTGTAGAACTTGCTGAGATGCCTTATCCCACTGTCACATAATATAGTTACTATTGTGTGCCCAGGTCCTAAAGCCCGTGCTGCTCGAACAGCTCCAATGCAGTTCATAGCTGAAGAGCTTCCAATGAAAAGACCATCATTTTTAAGAAGATACCTGATAACATGTTCAAACATTACAGGTTGAAAGGAAATTTATGGATAATGCAAAAAAATAAAAAAGTTTGATCATTTTAAGAGATAGAAGTATGAGATAACTAATTGAAGATCAAATCAAATTAATGCATTACACAGAACATTAAAAAATGTTTGTAAGTTCTAACAAGTGACACAAAAAACTGGTGAAAGTTCTAACAGGTGATTTATTGTAAATATAGGATAATCAAATGTATTATTGCTTAGATGATGAGGAGTTTATAAATAGATATTCTAAGAGGTTAAATAAAGGATCATTTATATAAATGACACTTAAAACACCAATACATAAAGATTTACATATTCAATATTTAAAACTTATCATTTACATCATCTAGGACTCCATTAAGAGAGTCAACGAATCAAGTCGAGCACATCGTTGGGCCTAGCAATGCATTCTCCCAACGAGCTCATGCGTGGCTTCCTCTTCTTCTTGGCAAGTCACCCGACACGTGGAGGCCTTGTTTAGCAAGCTCTTCCACGACTTCTTTCAGCAGGAGCGGAAGAGGATAATAAGCAAAGAGAAATAAGAGAGAGATCAAGATAAAAGAGGAGACATGAGGGCAAGAGGCTTAACAGTGAATGACGATGAGTGAAGGGTGATGTTACTGACAATAAAGGGTGACGAGACCAACGGTGCATTGACTGGTTAGGGCTGTAAGCCAACAAGTGCACTTAATAAACAACTTCATACTCGTTTACATAATCTTCGTTTATATTTGTTTATTTACATAATCAAATAAGCTTGCACAAAATTTTAAAACTTGCCATATAAATGAAGAAGTTTGAACACTGGCTCGCTTGTTCAATCATGTTTGTGAACATGCTCGTTTGTTGTTTAATAGTAACTTGCTAAACAATATAGTAAGAGGCTCATTTACTGATGGTTAAATCTTTTTATTTGATGACTTATTCTATATTATATTCTATTAAATTTCCTATAGCTTATATGTTTTAAAAATTATATATTATTAAATGCATATGTATAATGAAAATTTTAAATAAATAGCTAGATAGATTTATTTAAACATTTTTTTATTATTTTTAAACTTCAATAAATAACTCAAATAACCCCTAATGAATTATGCTATTTTTTATAAAAATCTATAAATCTAATTATGCCTAGCAATTAGAATACATGCATAAATTATTAGTGTCAAACATATAATTAGTTACACTTAATTAAAGCTTGATTTCGGCTTGAACTCGATAAGAAATTAACAAACAAAATTGATTTTAAAACCTAGATCATGTTCATGCTTGACTCAATCTAGATAAGAAAATAAATGAATGAACTTGAACAATATAGTACTCAACTTGACTCAGTTCATCTACATCCATAGATAGGGTGAAACGGGAAGTGTTGTTTTTTATTATGTTTTGATTTGTGAGTGATATGTATCTAAATCCTAAAGTTTAAGAGTTACATACATAAATCATGATATTTTATATGCTAAAATAAATTTCATTAAATAAAGTTTTTTACTTATATTTTTTAATATTGTTCATGCAAATGTTGGATGTGTAATTTGAGTGTGGTACAAGTGCAACTATTTAATTCCAAGGGGAAGTCATCTCCTTGTATCAATATAAAACTTGACTTTTCTTTTTTTGGTTCTTTTATTCATTATCTCTAATTTTTTTTACATCATTTGTTATTGTCTTGTTAGTATTTGGCAAAACTAAATTCTACTTGAGAATGTTTTGAGTGAGTTTCAAGCTTTAAGCATCAGCACCTATATTTTATAACTTGTACTCACCTGGACATTTCGACAGCTTCCTTATCAGTGCCTCGATAAGCCCCATCTAAATCTGCCATCAAAAAGTTCTTTGTCAATCTGTTGATTCCAATTCCTTCAGTGATGGTGTCAAAAGGATTCTTGAGCCTGCGGCCTTCAGCCTCCTCTTTTGTGTACAGAACTCCTCTAGTAACCCTATTAAACAGTCCAGATCCAGGTGGATCAATTAGAAAACATTTCACATGAGGATTATTTTCCTGCAGTAAGTACAATAGGTGACCAACGTTAATGCCAATCTAAACAGGTTAAATATCAAGGGACTGTTTGGTTTAAGGGAATTCAGGAGAATGCAAATAGATTTTACTTCATATTTTCATATTAGAGGTTTGGCTCCAATGTGCTTAGTAGAAAATTGAATTTCTATATAACAAATGCAAGCAAATGGAAAAACAACACTAGTGAATTTCTTGAGTTATCAAAGTGACTAAGAAACAAAAACTATATATTTCATGTCAACAAACAAAATGGGGAAAAAGAAATGGCAGTAAAATTCTCCTCAACCAAATAAGTGAGTGAAAACTCATTTCAATTTAATTCCTTTACCATATATATTTCCATTTCCTTCTAAATTTCTCTCTTTCAATTCCTTCAAACCAAACAGAGTCTAAAGGTATATGAATTTATACTGAAACCTTAAGATATTGTGAGACTCCTGCAACCGTTCCACCAGTTCCAGCAGCAGCTACAAAGGCATCCAAATTCCCTTCTGTCTGTTCCCATATCTCAGGACCAGTGCCCTCATAATGGGCACGGAAATTTGCTAAATTTTCAAACTGATCAGCAAAGAAACCTCCTTTTGAGTAGTCTTTTGACATGCCATTGTCTTTGATTTCAGAAGCTTCTCCAAGTTTTGCAGCCAATTCATTCGCCTCCAAGGCCCTCCTCCTTGCAACATTAACAAAGTGGTCTCTGTGTGTAATGGAAACTGGTCTTACTCTTTCTACATTGGCTCCTAAAGCCTCAATAATTTGAGCCTGATAACAAAAATCCAGCATTAGCTAGAGGAGGAAAGATTTTATAGAGAAGAATTTACACAGATTTATCCTCACAAACGGATGAAAATTTGTTCTATATGTCTGAATTAGCATCATAATTTTGTTATCTTTGCTGTTTTGAACTTTACTCCGAGAACATTTCAACATGAAACTGAATAAATTAGAAAATTAGCTTGAATCAGCATGTAGGTTTCTGATAATATCCTTTTTTCACTCCAAATTTAAGAATTGAATCAGTTTCCTTCAAAAATTTGTACTAAGGGCAAATTATAACTTCTCCGATAAATATAGAATTCTTTCGCATACAACAGAAGTAAGAACCATAGTATATAAAATAGCATGTAACGGTTAGACAATATTTAAAACAATGCCAGTACAAGATAGCATGTAAGGATGCGTCCCAATTGGTCAAGACAGTGATGATCATTTTGATTCAAGGATCAGATTCTTATAATTTAATGGATGTTTAATATTAACAATACTACTAAATTTCAGATTATCAGTTCCTGCAGTAAATTTCAGATTATCAGTTCCCGTAGTAAATTGGACATCAATAAGGGTGTTATCATACCAGATTGAAAAATTAATAATGAAGAGATTCTATAATTAATTATACCATTATTATATACTATATTATCTTAATTAAGAATATACCTAATGTTATTTCTTTTCTATTATATTGTTGGTATATATCTATATAGAGTCATCAATTCTATTGAAATTCAAATAAATTTCTTTTCCATCAACAGTTTCAACAAAAGGAAAGAGCTGATGATGACTACACTAAACATAGTGGTCAGCTAAATAAATAAACTGGATTGAACTGGCCGGTTTGACTGTGAATCAATCGTCCGACCCGTTCGGTCTTAAAGATAAAACCGCTTTTGCTAAGAATCGTGAAGAACTCACGGTCAGTGATCTAGTTGTGATTTTATTTAACTGCCCTATTCATATAATGATCAAATTGTCATCGTTAATTTGAAATGTGAAGACCAAAACTTAATTTTAATATAAATAATCTCATTTAAGTTCATTGGGAGTTAATTAATTATCAATCTCTGTTCACGCATGTGTAATTTCCAACTCAACATCACTTACACATCTACTTCTACATCAGATATACTGAGCACGTGATTAAGATACTATTTTGATATTGATATAGAATAATTGGATAGCATGTAGGGTTTTACTGCATTTATTTAATTTCGAGCTTAGTAACAGCTAAACAAGCTTAGCTCGATTAGGTAGACACTCGACTCGACGCGACTCAACTCATTTACACCCCTAGTGACAGGCATCAATAGGTCGGGAAGCAACAAATAATAGCCAAACCAGAGTTCAAGGATCATGATTCATGACAACAATTGCAGATGATAAAACTATGATCATGAATGTAATCAAACCTTTTCAGCAGCCGCATCATCTGGGATGACAACATGGCATTTGCATCCATACGCAGGAGCAACAGTGGCCAGGCTTATAGCAGTACTTCCAGCACTCCCCTCGGTCACTATGCCACCTTCCACAAGAGCTCCAGACTCCAGAGCCTACATTTCCAGTTTGGAAAGAATAAATTAAGGCTAAACAGAAACCACGCATGGCCAATTAGCTTGGTTATTTCTCATAGTTATTAAAATTATTAGAAAACTTTAACAAGGCGGGGCATTTCACCTCCTCAATAATTTTAACCGCGACGCGATCTTTAATGCTGCCCCCAGGGTTCAAAAACTCAGCTTTCCCAAGAATCTATGAAAAAGATAAAGAAAATTGGCATCTTTAGTTAAGAACGGAACAATCGAAGGATTGAAACTGAAGAAATTGGGAAAACAGTAAGTAACCTCGCATCCCGTGGCTTCAGAGAGACTATTGATTCGGATTAGAGGCGTGTTTCCGATGGCTTCGACAAGGCCCCTCCTTTCCTTGCGTTTCTTGCGAGAGCATTTGCGGGGAGCTTTTCTCCATGGAAGAATGGCCGAGGTTTGGTCTGAAAATAGCAGGTAGGAGATGAGGGCTATGGAGAGAGCCGCGGCGGCAAAGAGCCCGGCCGGTTTCTCTGTTGCCATCTCTTTCTTTCTATTTCGCCGCAAGCAGGATTTTCTCAATAGTATTCAGTAAATAATTCTGTAAATCCATATTTGATAGATTCTGATGGTTAAATCTTACAAATTATTTGGCATAATAGGAATTGATATAATTCTGATGATTATTTGACTATTTATTTCATATTTTTATTAAAATAAGATTTTATAATTTAATTATTTATCAATTAGTAAATTATTAAATTATTTTAATTCAACAACTTCTACATAATCTCTACATCACAAATAATATCATAGTAAGTGATATTTTTGATTAATTAATTTTAGTTATTATAACTAATTTAGTTTTAATTAATAAATTGATATCTAATTTGTTTGATTGATTAATTATAATAATGATAATTAATAATTTGTTAGAAAGTGTATTACATCATAATTAATATAAGACAATATTCCAAGTAATTATAATTTAAGGACTTATTAATTGATTACATGTAAAAAATTAAATGCGAAGGATTTATTTTAATATTTTTACTGCTTAGGTAATATAGGCTTCGTTTTGTTTCCCCCGACGTTTTTTTCATTTCTGAACAGAGGTATTACAACGGAGAAGCAGAATTTTTTTTCTTCTCAAATTGGCGAAAATTCAGAGTTATACCAAAAGGTGTTTTGAAAAAGTGACATAAACAATCATTAAAATAGTAATTTTTCACCGATTAAAATCGTAAACGAAAAAATTTACGGACAATCAAATGAAGCTATAATCTTTGGAGTGGCTTATCCAAAATCCATTCGTATAAAAAAAAATAGTTTTTTTTAATATTATTATGATAATATAAAATTCTTTCCTTCGCAAAAAATTAGACAGCATTTTTTCAAAGCAATTCAAGTTGAGATCAGTTGCATTTAGGATTTTAAGCTCTATTGCGCCAAAACCAATTTTAGGCAAAATCCAAAATGTGATAATCATTTTTTGCACTCTCATCTCATTGCATATACAGAAGAAATATATTTAAAACAAAATTATAGTCAAATTGAGCATCTCAAGGAGACGAACCCAACGGCAAAAAAATAAGTCCAATTGAGCCCAAATGGATCCAATTCAAGTGGTCGAAGCATATTTGGAAGATTCAAAGTATTAATTGGATGATCAAGTGATCTTTAAATATGACATGCTTATAGTCAAATCGAGCAGCTCAACGAGACGAATCCAAGGAGCTCAAGATCGTTGAATTCTGACATCATTAAGAATTTTTAATGCTTTATGAAAGCTCTATGATCAAGGGAATCTATATAGGCTATTCAATAGAGCACTCCGAATTTATCTTGAATCTTCTTCATATTTATGAGTCATGTCACTCTCAAAATTTATAAATAACCCCTCTTCATCTTTTCAGGGTGCTTGGTTCCTTTGGCTGAAGATTGGAGAGAGTTTTGATGTTTCAAGGATCTTAAAGTTCTACCCAATAACTATCGCCCGGTTACGGACAATCGTCGGACCGCCCACTCGTTTGCTGAACATCATTGAACCTCCACCGATTTACCGACCATCATCATACCACCGCTCGTCCGCCGACCTTCTTCGAACCACAGCTTGTTGTTGGACCATCGACCGTCCCTCCAACCACCATTGCTAGCCGACTATGGTCCCTTCAACCTCCATTACCCATTGACTATAGTCCCTCCGACCATCATCGCACGCAAACAATGTCCCTCCGACCTCCATCACCCGCTGACTGCAATCCCTCCAACCACCATCGGCCTTCGACTACGATTCATCCGACCATAGTCTCTTGCTGACTACTGTCCCACCTGCCTTTTTTTCCCATCGAGTACGTTCCCTCCTATCTCTGTAGCCAATTGATGACGGTCCCTCCTATCTCCATTGCCTGTCGATTACGGTCCCTCCGACACCTGTCGCCCGTCGACTTCAATCCTACTTATCGAAGCAATTGACGTTCTCATCGCCATCCTTATCCCAAAATCATCTACAAGGAAGATAGGATATTATAGGTGGCCCCAACAAGTTCAAGTGATAACTCCCGTCATGTAGTATTTTGTCCTATATAGGGTTTAAGAGGTAGCATTTTGTCCCATGGTGTGTCACTTTGCCTTGTATACCACTTAAAACTTCTTAAGTAAAAGAAGCTAAACTATTAAACATCGAAGGGCCTTTTGTTATAATGATTAAAATTTCGTTAAGAAATTTCACAGTTAAGTGTGCTTATCCCTGAGAAATCCTAGGATGGGTGACCTCTTGAAAAGTTACACCAATAAGACAAAATCATGAGGCCCTTAGACCAAAGTGGATAATATCCCGATAGCTAAGAGTTGGGGTTGTTATAAACACTCTCTTAAGAATAACTCTCATATTATTGGGTTCTTCCATCTCCCACCATATAATATGCTCTATATGATATAAATTTACTACATGGAGTCAAGACCTTCCCTCCAAGGAAGGGCCTCATTTGTAATTAAAAATAAACAATAGTAGAATCATTTTAATTGGATCATACGCAGTGATTTTTCCTCTTTTCAGGGATTTTCACATAAAATTTTTGATGTCTCTTATGACTTTCGCACTCCTCTCTCTTCATCTGTATGTGTGCTGAATCTCCATTCAAAGATAAGACGTTTAGCTCCTTATCTCTCTACCGCTATAAATGTTCCAGGACACTACATCATTGGTGATTATTAACCACGTCAACTAAGGCCAACCAATCAAAAGATTGAATTTAACAAGAGGTGCTGTTGAATGATGATAATGAGAGAGAAAAAAAAATATTGATGCTAAAATTAGTTGAGTCCACAATACCATCGCCTACCATTGACATCTCGTTGAACATCAAGTTTGATCATCAAGTTCATAGAGAGAGCACATCAAAGACCCGTCTACTTTAGATTAACAAAGGCAAGTGACAAGTTGCAACCTCGCCAGCTCTCCAACCAGCTACGATTATTTTTCAAAATGATCATACAATACTTGCAAAAAAAAAGAAACTCAGATGAAGAAATTATACGTACATCTCATTCTTAATTGTAATTGTAAATTTTTAATCAACATATCTTTATATTTTATATTTTGTATTAAAACTTTTATTTTTAAAATTTTTTTAAAGTATTCAGCTTATGCTCATTAAATATATATATATATTGGAACCTCTCCCATGCTCAATCCATCGTAAGCTCGCTCTTCAGAAGGGAAAACTATTAGGTCCGGCTCTCTACATCCGGTGTCCAATAAAATATTGACATGTAGAATGCACATGTGTCCGTGAAACTTTGAATCAAGCACGCCAAAAACGCAGGTAAAGCGAAGTCAAAAAGCGCAGGTAAAGTGCATATAAAAAATCGCAATCAAAACGCAAGTAAAGTGCATATAAAATGCAGTCAAAACATTGTTCACATGACAAATTTTAATTGAATATCCGGACCTACTTTTTATGTCGGGCGTCCGGACCTAATAATTTTCCCTTGAGAAGGGACCATCGCCCAATAACTCATAATATACAATTCCAACATATACCAACAACTGGCCGAAGTCTTCAAAAAGCTGCTAAGACAATTTGTTTGGAAGATATGCACGCAACAACAATAACATACGTGAAGTCCCCGCAACATGGCATCCGCTGTTTGATTTGTTTTACTTACAGCGTCATTATATAGAGTAGACTGACTAAGCGGCACCACCAAAATATTTAATAATTAATAATGACTTATCGTATATTTTATATAATATGAAATTTAAAAGTCATAATTATTTAGCCCATAAACATGATGAAGCATCAAACAGTATTATCTAATTATTTCTATTAAATTTTTTAAATTCAGTTATATGTCATAATAGGACTATATTATATTAAATAATTTACATCAAATATATAATTTATCATGCTCAAATAAACTCAAAATTATGGCCTAAGTTAAACTGATAAATATGTTTGAACAATACTTTAAATTTTAGATCACGTTCAAGCTTTATTTTGATTGAAGGACAGTTGAGGGGTACGTAACGAATTGAAAATCATTCATACAGTTCAACAATATATGGGTCCACTGAAGGATTAATTATTCACTAAGGATGCCGAACGTAGACCAACCAGAATGCGCCACATCACCACTTTGCTTGGTACCGCGGCTCGATACTGCTAACATAGTGCATTCTGGTTGGTCTCCAGACAGTAAACTGCATTCGGCGTCCGCACATAATAATTTCTACGACTGAAAACACAAATATTGATTTCAACTTGCTAGAGCCAATAACTTTCCATATCCATGCAATCAAAAAGCATATTCAACTATCATAATGTAAAAAGATGGTGATGTCTACAAAACAAGTAGTAATCCACAATTACAGGAAATGCCAAAAAGTTGGAACATCAAATGCCTTGAGTTATACCCCTTGTGCCTACAATTTGAAATGACTTGCAGAAATGTAAAGCTACTCAAATCAACAGTACTAATAAGGGCAATTAATTGCTTACAATCATGAAATAAAACTGTAATAATTCTAAGCCTCATTTTAAAAGGTTTTATACCTATGTTGCCTAACTGGTTCGGCAAGGAAAAGCACTAAAGAAAAGGCTCAGCGTTTTAAGGCTATCAAACCTGCTGGAAGAGTTTAGAGACCAAAGAAACCAAGTTCGGTCGCTCTCTCTTTCTCAAAGGTCTCAAAATATTGATATATGATAGTTACGGCAAGAAGAATACCGGTTCCAGAGCCTATTGCTCCCATGAAATCTGCAAGGACTGTCAAAGCTCCAATGCACATACCTCCAAATGCAGCAGCAGTTGGAATGTAACGGTTTAGCTCCTTCTGAAGATTGGATTCTCGATGACCTGGCATCACCATTTGTTGTTCCTAGAAGATAGAAAAAACAATATGTAATCTCACAATAAAGTTAATAAACAAGCTAAAGTTGGTAGGCCTTTCAATGAAAAAAAATGACATATAGTGAAGCAAAGACTTGTGATTAAAAGATCAAATATTTTCCTACGACATGGTTTGAACATAAATTTTGCTGTACATGCTGCATTAAAAAGAAACTTGAATTGCTGTACACCAACGAAAATGCCAATTGTAAACAAATATAACCTGTTATATGGATACAAGTTAATCTTCAGAAAACAAGAGATAAAAGGTAAAGCACTTCCTTACAACTGCATTATAACTTGTTACAAGCTTGATTCATAATTAGAGGCCATTAAAGAACCAGGTACAAACATTTTAGCTCAGAAATAAACATTGCAATCAGTGAATAGAACGTTTGTCCATAGATGCCCGTGCCATTTTTAAATATATGATATCAGGTCATTCATTTAAGAAACATAAAATTTTCTCAACATAAAGCCTCATAAAGATATATCCCAAACAAAATAGTCCTCAATCAGCACATAAAATAGTGATCTAGAAACATAAAACCTCCCACCCACAAGGAGTAAAAAAAGAGAGTAGAAAAGTATACATATTTAATTTTCATGCTGATCAAACAATTATATGCCTGGAAAATAACCAGTTGAATTCATTTTCTATCAACATATAAAAACAAATTATGATCAGAAATAAATGAAGGCTACAATCATACCTTAAGCTGCTTAGCCACATCTCTTGCTGATGATCCAGAAACTTCAATCCAAGTCTTTGAGAACAGTGCACAAGCCGACAGCATAAAAACTATGTAAAAGAGAGCATGGAATGGATTTGCAGCCATATCTGCCAAACTGTGCCACAGTTCCAACAAAAGGACCACATAAATAACATGAAAAATAGAGCATAACTGCCAAAAAAGTGTTGCATGTTGTACGATCAACAGCGAAATAAATACATGCATATTCTAATTTAACATGTAAGAGAACTGAATCCGTAAGATCTAGAAATCACCTTGATGGCGCTGTAATGTAATAGGCAATGCCACCAACAGGGACAGATTGACCAGTATATTCAGATTCCTTCCATATGCCGAGCAATTTTACAAGGAAATTTCCACTGTATCTCTATAAAGCAACTACAACAAGGAAAAAGAGATTACAGTTTTTCAGAATTGGTAACCGCTGACAACGAAAGTTGAGATAACTACATACCTGTGAAAAAAAATACAAGTTTTGAAACAGTGCTGACTGTAATATAATAGGCATGTTAGATGTATAAAATAGTTTGATAGGATAAGAGCCTTGCTGTCCCCGGGCATTCTTTGACCTCACTGCAGAAACCACACGAAATCCTTGGAAATATAAACAATGAGGAAAACTAGAACAGTAGCAAGCAAGTTGGTCACATTTGGAGATTCTGTCGATAAAAAGCTCTCGCAATGCTCGGACCTTGTCTGTGCGGTAATAAGCAAATGGAACAATGCAATAACAGCACCTTCAAATTCAGCACCCCTCCCAGTGTTAATGGTGGTAGGGCTGAACGCCTTCCAAATGATAATTTCACTGCAAGAGCATTTGCAATTCAGATAAAATACAAGAAATTTTTATGTATGTGCTTCGAATAAAGATAAAAAAAGGTAGAAAAACAATAAGCATACCAAATGTTGGTAGCTATGAAAAGAGAAATACCAGATCCAAGACCATATCCCTTCTGCAGAAGTTCATCTAAGCAAATGACAATGATGCCGGCAAAGCAAAGCTGAAGGATTATTAAAATAGCATTTCCAGCACCAAGTTGGCTGACACTACCATACATCCCTTAAAGGACATAAGCCACTGCTTCTCCAATTGCAATTAGGATGCCGAGTAATTTCTGTGCGCCATTTCTGAAAATGTGCTAATTCTTATAAGTTCATGAGCTGCAAACTGAACTAAGGAATTAACTCCAAAGATTTTCAGCATACTTATATGAGTTTGAAAAGGAATGATCAATTCAGGATACTTTCCTCAAAATGGAACTACCAAAATATAAGGGATTTTTACATACATGCCACGTTATAATATGTATATTACATATTTAACACTCAAAATTTAAATATTACACTCCTACCACTCAAATACAAACTTAACCTCAAAAATACCACTCCCTCTCACTCCGTCTCTTCTCCGCTTCACTCCGATCGAGCATCCATCTCCGATCGAGCTTCATCTACAGCTCTTCTCATGCACGCGAAGGGATGGCAAAGGTTCAGACTAGATTCCGCTCATGCTCTGCGTTTACGGTAAATCCCAGGCACTTGCATGTCGCCTCACTGAAAATGGCGGGCCTCTTGTCGGAGAGTTCAACCAACAAGGGTCAAAGAAATTGGCGAAGAAGTCGAGCATGGGGGCGTCGAGCATATCATCAGGGATTAAATTAGAAAACATCAGTAAGAGCTTCAAAGGCGTCACCGTGCTCAAGGACGTGAGCTGGGGAGGTAAGAAAGGGGAAAAGGTTGGGTTGTTTGGCGTTAATGGCGCCGGCTAGAGACGACTCAACTAAGGATAATCGCGGTTTGGACGAGCCGGATGCAGGGAATTTGGTGAAGGCCAAGGAAAACATGAAGATTTCTTTTTGAGCCAGGAATTTGAGGTATGCCTAAACAGGACAGTGAAAGAGGAGTTCTTGAGCGCATTTAAGGAGGAGATGGAGATATCTGAGAGGCGGAGAAGGTGCAAAAGGCGCTGTATGTAAAATATGAAGCGGAGAGCGGAGAAGAGACGGAGTGAGAGGGAGAGGTATTTTTGAGGTTAAGTTTGTATTTGAGTGGTAGGAGTGTAATATTTAAGTTTGAGTGTTAAATATGTAATATACATGTTATAAGTGGCATGTATGTAAAAATCCCAAAATATAACTAGTAGATAAAGATCAACCTGACAGCTCAGAGGCACAAAGGGCTTTGTAAGAGTTGCTATGAAGCATAGACATGAATACATGATACAATACTTGCACGCCAATCATTCTAAACTGAAGAGGAAATGACCAATCATCTCTAATTGTCTCTTTATGCATAATATCTTATAAAATCTTCAAATTCAACACGTCACATTATTAAATATGCCTACTAACTTTCATCAAATTTTAGTCATGGATTAACTATTCATCGAGTATCTAAAAAATCATTTTGTTCAGATGCATTCAAAAGCTCACTAAAAAATTATAATTATCATGCATCTCACCAATAAAAATCATGAAAGGCGCTCTAAATATCATCAGCATCCCATGTTATTTAATTCCAATCCATTTGAAAGATTCTACAAATAGAAGATCCCAATCATCTTCTCAGAATTTATTTCGCTGTTGATCGTACAACATGCAACACTTTTTTGGCAGTTATGCTCTATTTTTCATGTTATTTATGTGGTCCTTTTGGAACTGTGCACAGTTTGGCAGATATGGCTGCAAA